>VDFB02105785.1:563988520-564082164 GCA_007258455.2 Sequoia sempervirens
GTCACCCATCCACTTCATCCATCCGCATCACCCTTAATTAATATATCATTCCCAACTGTCAACTCATGCAGACGTCGTCATCTTTTTTCACATGTACATGTAAATATCAAAGGTATGACATATCTTTTGTTATCGCATATTTAATTTATTTTATTCTATTCATTCGCACTGTACATGTGCAGTTATTATTACCCGATCTCCACCTATTTTTTTAGTACATGTGAGGACACATGTCATACTCTCAGTAGGGGGCGGGGTAATCCACCTTTTAAAACCTATTTTTTCGCCGCTTCCATAACTACACAAATAACCTTTCTTTATTATTCTTCTAGTACTTTCCAAATATGATCGCATGTCTTTTATTACATGTTTTTCTTGTAAATTACGATTAAGACTGCTTGTTTAAAAAGTTCATTTTTGGGAAAGAAAGAAATGTGACGGCACGACAGAAAAAAAATCAGAGCAGAAAGGGAAACAGAGAATTTGAATTCTCAGTAAGGAATTGAGTTCAGAGGAAAAGTGTGAACATGGGTGGTCAACTGGTGCGACATGAACCTATAGCTCATGAATTATTATTGCAAAATCCTCAAATAGTCCACGCATTCAGCATCTGTGGATGGTTAAACTATTTCTTGAGCTTAAATGCTTTTGATGAGGAGGCTGTTGGAGAATTTTTGAGAACCCTTTCTGAAGGGGAAGCCACTGTATGGGGTCTAACGGTTGTGTGAGACAAGAGTACTAAAATGCTTTGGGCTTCGGTAGTTGGAGAAAATTTTTCTTCAGATGTTGTCACTGCAAGGGCTGAGTTTTCAATACCCATTGATGGACCTTTGGAAGTCTCCAAGCAGGGATGCAAGCGGGTATCGTTGCCTCCTCCTTATTCAGAATATGCCACTTACATAATCAGGTATTTAACCTATGAAGGTTGTTTCTCCTACTTGCATTCTTATCATTTCAAATTATTAACTCATATGAGGCATGGGTTAGTTGTAAATATTTCAAATTTCCTGTTAAAATTTTTAGAACAAAGTGCCCATGGAACCCAACAAGGGAAAGATAATTATGTTGCTCACAATGGCCTTATCAAATTACTGATTGAACACTCTTTGAGAGATGTCTCCGCGTCTTTCACAGCAACAATTCATTTCCAAAGAGCTTGCAAATTCCACAGCCCTAGGGTACTTACCTGACCTCGAGAGAAAGAAGAAAGAAATTGTCTACTAGAGAGCGAGGGGCAAGGTCATCTACTCCTGTAGCACTGGTCCTATAGCTCCCCACCCGAGTGCCTGCTGGGATGCACAAACTAGGTCTACCACTGGGAGAGAAGGGAAAAACAAAGGCAGGCGAGTCATCTAGGGCAGAACAAACCCTAGAGTCTGAACCTCATTCTCAAAAAAGGCAATGCTCTTCTTCTGCAGCACCTTCCTCTGCAGCCGTCTCTCCTACAGCAACACCTGTTGCTAACACCAATTCACCATCATCTTCTGGCAGGGTAGAGCCCTCTAAGCAGACAAGAAAAAGGAAGGCTACCAGAACATCTCCTACAGCCGCACCAATTCCAAGAAGAGTTTCCACAAGGAAACAATGTAAAACCTCCCCTGCTTCACCTCAACCAGAGGTTATTGTAATCTCAGAAGGGTCTGTAGAGTCTGAACTTGATGTTTCTTAGAATGTGTCTGAAAATGCTGCACAAAGTTCATTCGTTCCTGAAGAGGAACAAGTTGAGACAAAAGAAATAGGGCATAATGAGCAAGGGTTACCAAATCTTGATGACTTGGCTACCGCTACTATGTAGTTTTCGGAGGAAGCACAGTCTTCTCCACTACAACAATAAGAATTCATCTTGCAGCAAAAGTAGGAACTGACTGAACAATTGAATGTGCCTAGTGAAGCTACATTTCACCGTGCAACTTGTAAAGCCATTGTTGTTTATAAGAAGACGTTTTTGATTGAGTTTCTGGAATATGTCAAAGCTAACTGGGAAACAGTTACATTGAAAACCCTGACTTTCTAGCACATAGCCCAAACTGACATGCAACAAAGTCTATGGGAGGTAGAAAGGGAAGAAACTGAAAAGGAAATTGAAAGTGAAGCAAGAAATTGTGAGTTGAAAAGCAAATGGATGAAATCTTTAAAATGCTTGGGTGAAAAGGATCATGAATGCAGACCACCACCCAGAATTTATGCTCTGTGCCTTAAGGAACTGTTTTTATGGTTCCAACTAATGAGAATTTCCAGAAATCAAGATCCTATACTTCACACTGCTAATGAATTTTACGAGGCATATCAGGAAGCCCCTAATTGGTTAAGAAATTCTCTTTGTGAATTTTATTTACATGGCTTCTTAATTCCATCAGAAATAGAATGGAACCCTCTTTTATATATTGGGGATATCCATTTGAAATCATTTATGTCATGGGCAGCAAATGAAGCGAATTATGGCAGGCAATGGGAAATATATGAGGAAGCTGAGAGAAATGAGCCTGTTCCATTACGCTCTCAAAGTTCAAACCCCCATGCAATGTTGAAAGACTGGTTTGCTCTGACATATGGCATTAATAATATTCCAGCCAGAGAGAAGATATTTGATATCAGGAAATAGGTATATGATGAATTTCATGAACAATCATATTCATTTTGGAGACTGGCATACACCAGAAATGAGAAAAGGTGGGAAAGATTAACTATTGGACTAAGAAGTTCTGAACCTCATAGTCCCCTAAATTTCACAGCAGCTCTTAAACGATCAAGCAGATATATATAGTTGGGACTTCAAGAGAGATTTGAACTATGGTTTCCATTGACATTCAAACCTCTTATTGCTAAAATGTAACCCATTATCCTCACTGAGCTACAAATCTTAATGATGATTCTAGGGACCGTAGCTATAGAAAGATTAACCGAGGGATTTGAGGATTTTATTCTGGTTGGAAATCATTCCAGTCATCACGACAACCAACGATTTTAGAAGCGCAGGAAAATTTAATGCTAGAGGACCAGCATTAGGCTAAGTAGGGGGCAGTGATGAGCCCAAAATGTGTTCATAGTTTGGATACTATGATGAAATTTTAATGCCTTTACTTTTATTATTTGTGGTTGTTTAAAACTCTTTAGAAACCTTTTATGGGGATATCCTGTAGCAAAACACTTTTATGTTCCTGCAGCTTATTGTGTTGACCTGACTACATTTATTACCCTGTTGACTCCCTAAATGACTGGTATATCGCATACAGTTTTTTTGAATGTCGAAATGGATTTAAATGTGTGATTAATGAACGGATATTGTGTATATGCCATACGCTTTTTCTTTTCGCGTCTATTTTTGTATCCGCAGGTTGTTGAAGAATGGTGAGTCAAGTGCAACCGATCTCGACCTTGCAGTAAAGTCTATTTCCTGCACGACTTCGAGGAAGCTCTGGCAAAGACTCTTTGACCGACACCGTTGGGAAGGATTTTTAATGATAGTCAATCTGGAAAGACTGGAGTGCTAGATTCTCTGGGATCGAGGTTGAATACATAAATTCATTTATGAAGTTTGTTCCTTGATTATGGGATACACTTTACTTACGTCTTTCTTTGATAGGGTTAGTTAGTTGCTCTCCTGATTTTAAATAAAGTTCTCCTCCTGTGCGAGTGAGAAGGGAGATGATAGTTAGAGTAAGATAGAAGCATAGTGATAGCAGATATCATGTAAGAGTCAGTATGATAATGAAAAGCAGAATCTGTTTAACAAGAGACATAATTTGTTGTTAGTTTCTATGTCAACAAAGCAATGTATACCATTCTATTTTCATGAATAAAGTTTGATGAAGTTCTGAGTTCAGCACCTGCATAATCAGTAGATGCTTGCTAAGGGGGCCCACTTAGTAAGTATATGTAGCTAGTTAGTTAGCTATTCTTTTCTGTTGATCTTTAGTTAGCTTTCATCTATGAATTTTTCATACAAACTCAATCTTGTATTGCTCCTGCAGCATAGGGAATCCATCCCTGTGTCTGTTCCTGCAGCATAAGGCCAGTTCTTAGTTTGTGTTTCAGTCATAGCTGTTATGGTTTCTATTTTAATCAAATAATAGTTGAGTTAAAAGAACTTTTCATTACCTTTCATGTAGCGTGGATAGAATTCCCTTCTAAGTATTTATTTCTACTAAGTTTTGACTGAAACTAGTTCTTAGTGCATATATTTTTCCGTGCCATTTAAAGTATACATCCCCTGGTTTGACAAGTAAATGAACATCCATAGAGAGATATTAGTCACCTGTTGGAATGTCAATGAATTCCCGGAAAGGAGTTTTCTTGTGATTATCATATCTTTTATAGAGCGACAGGCATGAAATTCTTATCTAGAAAGGTAGACAAGTTCCCTAATGAGCTTGTGAAAAGAAACATCTACATACTCTAATCATAAACACATTGCAAAAACAATAGCGGTAAATTCTCAAAGTGGACCAGAACAAGCAAACACTAAAATTAACCACTTAGAAAAGGAATTAAAACACAAGAAGAAGTTGTCCCAGATGAAGAAGGGCTTAATGTTGTTGGAGAAAGTCTGTCGAAAATACATGGATTTCATAAAACAAAGACAACAATGGAAGGTGTTGTCGCACAAATGATAGGTCAAAAGTGAAAGGTCTTGTTGCACAACTGATAAAAGTTTAAGATGCCACAACAATAGCTACATTCGAGGTTGGTGGATGAGGGAATTTGTGTAATGTGGTAGTGGATATGGAACAAACAGGAAAGCTCCCACTTGAAATAGATATCTACATACATGAGTAACAATTATCCCTTTAAACGAAATCCAATCCCATACCATTTCCTCCACAACTCAACAATCACCAGCCAAATTGTTGAGCATTGGAAACACAAGGCTGCCACTATCTCTTGTTGCATATGAAGATGGAATTGAACCACCCATGCCAGTTTTATTTCCTAGTGCATGATTTTGCAACAATTTAGATGCTACAAAGGGGACGTTTTTGAGCCAAGTGCTCTTCCTATTGGCCGAAGTGAATGGTGACGAGGTGAATAGTACACTTGGGGGCAAGAATTTTCCATTTGTACGATACATTATTGATTATCCTATTTCCACTTAGAAATCATATTCCTTCATTTATATTCCATGCTATCTACTTTATCCATCCACCTTCCTTTGATCTTGCATAAGTATTGGGCCAAAATACCAAGAAATTGAATCTAATGCATGCTTTATACCATGTGTGTCTTCGATCCTCCATATGTCCTTTGGTTTTCAGCTTGACTAAGGAATAACATCTTTGTTTATCATTATCATTTAAAATCTTATTTATCATTGCATTATCATTGTTATGACTAAAACATTTAAACAAACCATAAACTCTTTAACATACTAAAACATTCGGCTTCTTGAGTCACAACCCACTATGTTTTCCCTCGTACAACTATTTTGTGCATTGGTCTTTATCATATGCATTAGCATTTGGATTTTTTCATTATCATGATCTTGCATATTTATCATTTTCATACTGCATGCATGAAAACTTTTTTTTATCTTAACTCTCGTCTCTTGTCTCCATCAATATATCATTATCTTTTTATATCTTTTCTTTTGTTGTCACATTCCAAGGAAGCTTGAGGATCTCTACACCTTGTTGTGTACGAAGGAGAGTGAGGAATGGAGCATGAGTTTTTCTTATGTGTATGTATCGATTCAGTCTTCCCTATGATGATTACAAAAACCATAACCAATAACAAAGGGGGAATTGTTCCACTCTATGATGAATAAAATTATCAGTTCATAGCCTTTCCATTCCATTCATTTCCATATCCATCCTTCCATATCCTTTCCTCCCATATCGAAAACATTTCATAAACCATTTATATGCTTTCCTTGCATCACATCAATGCATTGCATTCCTTTCTTCTTTGGTTCCACCTAGGTCATTCATATTTCTATATCTTGCATTTCATTTTCCACCTACAACTCAAAATTAATGAATCGATAGCATTTCCATTCCATTCATTTGCATATCCAACCTTCCATATCCTTTCCACCCATATCGAATACTTTTAGTAAGCCATGTATATGCCTTGGTTGCATCTAATCAATGTGTCACATTCCTTTCTTTGTTGTACCCACCTAGGTCATTCATATTTGTAAATCTTGCATATCTTTATCTATGTACAACTCAAACATACCTTCTTGTATCATAACAACATTCACACCATGCCATACGAAGAACAATATGAAGGAAATATCAAGGTTATGCAATCAAACACTGAGGGCTTGGAAGATAAATATCATAACATAAAGTTGTATTCAAGGTTTTTTTTAAGGATTTTTTTTTCTTGCTTAAGTTTTTGAGTTTCCTTTTGTTTTGGTTGTCAATTGTTGAGAAGAAAGTAAATCTTGTTGTTATGATTACTTGACTTGGCTATGGATAGTTTCTTAGAATCGATTTCTTTAAACAAGTAATGATATAACTTAAAGGTTTACATAACAGTTGCATCATGGAAAACACAGTGGGTTGTGGCTCACTTCTTATTTTTCTGCAATGTAAAAAAGAATGTTTTGAAGTTCACCTTCTTGTTTTATGAAAACCCTTAGTTTCAGCAAAAAATCCATTTCAATATCTTTTCATATGTTTCAAACACAAAAGTTACATAACAGTTGCATCATGGAAAACATAGTGGGTTTTGGCTCACTTCTTATTTTTCTGTACACTGTAAGAAAATAATGTTTTTAAGTTCACCTTCTTGTTTTATGACAGCCCTTAGTTTCAGCAAAAAATTCCATTTCAACATCTTTTCATATGTTTCAAACACAAAAGTTACATAACAATTGCATCATGGAAAACATAGTGGGTTTTGGCTCACTTCTTATTTTTCTGTACACTGTAAGAAAATAATGTTTTGAAGTTCACCTTCTTGTTTTATGACAGCCCTTAGTTTCAGCAAAAAATTCCATTTCAACATCTTTTCATATGTTTCAAACACAAAAGTTACATAACAATTGCATCATGGAAAACATAGTGGGTTTTGGCTCACTTATTTTTCTGCACACTGTAAGAAAATAATGTTTTGAAGTTCACCTTCTTGTAGCTTGAAGGAAATGGTCTATTAAATTCAAAAAACACCCCCAAAACCAATCACAACAAATTTGAAAGGAATCTAACACATATGATTACTGTTCCAGATGCAAATTAGTTCAATGGCAGTGTGTACAGAACTGTACCAGGTCTGCAAACTCAAAATTTAGTGGAAAATAACAAGAAACATAAGAAATTTTATTGAGTTTCTTCTCTAAAGCCTTCGACAAGCTCCTCCAATGAGTTCACAACATATTTATACCTCAAATGACACCTACCAACAACTAAAATTGCATGTACAACCACCTGACCCTTGGCATTTGATGATTTTACATGTTTTTGTACTTTTACAAAATTGTGTTGACAACATTTTATCAAATTTGTAACATTTCTCGTAATAACCACATAATGACTCAAAACCACAAAATTATTTATAAAAGGGACTCACATGGCCTTATTCAACATTATTATGACTCTATCCACCTATTTAGACTCTTTTCATTAAATTGAGCAACAAGGTGCTTTGCACCAAGATTGCAGCTCTCTCCGAACAACATTAAGGTCCTCTTCTTTTAATCGTGATAGCTTGTTCTTTTGTTTTAATTACTTTTCTAGGTGGTTAATTATTGTATTTCAATATGGAAATTTTAAGGTGAAGAAAATCAGAAATATGCAATGCAATATCACAGGTACACTTAACAAGGTATGAACAAGCAAGAACTTTTCAGTAGATAAAGGTCATGAACATTGAACCAATAGTAGGACAGTCACCACAACATTTAAGTAAACCTATGGTGAACACTCTCTTTTCCATTATCAATTTTATTCCCAATTTCATCCATGAAGAACTTCATCAACCTGTAGATCCTGCTGTTAGCCATAACTTTGATCCATGATTTCCATTTCTTTCATCAATGAATTCCATATCTTTGATCCATGAAGAACTTTGTCAACTTGTGCATCCATGAATTCTATATATTTGATTGGCTATTTTGAGCTTGACGACTTTCATCAACAATGAGGAGGCCTAGGTTGTGTAAAATTAGGTTTTCAATATGCTTAGCCTCTTTAGGAAGGCTTAGATTTGTGTCACAAGTTAGGCATAGAAAAAGATTGTCACCAATAACAAGCACACTTTTTCTTCTATGCTACTTAGGAAGCATCACCAAACACCTCAATTTTTTCAATTTTTTTCCCATGATCCGGTTGCTCTTAGCTAGATTTATAATCTTGTCATATTCATAGTTGGAATGAATTTCATTCACAAAGGTCGTTGATCTATTTAGCATGTAAATTGGAATGTCAATACTCCACTTCTTGAACTCTCTTTCCCAAGGGAAAAGAATGTTTTTTGGAGCAATAATCAAAGGCCTGCTTATAATATTTTTGTAAGGGCTTAAGCAGGCGTTTTATTATTGCTCCAAAAAACATGATTTTTCCTTGGGAAAGAGAGTTCAAGAAGTGGACTATTGACATTCCAGTTTACATGCTAAACAGCTCAAGGAACTTTGCGAATGAAATTCATTCCAACTATGAATATGATGAGATTATAAAATTGGCTAAGAGCAACTAGATCATGGGAAAAAAATTAAAAAATTTGAGGCTGATAGGCTGTCGTTAGATCCCATTACTTTAGAATATTAAATTCAATATGTCAACCGGGTAGTGTTCAAGGAAATTTTCAATAGAAGATGTCTAGACTATCTCCCCTAGATTTTCTAACTTCTTATAGCAACTAATATTAATTCTAACCTAAGGCCGTCTAAGAAACTATAAAACAATTTATCTTAAAGAAAGTAGGAAATATTCAAACTAAAAAGCATAGAAAAAAAACTAATTTAGAAAGCATGACAACTAAGTTAATGAGTATAGAAACAACTAAAATAAAGAAATTTGGTAAACTACAGAAGCAAAAAAACTTATAAATAATTCATTAAACATACTCCCTATTCGACAAAGATTTCAATAGTTAACAATGAAAAACTGCGAAAGTGAAAGACAACAAGTACTTCAAAACTTAGATTTCACAACAACAAACTCAATAATTCTCTACAAAATAACAACGTAATAAAGGAAAATACTTATCTACTTAAATTATCTCCCCTCGAGTGGCGAGCTTGCAGGTTATCACATTTTATCTTAGCTCACATCCATAATTAATTCAGAAATGCTTCTACCAACAATAATTATTATCAATAACTCATAACTCATAAATTTTATATATGACAATCTTGTTATCCATAAGCTCAGAAAATATATTGACAACATAACATTACATTTTTCACTATATATTTTGCTTCTGGAGATTACATCTTTTATAGAAAAACTCTATCTAAATCCTATATTTCAGATGGTATAGATAACCATTGAAAAAGTCTATAACAGATCTAAAAATAACTTGTATGTCTTTAAAACCCATTACAACAGTATTAAAGAGGTTCAAGTCGAGCCATGAATTTTTTGACAAGTAAAGCATAACAAAAATTAAGACTTAAAAAGTAACTATATCTTTGGTCCATCACCCAAAAGTTCCAGAGCATGTTTCCAGCACACACCTTCAACCTGTTCTAGAGCACACATTGGTTGAATGCTTCTAATTTGCAACTTGATGACCGATTATTATCCTACAAAACACTTAAAATAAGCCATTAAATCTGTATTGGTAAAATACTTCAATAAATCAAAAGAAATAAAGTTTGTACAATTTCTCTTTAAAAGTTAAGCAATTATTTCTCCTAAAATTTAATTAACTGGCAAAGGATATGGATTTTGCATATATGAAATAGGTCTTTATGGTATTATTATGATGAGGTTATTTTTACCTTGTCATTTCCTCCCCTTCCTAATTCGTGGCAGGTCCTCTTGCCCCTTGATTATAACTTTTTCCTTTGTTCCATTTTTCATATTGTGCACTAATGTCATACAGATCCCTTGTTGTTACATCAAAGTTTATAGGTGCGTGGTGGAAGCCTCTATGAAAAGCAACTCCCCCTTTCCATTCACTGAAAATTCTATCATCTTGATCTATATTAACATGAAAATAAGGGGTTGGATATAGCAACAAGGGAGGTCTATACCTCATTCCCATCCACTTTGTTCTGAGATCTTCCAAGATTTTAGCTAAGGCATCTGCCCTTCTAAAATGCCATCTAATGCTAAGAGGGGAAATCACCTCTCTTCTCTTTAAATATATAGGTAATGAAGTATATCTTTCTTCACAAGCATGCCAGGCTTTACCAATTAATTTCTACCCCTGATCAATGAAATGATTGTAATAGATTCAAAGGCTTTTATCATGTCTTCCCTTCATTTTCTCATCCAATAGAAGAGCTACAAATGTTTTCTTGAAAGTTGCAGGTCTACTATTGGGAGCTCTCTTTTGAAGTCCCACACTTTTCTCTACTTGGGCATATTCCATGTTACATTCTTACCAATGCATTTGATTCTGTATAGTAGACAACAAAGATCTCAATTGCACTTCTCACAAAAAAAGATTAATAAAGAAATCAATATGCTTTTCTAATAAAATATCATGAGTAAAGAATTCATAGAGCATGTCTTGATCTTCAGGCTTTGAGTCTGCAAATATCTTAACAAATTCTGTCATTAGGTTCATGACGCTAGTCATTATAAATTTTGAGCAATTTATATCTAAAGCATTGTTCATTTAAAAACATTGAATACAATCTTGATGGTCTTCTACAAGATAAAAGAAATTTTGTTATCTGACATGCATCTTGTTTCCCCCTATAGGCTTTATGAAATGCTTCTTTTAACAACACCATTTCCATTTTTAATATGGTATTTTCAATCTGTACATTCCTTAGGAAATATCACCATTCCATCCATTTCATTAATAATGGAGGAATCTAAATTTGGAACCATTCAGTTACCGTTGGTTCAGTTTGAAATTCTTTGGATTCCACCATTGGTTTACTTGTGCTTTCTTGAAAATCTTTCTCTAATTCCATAATTCTACTAAGAGAAGCATTTAATTCTTCTTTCTGTCTTTTCTTCTCTTCCTCAAAGGCTGAAAACATAAGCATAAAATTTTCTTTTAAACCCTGAATTTCTTTATTTAAACCAACTCTATGTACCCTATTTTCTTGATTACAACTCTGAATTTGTATTTGCAATTCACTAATGAATGCATCTTTTCCCTGTACTACAATGTTAAATCCTGAATTTCCTAATCCCTTTTTCTTATTACAAGCATGTATACCATTATTTCTTCTTGTTGCAATTCCATATGTTCCTTATTTTTGTGCAACTGAATTCTTATCTCTTCAATTTCTAGTTTCAACTTTTCCAATTCTGCATTAACATTTTCATTTCCAACCATTTCAACAACTTTATTTATAACAGGAGAAAATTTTCCTAACACACTATCATCAACCTCCGTAGGAGGTGGAGATTGTTCCTTTTATGTTTTCTATTTTTCTTGGTCAAAGGCTTCTTCTTCAAACACTAAATTAGAATGTATTTCTTCAACAAAAATTTCTTTCTCTCAGGATTGGTGAATTTGTTCATTAGTTTCCAAGGGTTTCTTTTGCTTTTTGGATTTTGATCTACTCCCTCTACTCTGCACTGGGGTTCTTGTAGATTCGGAGGATAATCTTTTGCTTCTCCTTAAAGGAGTATCCTGATAAGTTAAAATTGTTGGAGAATTCTAATAATTAAGAACTATCCTTCATTTCCTCTTCTTAGCAGGATTACTGTCTACACTTGGATTTATTATCTCAACATCTTCTAACTGGCTTGGGGTTTCAAACTCCTCATTTTTAAATTCAAGTAATTCCTCACCAAGAATGGTGGGAATTTGGGTTTCAGGAGCCTTAGGGTCCTCAAGGGAAGTTGCTCCAGAAGGCGAAGCAACTTGTTTTGAAGATTCTCCTAGTTCTAATTTCCTTCCTGGCATAGACTTGTCAAACTTCCCCAAAAAAAATTCCCATTTGCTTCTAGGTTTGTTATGAAAATGATATTTGTAAATAAATTGAATTAACCCATGATGCTTTAATGGCCTGGGCTAAACTGTTTTTATATCTTTCTATTGAATAATTAATAGAATCATTCAAAAATTGGGGAAAATTAACCCTAAGAGCAGAGTTTTCTTTCCCATGCTGCAAATGTACTAGCATGAGGAATACAGGTCCTACAATAGGAGTAAGTTGTCCTTCACACATAAAATACTTAATAATCCATGGAGATGTAGTGCCCCAGGGTTCTAATATAGAAGCTCATTGAAACCCCTTATTTTGTCCCCTAGTACTAATAACTATGATGGGCTAAGGGTCCCCTTGTCTAAGAAACAATTTTGATAATTTCTGATATGTTATTTGTGTTGTTTTTGATATTCTAATGCAAGAATTTTCTAACCTTGAAAGAGAAGAGATAGTTTTTGGGCTCACCTTAAAATTATTCCCATGCAGTGTCACATGACCATTAGAGTAATTTTTTGTGAATTTGTTCACTAGCTTTTCATTGTATCCTTCAAAATTTCTGATAAAATCTAGCCAACCAACTTCCTCAAACAACCCAGAAATGTTACTTAACCCCAACAATTTTTCTACAAAAGTTGGCTTAGATTTCTTCTTTGTATCGCCCATATTTTGTCTTGTCTCTACCACCCTGCAAAAAAATTCAATAATGCTAGAAACTTGTGCACAGTTATTATTTAAAATATGATCAAGCTATGATTATTTATTTTACCTTTGCCCAAAGCTTACTGTGTAATAATTCTAACTTGCATGAAAGGCCACAAAAAGAGTACTATACTTAGCAATTAATCACCAAGTGGATCAATTTACTAAATTGGGAAGGGAAACCCATGCCAATTAATTATATTTTATTCAAGGGTATGTACTGGATCATGATGGGCCAAAAAGTGGAAATACGATGGGTATGTGGCTGATGACTTTTTTTTTACCCAAAATTGATGAAATGAAAAGAGTTTTTAAAGGATATTCTTAGCTTTCCACCAATATAAATTATGCTTTACTTTGAATTTAATAAGTAATTATTATTCATTTTCTATTCAAATTACGACTAAAGTCCTGATTGATAGGCTGATTGAAAAAAATCTATAGATTTCAAACGATATCACATTTTTTGAATCCAAAACATGGGTCACATTCTATGTTTCACATACTATAGGATTAAAAAAATAAAATTTGAATTTCATGAAGTTTTGACCAAGTTAAGGTGGTCAGACATACGAGTTTTTTATATTTTTAAAACTTGTAATAAAAATTCATAACCATCATTTACTTGGAAAAAACTTACAAAAATATATGCATCAGATTGGGATATGAGTCCTCTACTTATATCTAAAATATTATTAAAAAATATTATCATTTTATTGTGGTTAGGGTGGTCAGACGGACACCTACTTCTTATTTTTTCCCTGAAATTTAAGTACTGCTACATTGAAATTTCAAATTTTCACAAAATATATATATTTTTTAAAATAAACCTAGTAGTTTAGAAACTCCATTCAATTTTATATAGATTCTATTCTTACATATTTTTGAAATAATATAGATAACTTATTCAAAATTTTAAGTCAAGTTGCCTAATTCTGGGTTTTTTGAATTTTTTGCCACTCAAGGGCTTTTTTCTTCCATAATGATCCTGCACATACCCTAAAAAATAACTACTTATTTAAACAAAGATTTTGCACTTACTTATATTCTATGATCGCTTGAATATCTCATACCTTTACCAACTTGATAGGGTGATGCAATGGTATTGGCAGAGATGACGACTTATTTATTATTACATGAGTGGGAAGCTTTGTGAATGATGAAAGCATTAATGAAGATAGACTATCATGGCATGTTTCTTTATTTATCATGGTGAAAAAAAAGAAGAAAGAAGGCATGTGAACCTATATATGATAATCAAAACATCAAAGAAAGTTGAAATTCTATGAAAAGGAGCGACAGAGTGAAATAATGAATAAGTTTTGGATCATGCAGGAAAGTACACGCTCAAAACTAGCAAGCAAGTTCTAGAGCATCAGGGAAGAAGAAACTGGAATGGTGATTGAGTGAAGGTTTTAGATCATCATTGAAAGATGCAGTCGGAGCAGCAATCGAATGAAGATTCCAAAGCATCGTCAAAAGATGTAGCTGGAGAGAAAAAAATGGTGGAAATGAATGAACTATAAATTCAAGAGGATAAATCATTCTATCAAACGACCCATTTTTTAGCATGATAGGTTGAAGAGAAAGTTCTTGAGCATCGGGGATGTGAACCGTCAAGTTCTGAAGCATCAATCATGTGAACCAACAAGTTCTAGAGCATCGTTGAAAGATACTCCAAAAGTTGTCTTCTTCCTTATAATAAGTTTTGCAAAATGAAAACACATGTAGTTAAGTCCAAAAATAGATATTATGATAAATTCTTTGAAAAAAAATTGGTACACAAGTCTTTTTTTATTACAATTTTCCATAATATATATATATATAATTTTTTTTTTAATTTTTTTTAATTTTCCTATGACACTTATTGGGTCAACTGGACTCTGCCTTGGTAGAGTCAATACATTGGATCTCTACCTACAGTTCTACCAATTTTGTAAATTCTTCTTTATTAAGAGGCTTATGGTAGATACGTAGGTGATGACCATTAACTAAGAGGGTTTGTAGATCACCATCAATAGGTTTCAGTTGAACTATGTCATTCGAGAAAACTTCAAAAAATTTGAATGGCCCCAGCCAATGAGTCTTGAGTTTCCCTTTATGAATTATATATCTTGAATTGAATAACAAGGCCCAATCACCACTATGGAACTCTCTCTCCTTAATGTACTTTTCATGCCATAATTTCCTCTAATGTTGAACTAGTTCAGTTTGATGGACAACATCCAAAAAAAGCTCATCTAGCTCACTTAACTATAAAACTCATTCTATTTGAGCTCATTTCAGATCTAGACCCAATTCCATAGTTGTTCATAGACTTTTTAGTTCAAACTCAATGGGGAGAAGAGGTTTCTTCCCAAAAAAAATCTCATGGGGGTTGAATCCAGTTATGGATTTCCACGTTGTATTATACGCCCAAACGGCTTCAGGAAATTTCCTAGGCCAATCTTTCCTTCTTGAAGAAACCATTTTGGTTAGTATGTTTTCTAACTCCCTATTAGTCACCTCTACTTGACCATTTGCTTGAGGGTGATATGGGGATGATTTATGATGGCTTACCTAAAAATGATTTGTAAATTCCAGGAGAACTTTAGACATGAATTGGGGTCCCTGATCTATAACAATGGTTTAGGAGGCTCCAAATCTAAGAAAAAAATTATTATAGAGAAAGTTAACGACCTGCTCTTCTCTGTAAACTTGTAAAGCTTGAACATCTGCCCATTTCGTCAGATAATCAGTGCAAACTAAAATGTATTCTTTCCCTTGAGAGGAAGGATCTATGGGCCCGATAAAATTTAATCCCCATTTTTCAAATGGTTCAAGGGCTACTTGAGGTTGCAAAGGCATTTCTAGAGAAGCGGTTGGTCTTCCTACCCTTTGACATTCATCACAATGACATGCATAGTTTTGAACATCTTTATGCATTGAAGGCCAATAATATCCCGCACCTAAAATTTTATGAGAATTTCTTTTTGCAGAGTAATGACCCCCAAAAGGATCATCATGACAAGCCCTTTGGATACTATAAGTTTCATTGGCCCTGACACATCTTCTCAAAACCATATTAGGTCCAAAACCAAATAAAATCCCATTGATCCATTTAAATGGAGCATTCTCTCGAATAAGTCGCTTCTTTTGTTTTAGCGTAAACCCTGGAGGTATTTCAGAGGCAACTAAGTAATCTTCAATATCAACAAACAAAGGGGTCTTTATAGAGATGGCAAACAAATTTTCATCTGAAAACTCATCTTGCACAGGTGCTCTGTCACCCTCTTCTTGTTTGATTCCAGACAAAAAATCTGCTACCTCATTAAATCTCCTTGGCTTGTGGGTATGTGTAGGATCATCATGGAAAAAACAGGCCCTTAAGTGGCAAAAAATTTAGAAAAATCAAAGTTAGGCAACTTTACATAAAAATTTAAATAAGTTATCTATATTATTTCAAAAATATGTAAGAATATAATCTATAGCAAATTGAATGTAGTTTCTATACTACTAGATTTGTTTTAAAAAAAATCTATTTGGTGAAAATTTGAAATTTCAATGCAGTGGCACTTAAATTTCAGGGAAAAAATAAGCAGTAGGTGTTTGTCTAACCACCTTAACCACAATAAAATGATAATATTTTTTTATAATATTTTAGATGTAAGTAGAGGACTCATTCCCCGATGTGATGCATATTTATTTGTAATTTTTCTCCAAGTAAATAATTAATTATGAATTTTTTATTACAACTTTTTTAAAAATATAAAAACTTGTATGTATGACCACATTAACTTGGTCAAAACTTCATGAAATTCAATTTTTCTTTTTTTAATCCTATAGTATGTGAAGCATAGAATGTGACACATCTTTTGGATTAAAAAAATGTGATACCGTTTGAAAGCTATTGATGTTTTTCAATCAGCCTATCAATCAAGACTTTAGTCATAATTTGAATAGAAAATGAATAATAAGTACTTATTAAATTCAAAGTAAAGCATAATTTATATTGGTGGAAAGCTGAGAATGTCTTTTAAAAACCCTTTTCGTTTCATCAAATTTGGGTAAAAAATAGTCATCAGCCACATGCCCATCATATTGCCACTTTTTGGTGCATCATGATCCTGCACATACCTTTGTCAATTATTGTCCCATTGAACTCCTGAAGAAGTAATAACCATCTCATTATTCAACCATTAACTATAGGATTATTCATTAAATATTTTACACCTGAGTGATTTGTATAAACTGTAACTTTATACCTTGTAATATAATGGTGGAACTTTTGAATGGCATGAACCACAACCTTGAATTCTTTTTCTGCCATTGTATAATTCCTCTCAGTAGATATCAAGTTTTTACTAATGAAGTATATGGCATATTTACCCCTATCCTCATCTTCTTGCCCCAATACTACTCCAATTTCATCATTAGAAGCATCAACATAAATATGGAAAGGAAGACTCCAATTTGGTCCACACAATATGGGAGCAGAGACAAGCTTCTCCTTTATCATTTCAAATGATTGTTGACACTCCAATGTCCAATTAAACTCTACATATTTTTGGAGAAGAGAAAAAATAGGAGTTTCTATGTTACTAAAGCTTTTTATAAACCTTCTATTGTGTCCAGCATGCCCTAGAAAACTTCGAACATCTGTTTTTGTTTGACGAATAGTTAATTGTTGAATTAATTCAATTTTCTTGGGATCAACCTTTATTCCTTCAAAAGAGATATGATGACCTAAGAATAATCCTTGTTCCACCATTATTAAACACCTTTCATGGCTAAGGGACAATCTGTTATCCTCACAAACTTGTAAAACCCTATCCAGGTTTTGAAGGGCTTCATCATAGGTTGACTCCTAGATTGTGAAATAATCCATATAGACCTCTACATAGTCATTGACAAGTGTTGCAAATGTAGCCAAAATGGCCCTCTAAAAAGTTGTCAGAGCATTACAAAGCCCAAAAGAAAGGACTTGGTATGCAAATGTGCCCCATGGACAAGTAAACTTTGTCTTATCCTAGTCTTCTAGTGCCACCTAAATTTGATTGTAACCTGTAAATCCATTTAAAAAGGAGAAATATTTCCTTACAACCAAGTTGTCCAAAACCTGGTCAACAAAGGGTAAGGGAAAATAATTTCTAAAAGTGGCTTTATTGAGTTCCCTATAATCCACACAAATTCTCCATTTTCCATTTTTATTTGGTACAACAACCATTGATGAAACCCACTTACTATAAGAGATAGGATAAATAAATCTTGCACAGAGGAGTATCTCAATTTCAATTTTAACAAGATCCTTTAACACAGGATTGAGTCTCTTTTGTGGCTAACATACAAGTCTTATATTATGATTAGTATAAATGTGATGTGTACAAACATTGGAGTGAATTCCCATCATGTCTATATAGTCCCAAGAAAAAGCTTTAGACATTTTTACCAAAACATTAAATAATTTATCCTCTTGTATTTCTGTCAACCAACTATTAACATTCAATGTTTTTCCCGGTAGAAGCATAATCATTTTTGTTCCTAGATAGATCGAGGTGACAATATGTATCAGTCATAACAAAGTATTAAGAAGACAACTATGAGGTATAAGTTGATGAAATTTTGTAAAATCCTCAAATAAATGGCTCATTCTAGGAATCATATTAGCCAAAGGACAAGGCATTCTCATGGTAGTGTAATTTTTTTCCATCCCACTTATATCAATCGGTTGTCCAAAAAAATTCGGTATATCCACCATTTCGTATTCACTCGATTCTATAGCAAGGTGTGCTACATCATTTACTAACTCATCCTCTATTTCCTCTCCATGTTGTTTAATCACTACCATGGCCAAGGAGGCCAAACTGTCCTAGCCATTAGATTCTTTTGGTTCATCAACCCAAAATTTATTATGTTCAATGGGTTTAGCAGGAGGATATAAGAATAAACATTTACTATTTGGACCATGTGAAATGGTCATTCCTCCTTATCTACAATCAATTTTAGTCGTGACAGTATCCAACCATGGTCTTCCAAGAATTATTGGATAGCTATCCTTGGGCATTAGCGATTGTATTATCTAGAAATCAACTGGATATTCCCATCCATCAACTTTGACAAGAACATTTTTTATAACACCCTTTGGAATGGCTATAGCCTAGTTTTCCATCTGTAAGACTGTAGTTGTGGGTCATAAATAAGTAAGACTTAATTTTTCCATCACATCCATAGTCATTACATTAATAATTGCTCCTAAGCCTGCTAATGCATTAGGTATTACTACCTCATTAATTGTAATGGTTATCAGTGGACTTCTAGGATCATCATATTTTGGAGTAATAGTCTTTCCAAACAAAAAGTCAACTAAATAGCCATCGATGTGCACAGTATTTATTTTCTTCGGTTTCCTTCTCGGGGTTTTAATACACAATTGTTTGATCAACTGATTCAACTTAGGAATTTCCTTAATTGCTTGCAACAAAGGGACCTCTATTTGCAATTGTTTGATTTCCTAAATCAATGTAGTTTCAGAGGTCAAAGTTGTTTCCAGAGTACCTTTTAGAATTATCAGTTTCAGACGCTCTGGAAATGGTACTTGAGTTTTCTCTTTTGGAAGGCTATCCTTACTAGATTCAGTTAGAGACTAGCCTTCCTCCTCCTGAGGTAAGTTAGCAGCTCCTATTTTTAAAGGAGGTCCAGTATTATTTACATGCTTGGTATAATTGGATAGAGTATCCTTCTCAAGGTTTTGAGAAATAGGGTCATCCACTACTTCAATTATGGGAAATTGAAGTGTTTGACCCAAATGTAACTGAACATTTCCATAATGAATTGCATTAAGTCCTACAGAATTATCTTGTTCAGTGTATATACCAGAGTACTCTATTGATTGTTCTTAAGATTGGGAAGTGGTTTCACTGGAATTTGAGCTTGATTTATCTACTCATTCGGAGGAAGATTATGAGGTGGCCGTAATAGATTCTATTTTTAGTTCCTCCTAGGACTAGTATAAAATTTATTTTGTCCTTGGTTCCATTGGGGAGTAGTATGTTGGGGGTACCATTGTTGTTGTGACTGATTTGGCCATTGTTGAGTTCCCCATGATTGATTTGACCATTCAAGAGGTCCCCAATATGGAGTACCCCAATTAGGTTATGGAGGTAAGGGCTAATTCCAAGATGGATTCGATTGATTACCAACCCAATTGTTTTGTGGTCTCCATGCAGGATTGGAATTCTACCCATATGAAAAATGACCTCCTTGTCGTTGGTTTAGCATGTTTATTTCTTCTTCAACCTGAGTATATTTTTTCTTAGTATTCTTAAGATTAGTAAGAAGCTCACACTGATTGATAGGATGATTTTTCTCACAGAGTTGACAAACATTGACCTTATCTAAAGGACACTCACGTAAAAGGTGTTTATTTTGACACCTAGGACAATAGATTGACAAACTCTCATATTTATGTGTCTTATCTTGTATACCATCCAACGTAGTGTTCAATTGAACAAGTATGTTTGTTTTGAGATTTGCTATTTCTTCTCAGAGCTTTCCTATTTCATTAATCCCTCTAAAAAGATTATTTTTATGGATTCCTCCACGAGTACGTGAGAAATTCTGAAATAAATCACATATGTCCTCAAGGGCTAACTGAGACACATCACCTTTTCCCATCAGATCAAGACTTCTTCTTGCATCATCATCGAGTCCCTTAAGAAATATAGTCTTGAGAATCTCAATACTAATAGTCATTTCTCCAAAGTGTTTAGACAAGAAAAGAGTCCTATCAAGATAGTCCTCTAGGATCTCATCCTCATTCTTCTAGAGTTTAAATAGCTCTTCCTTATGATCACTTACCGTATAGTAACTTTGATATTTATGCAAGAAAACTGTCTCCATTTCCTCCCAAGATGTTATACTTCTGGTTGGGAGTCTCATAAACCAACGCATGGCCAAATCCTTCAAAGTAGAAGGAAACATCTTCAGTTTCTGATTATCATTTTTATAATCATAGGTTTGATAAAGGACCTTGAATTCAAAAATAAATTAATCTGGGTCTTTCGAGGACAAGCCACGAAAGGTTGGAAGGAAGGTTGGAGAGATGTTTTTTATCATGGTATCACCATTTGCATCGAGAGTAAAAGGATAAGTGAATACTTGAGGTGGTGGAAGATCATTATTATAGTTGGCATCATTATGGTTAGCTTCAGCCCTACAGTCTCCCATGATGTTTAGAGGAATATGTTCCTCAAGAACAATTTCCTCAACAACTAGTTGTTCTAGTGTATGATCTTCTAGAAAATAGTGAAAATCCTCAGGTGGGTTTGGCTTAAATTGGTCTTCAACAAAATGGTACTCTGAGCCTTGGGCCTCCCTATGTATGATTTGAACGTATTTTCAGGGGGACTTTGGTATAAATCATCCATGACGACCTCTTTTCCTGACCATGGAGAAAAGGAAGCCAAAGATAATTATTATTTTTTATTTTTATTTTAAGCCTAAAAGAGGTATTTGAGGCATCTTCTATTAACACTTAAGAAAGAAAGCTAAAGGGTCCCTGAAAACGATGCCAAAAAGTGATAGGCTATCGTTAGATCCCATTACTTTAGAAGATTAAATTCAATATGTCAACTGGGTAGTGTTCAAGGCAATTTGCAATAGAAGTCTGGATTATCTCCCCTAGATTTTCTAACATCTTATAGCAACTAATATTAATTCTAACCTAAGGTCGTCTAACTAAAAAACAGTAAAACAATTTATCCTAAAGAAAGCAGGAAATATTCAAACTAAAAATCACAGAAAAAAACTAATTTAGAAAGCATGACAACTAGGTTAATGAGTATAGAAACAACTGAACTAAAGAACTAGTAAACTACAGAAGTAGAAAAACTTATAAACAATTCATTAAACATCCTCCCTCTTCGACAAAGATTCTAATAGTTAACAATGAAAAAATAAGGAAGTGAAAGATAACAAGTACTTCAAAACTTAGATTTCACAAGAAAAAACTCAATAATTCTCTACAAAATAACAATGTAATAAAGGAAAACACTTATCTACTTAATTTATCTCCACTCGAGTGGCCAGCTCACGATTTATCACGTTTGTTCTCAGCTCACATCCATAATTAATTCAGAAATACTTCTATCAACCATAATTATTATCCATAACTCATAACTCATAAATTTTATATGACAATCTCTTTATCCATAAGCTCAGAAAATATATTGACAGCATAACATTACTTTTTTCACTGTATATTTTGCTTATGGAGATTACGTCTTTTATAGAAAAGCTCTATCTAAATCCTATATTTCAGATGGTATAGATAACCATTGAAAAAGTCTATAACAAATATACAAATAACTTGTATGTCTTTAAAACCAATTACAATAGTATTAAAGAGGCTCAATTCAAGCCATGAACTTTTTGAATTAAATCATAATAGAAATTAAGACTTAAAGCGTAACTATATCTTTTGTCCATCACCCTAAAGTTCTGAAGCATCTTTCTAGTGCACACCTTCAAACTGTTCTAGAGCACGCATTGGATGAATGCTTCTAATCTACAACTTGATGACAGATTATTATCCTACAAAACACTTAAAAGAACCCATTAAATTTATATTGGAAAAATACTTCAATAAATCAAAAGAAATAAAGTTTGTACAATTTCTTTTTAAAAGTTAATCAATTATTTCTCCTAAAATTTAATTAATTAGAAAAGGATAGGTATTTTACATTTATTAAATAGGTCTTTATGGTATTATTATGATGAGACTATTTTTACCTCATTAGAGGCATTTGGTGATGCTTTGTGAGTGGCATAGAAGAGAAAGTGGGCTTGTTATTGGCTATAATCTTTTTGTATACCTAACTTGTGAGAAAAATTTGAGCCTTCATGAAGAGGCTAAGAATATTGGAAACTTTCTTTTATAGAACCCTAGCCTCCTCGTTCTTGATCAAGGTCATCAAACTCAAAATAGTTGATCAAAGAAATGGAATTCGTGCAAAAAAGGTTAATTGAAAACTGCACATTATAGTGCGAAGAACTCTTTTCCACAATAACTTCAAAAAGTTTTTCACCACATGTTATCTGGTCAGGCCCAATTTTGTGAATTGTTGCTTTGGTAATCAAAATTTGAAAGCTATCTGCGACACCTGCTCAAGTTATGGCTAACAATAGGATCTACACATTAAGGAAATTCTTCATAGATGAAATTGGGAATAAAATTGATAATGGAAAAGAGAGTATTGAGCATAGGTTTACTTAAATGTTGTGGTGACTATCCTACTATTGGTTTAACATTCATGACCTTTATCTACTGAAAAGTTCTTGCTCATTCATACCTTGTTAATTGTACCTATGATACTGCATTGCATATGTATGATGTTCTTCACCTTGAAATGTCCATACTAAAATACAATAACAAACAGTAATAGAGTAATTAGAGTAATACAAAATACTTCCAATAAATACTAATCAAGAGTAATAAAAAATACTTTACAATACCTTGTGTTTTACAACTGTGAGTGGGTTGTTGTTTTTACAACACCATGTGTTTTACATTGATATTTTTACAAAACAGTAGAGTATGTGCATGATCATGATGGGCCAAAAAGTGGCGATATGATGGGTATGTGTAGGGTATGTGGCAGATGAATTTTTTTTACCCAAAATTAATGAAACAAAAATGGTTTTTAAAGGAGATTCTTAACTTTCCACCAATATAAATTATGTTTTACTTTGAATTTAATAAATAATTATTATTAATTTTCTATTTGAATTACAACTAAGGTCTTGATTGATATGTTGATTGAAAATCATCTATAGTTTTCAAACGGTATCACATTTTTTGAATTCAAAACACACGTCACATTCTATGCTTCGCATACTATAGGATTAAAAAAATAAAAATTGAATTTGATGAAGTTTTGACCAAGTTAAGGTGGTCAGACATAGGAGTTTTTATATTTTTAAAAAAATTTAATAAAAAATTCACAATTGTAGACATCTAAATTTAATCACCTCCATACGATCAAATTCACCTCTTTATTCATCAATTTCATCAATATTAATTTATTTAATTAATATTACACTTTTTGCCTAAAGTCCTTAAAGTATTTAATTTAACAATTAAATGCTTTACCTTACATCTTTTTCCTCTCTAAATTAAATAAATACATTAATTTATTTAATTTATTCATTTAACCTTTTTGAATAAAATCAATTTTAAATTCTTGATTTTTCTCTCTCCTTGTCACATCCTCCATAATCCCTTTCTAATATGGATTAATTTAATTAATTCATGATTAGGATGTGCATCCTCTTAATCAAGGATTAATGTTACATCCTCCTACATTTTCCACTTGCTTCTAATATTTCATTAACTTATCTTAATCATGTATTTGCACAACCTTAATCAAAGTCATTAGCCACATTTAGCATCCCTTTTTAGTCAACCTTTCTATTTTCCTTTCTTAGCATTGACCATTTTCCCATGTGAATTTTTAATTCACATTTATTTATCCTAGTTCCATCTCTTCCCTATGTGAATTTTTAATTCACATTTTATCCTTCCGTGGCTCACCTTATCCCCATGTAACTACTAGAACATTTGACTTGTCACCTCACTCACATGTGACAAATTCCCACCTTTCTAGAAACCCTCTCTTATCCACTAGATTCTCCCAAGAATGTGAATTTTTAATTCACATTTATTTATCCAACCACTTTCTCATTTCCCATGGGGATTTTTGAGCAATTCCAAAATTCCTCAAATGCCACTTTCATCCTCACTTGGGGACAACAAGTTCCCTTTTAAGGAGATCTTCTCACCCCCCAAGGTACTTGTCCTTCCTCCACATCATGTACCTCCCTTCCACATCATCTTATCCTAAGCCACTTCACCCTCCACATGTCAAGATGTGAGGGTTTGTGTTTCCTCAACTCACCATAGCCCTTCATCTTGGCCTTGGTGGCTAAATCTCAACCATTGAATTCTTTAAAGAATTCAAATTCCTATATAAATACCTCTCTTCTAAGGCATTTTCAACACTTAGTCATTTCAACATCCTTATGTTATCATTTTGAGCACTCAATTCACAAGTATTTTCACTCATTTAGCCAAAGCCATTTTAACCATTTGCATTTGCATCCCATGATATTGTCAATCTTGCATTTAGTCATATCTATAGCCATCCAAGGAGCATAAAAGTTTACATTCACAAGGGCCAACCAAGGAATTTCATTAGCAAAGATAGGTATATCAATTTACAATCTTCATTTTATCTTATTTTCTTTGTATTATCAATTCCTTAGGCTAATCTTGAGGTGTCCCTTTATGTTTTTCTCTCATTGCATAACAGTTGTTTTTGCATACTTAGAATAGGATAAACATTTAGGATCACATTTCTGGCATGCCTAGTGGGACCCACAAACAGGTTCATCTATTTTACATTTGTTGTTGTTGAGATTGTTTGTAGGTACAGGTCACAAACGGGTGACTGGCTCGCACCCACAAAAGGATATGAAAATCACAGTAAAACCTTTCTTGGGAATTGGACATTCCAACAGGTGACTTATATCTTTCCATAGACGTCCATTTTACTTGTCAAACCAGGGGACGTAGACTTTAAATGGTGTGGCAAAATATATGCACTAGGAACTAGTTTCGGTCAAATCTTAGCAGAAATAATACTGGAAAGAAATTCTATCTAAGCCACAGAACAGTAATGCAAAATTCTTTAACTCAACTATGATAGAAACCATAACAACTACGACTGAAACACAAACTATGAACTGGCCTTATGTTGCAGGAACAGTCACAGGGATGGACTCTCTATGCTGCAAGAGCACTATAAGACTGAGTTTGTATGAAAACTTCAAAGATGAAAGCTAATCTGAAGATCAACAGAAAATAACAACTAACTAACTAGCTACAGATACTTACTAAGTGGACCCCCTTAGCAAGCATCTACTGATTACACAGATGCTAAACTCAGAACTTCATTGAACTTTATTCATGAAAACAGAATGGTATACATTTCTTTATTGATGTGGAAATTAACAATAAACTCTATCTTTGATCATACAGATTTTGTTTCTCATTATCATACTGACTCTTACATGATATCTGCTATTACTATGCTTCTAACTTACTAAATATCATCTCTTACTCATTCTAACTATGCTCTCCTCTTCGTCTCCCTCGCGCAGGAGGAGAACTTTATTTAAAAATAGGAGAGCAACTAACTAACTAACCCTATCAAAGAAAGACGTGGAAGTAAAGTTTATCCCCGAATCAAGGAACAGACTTCATAATGAATTTATGCGTTCAACCCAATTTGGAGAGAATCTAGTGCTCCACTCTTTCCAGATTGACTGTCATTAAAATTCTTTCCCATGGTTTCGGTCAAAGAGTCTTCACCGGAGCTTCCTCGAAGTCGTGCAGGAAATGGACTTTACTGCAAGGCCGAGATCGGCTGCGCTTGACTCGATCATTCTTCAACAACCTGCAAAAAAAAAGGTATCAGATGCGAAAGAAAAGGCGTATGGCACATACATGATATCTATTCATTAATCACACATTTTAAATCTACTTCATCATTCAAAAACTATATACGATATACCAGCCATTTTAGGGAGTCAACGAGCAATAAATCCAATCAAGTCAACACCATGAGCTGCAGGAATATGAAAGTATTATGCTACAGGATATCCCCATAAAAGGTTTCAACAAAGTTTAAATAGCCATGAAATAACAAAAGTAAAGACATTAAAAGTTTATCATAACATCCAAATTATGAGCATATTTTAAGCTCATCAGTGACTACACCCTCCTGTACACTACAAAGGGGCGACTACGCCCTCTGGTTCACTACAGAGGGGCAACTGCACCCTCTGGTTCACTGCAGAAGTGTAACTGCAACCTCTTGTTCACTACAGAAGTGCAACTATGCCATTTGGTTCATTGCAAAAGTTAGAATACACCCTCCTGATTGTTGCAGAGGGGCGGATATGCCCTAATCCATATTCTATTTCTAACTAGTTTGCTGCAGAGGGGCAGATACACCCTTATCTATATTATGTTTGTAACTAGTTTGCTGCAGAGGGATGGATATGCCCTAACCCATATTTTGTTTCTAACAAGTTTGCTATAGAGGGGCAGATATACCCTAACCCATATTTTGTTTCTAACAAGTTTGTTGCAGAAGGGCGGATACGCCCTAACCCATATTTTATTTCTAACAATTTTTTTGTAGAGGGGTGGATACGCCCTAATCCATATTTTGTTTCTAACTAGTTTGTTGCAAAGGGGAAGATATGCCCTTATCTATATTCTATTTCTAACTAGTTTGTTGCAAAGAGGCGGATATGCCCTAACCCATATTTTGTTTCTAACAAGTTTATTGCAGAGGGGTGAATATGCCCTGATCTATAGTATGTTTCTAACAAGATTGTTGCAAAGGGGTAGATACACCCTTATCTATATTCTATTTCTAACTAGTTTGATGTAGAGGGTCGATTACGCCCTAATCTAAGAATTGTTTCTGACATTTTACTGCAGTGGGGCAGATTTGTCCTAATTTGAAAATTATTTCTAACATTTTACTGTAGCGGGGAAGATTTTCCCTAATCTGGAAACTGTTTCTAACATTTTGTTGCAGTGGGGTGAATTTTCCCTCTTGGTTACTATAGTGGGGCATATTTTCCCTCCTAGTTACTGGAGTGGGGAGGATATGCCCCAAAACAACACATTTTGGGAGGTAAAATGGTTGTTTTAGCTTAGTTTTTGCTCCAATTTTTTGTTGTTTTTCTATTCTAATCCCATAACATTCTTTGTTGCAAGGATATTGATGTTTTTGCTAACATTATATGGCATATTCTTGTGTAATTGGTGAAGAAAGAAGGATAAAACAATTAATGTTTGCTTGCAAGGCCTTCTATTTGCACATATTTCCAAAACTATCCTTGTTGTTTTTTGCTAATCTGGGAACATAGTTTAATTAGGGGAAGTAATATCCATTGTTTGTTGTGTCTATCTTTTTGTATTACCCAAAGGGGCTATTATTTTTCTTTCACTTTCCCCTTACACTTCGTGTGATCCTAGGGAGTAGTTGGAAACAATTATTGCCTTCTTTCTAGTGGGACCTGCTTGGATATTTCATCACCCCAAGGGACAATTCCAAACACGCGTATCAGCTGGGTATATAAAGGGGGAAGAGTGAAAGTTGTACCTCAATCTAGTCGTGTCATAATTGGCAGAGCATCGAAGCTAGGGTGATACCTAGATAGACATGAAGAGTTGCTCTGAGCCCTTCAGTATCTCACTAGGGTTCTTGACTCATGTTTGTGATGGGCTCGTATTCACGGTTGTGCCTCACATACCAAGAGTATATCGAGGACTCCTTAAACACCTTGTGCATCCTAGATTAATACCTTTATTGGCCATACCCTTAACACTAATCATAGGATTGTGCTTGTTTGAAAGTGTTTTTTTGTGAGAGACTAGTAATTTTTTTAACAAATTGGCCTTATTGTTGTCATTTTAAGTCCTTTCCATAGTCATTTCCATCTAAACCAAGTCCCTGTTCAATGTAATAGGGAATATTTTCCCTTTTGTTTACTACAGTGGGGTGACTCTGCCCTTCTATTTACTACAATGGGGCAAATTTTCCCTCCTGTTTGCTGTAGAGGGGAAAAAATTCCCTCCTTTTTACTATAGTGGGGCCAATTTTCCCTCCTGAATAGTCAAACTCGCCTCGTTTAGCTCCACTTAGCCTCCAAACCTTCGTTTAATCATTGCAAATCTCCGTTTAGCCTCCAAACCTCTATTTAATCATTCTAAACTTCTGTTTAGCCTCTAAACCTCTGTTTAGCCTCTAAACCTCTATTTAGCCTCTAAACCTCTATTTAGTCATCCTAAACTCCATTTGATCATTCCAAACTTCTGCTACTCATCCCAATCCTCCATACATTTATTCTCTCAATCCATCCACTCGTTCTAAATTTTTTGATAACTCATTTGGGAAGCCCATATCATCACCTAGTGAACTTGTTTCACCAAAATCTTACCATTTGCATCACCTAATCCATATCATATAAACACCACTCATCATTAAACCACCTAAACCTTGTGTTAATTTTTTTTATCCAAATAGACCTTAGCACTTGAATTTGATTGTTATCCTTGATATCAATCATCAACTTTGACCCAAATCAATTCACTTCCATCTTGAGGTGAATTTGGTGTCATAAGTTATCATCGTCGACCCAAATCAATCCATTTCTATCTTGAGGTGGATTTAGTGTCTTGATCATCCACTTGATCAATCAATGCTCTAGGTTAGTAAGGGTGATTTTCTAACTGGGTTTAGGATCCCTTACATCTTCCATCATTTAATCTTAATCCAATCGCACCTATCCAATCACTTGATCTATTCTCTCCAATCATCTAATCATCCAATCAAACCAATCGCACTTATCCAATTATCTAATCAATCCAATTCATCCAAACAATCCAATCCAACCTATCTCAACAATCCCATCCAATCAAAAGTCCAACATCCTTCAATCAAAATCTGATTTCATCAAAATCCAATATAATCAAATTCAATATTATCCAATCATCCAATCAAATTCCAATTAAATATACCCATGCCCCTCATCCAATCAATCAATCTTAATCTAATCAAATCATTCATCAAGGACATCCTTATAATTTTCCCATAGCTCATTTGCATGCTCGTTCAAACTAGGTCACAAGCCAAGAAGCAAATGGCATAACAGCAAGGTCAAAATTCCCAAGTGAACATGTCTCAAGATCCTATTAACAGTGCAAACCCTACTAATGGTACAAATGTCTCTGAAGATCCTAACAATGGAGTGAACATTCCCCAAGAACCTCATAACGACACTTCATCACACTCCAACACCAAAAATCAGAACAACTCACCACATGGTGAAGAGAGTATGGTTAATCAACACGAATTTACACTAGAGGAACATTTTAGCAATCCCACCAATGCACAAATGATAGATCGCCTGTTTGAATGACATGGGGAAATGATCTTGGCCCACCAAATTGAAAAATGAGTCAAACTCCCAGAAGGTGTTGACCTATCTAAGTATAGTGGTGCCACATCCAACATACCCCAAACTTTGCAAAATATACTAGGTGATTCCTACATCCCCAATATACCTCCTATAGAGGGTTGGTATCAACCTAAATTCAGCAATAACGTCCTTTATGACATTAACAATCCCCCACATGCTGCAATCCCAATTATGGGAGCCCCTCAAGTGTCTAATCCCAATAATCCTTTCACCTATGGTATGCCACAAATTGTGCCACAATGTCCACCATTGATGTTGACTGCACCACCCCTTTTAAATCAACCTCTAGTAAGTACTAGAGGCAACTCTTTCACCACCTTGCCTCCACCTCCTGGGGCCACAAGTCTACCACCACTTCCACAACTTCCTCAACTTCCTCAATCTTTAAATATATCCTCCCAATTACCGTCACAAAGTATATCCCAACCAAATATCACCATTGGTACAAAACAACCTCCTTTCCAGAATGCTTCTACATCATCCCAACCACTTTTACAACAACAACCACCACACCAATCCCAAGGTAATCCATCTTGACCTCTTGGTCTGACCATATCCCCATTGCTTGCATCTATTTTTCACCCACAAGCTCAACTACAACACAACAACCTATCTTGACCCACACAGTAGCTAACATCGCATCAACCACCCCCCAAACATTATCTCTATCACAACCAATAGAAATTTCAGCAACCACCACCCTATGTGGCCTCTCAATAGTCACAACAATACCAACAACCTCAACTAACCAATCTGCAACAATCTCTTTACGCTCCCCAACAGTATACCGAATACTCTCATCAGGCCAATCCATATTATACCACACAATAGCAGCCCATGAAACATCAACAGGGGGTCCCATCATATCATTATCAAAACCCATATATCAACCTCCAAATGATATCTCAGCAGGATCCTCTATCATCCTACCACCCATATCCATCCAACCCATCTTCAGCACCCGTGCCACCAGCCAACGCAGATTTGTTCGAAATCAAAGCCGCTCTAAAAGATCTTCAAGTCGAGACTGGCAAACAATCATTCAAATTTGAAGACATATGTCCTTATCCATTTGATCCCTCTATCTCATTGATCCCCTTCTCTAAACACTTTGAAATACCAAAATTTGACAGATACAAGGGAAAAAAAGATCCTAAGGCCCACCTCGAATATTTTTACTCGCAATGTCAAGAGGTTATGCACAATGATAACTACATCTTGTGTCTCTTCCCACAGAGCCTAAGGAGATACGCCTTGGATTGGTCTATGGGTCTAAAATGGAGGTCTATCAAATCTTTCGTAGATCTTTCAAAAAAAATTATTTCTTACTTCTCCTTCAATCTAGAAAAAGACACTGATACCTTGGACCTTCTTAAGGAGAAGAAGCATGACGGTGAAACCTTTATTGGCTACTTCCAAAGGTGGCATGCATTGGCAAGTTGAATGGAAACCCCTCTCAAAGAGAAAGACATGATCGCCCTCTTCGTGGAGAACTCACATCTTGACATGGCTCATAATTTCAAGTTGCATTACGTTATCACTTTCACTAAAATAGTGGAAAAAAGGACCCATCCTTGAACATGCACTTATTGCCAAAGGGCACATCAAGATACACAACCATGACAAAGAAAGGACATCTAGCGATAAGTCACGCTTTTGGAACAAGAAAAAAAATGCAATGAATGATGGTGTCACTAACACTAAACATCTTCAGGTGGCCAACACATCTTAGAGGAAACAACCATTTGTACCTAATTCCATATCCATGCCACAAGGGGCATCTCATCCTCCTCAACAGTCAAACCAGAATAGTCAAGGGAATGGAAAACACTAGTATACTCAATTAGGAGAACCCTTGAGTGTCATCTTCAATAAGTTGTTATAGGTCAACTATCTGATCACATATCCTATCACCAAACCACTTGATGAATCTAAGTCCAAACCAGCCTGGTTTAGGGAGAATGAATATTGTGATTTCCATAAGATTAAAGGGCACACTCTGAATAAATGTCAAGGTCTCAAAAACTATTTCCAAGATCTTATCGATCGAGGAGATATCAAAGTTGACACTAGTGAAGCTTCATCATCCAATACTCAGTTGCAAATATATCAAAATTCCTTCGCTAACCATAATCAAGGCACAAGCACCTCCAAAAAAAATCCCTAAGACAACAACACAAATAACATAAGCTATAAGAATGTACCCCTCAATTATGATGGCATTGTCCATTACATTAAGTAGGTAGAACCTCGTGTGTCCATGATACATGTTAAAGCTAAAGATCTCCAATGTGTTGTTGCTACATGACGATCATGCATTACTGTCCCTATAGTCTCCACACCAGCCTAGTCAAATCCTGTAAACTCTTAGTACAACATTCTTGATCACTTAGGAAAGACCCCTACTTAGATCTCAATCTTGGATCTGCTTAAGTCTTCTCCCGTACATCAGGAAATACTCAACAGAGCTTTACAAGAAACTCATGTACCTAATGACATCAATCCTACATGGTTCTAAGCTTTAGTAAGACACCTGGATTTATCTTACCAACTACACTTCAGCGAGAATAACATGCCAAATATTGATTCCAATCATAACCATCCCTTACACATCAAAGTCTTGGTTTCATGTCATAAAATAAAAAGGGTCCTAGTAGATAATGGCTCTACCCTCAATCTATGCACTCTAAAGTTCATAAAACAAGTAGGGTATACTCAAGCGGATTTGAGTAATCAAATCATCATGATCAAGGCTTATGATAATGCAGACATAAATTTTGAAGGGATTATCAGTATTTCTATCCAGGTTGGACCTGTAGTTCAGTACACTGCCTGTCATGGCCTTCATTCAGACTTACAATATAATCTCCTCCTTGGCCACCCATGGCTCCACACCATGCAAGCCGTCCCCTCCATGTACCATCAATGCCTAAAGTTTTTAGTTAATGGAAAAGAGATCACCATTTATGTTGACCCACAACCATTTGAATACTGTTGCACTTTAGAAGCATCATTTCCCCATTTACATTATTTTCCTAGGGTTGAAATGGGGGAATCTCAGGCATCATCTTCCAACCCGTCATCCACCATGATAGCCACTCCACTTCCCACCACCAATCCTACTGTCACCAAAGTCCATATCATTGACAATGGGGGGGTTAATATGAAATGCATACAGCTCTAAATGTGGCAACCATGCCACTGTCACCACACACGTACAACCAACCCTCACAGTCTACACCAAAAGAAGACAATACTATCACCTTTAGTGTTAAAAACATTCCCACTACCAGTTTTTGGTCTCCTAGTTTAAAGATAGATGCACTAAAAGAGGATATTAGTTAGTGGATATACCATGAAGAACCCCAACCAGATCCTCCTCTAAAGGAATACTTTCAAGAAGTATACCCTTGGTTAGCTAAGTTCACAGAAAAGCATAACTACCAAGGTGGGGGCCTAGGTAAGGAGGAACAGGGATGGTTGCAACCTATTGATGTATCAAAACTGTCATAGAATAAAGGCCTTAGATATGACAAAAAGTAGAAAGGCCCTACAACATCATCTAATACCTCCAATAGTGTTACTATGGACAATGGTCCCTTGGAACACATACCCAAGGAAGAATCCATCATACATGCACACGATGATGTTGATCACACAAACCTATCATCCATGTTTGACTATTTATCTGTCTTTACCATTAGCCTTTCTCTTTGCCATCCTAAACTCATTGATTAGGACCTACATGATAGCACACTTTCCAATGTCTCCCTAGATACATATGTCAACCTCATGGGTTGGAGGAGGATGAATGCTCTAGTCACAAAAATAAAAACAAGAAAAATAAAAAAATGGTCATCTAGTGAAAACCTCCTTGAGGCACTTCCTGACCTGAAAAAGTAAAAATAAATGGCACATCGATAGTGAAAACCTGGAAGAGGAACTAGAGGATGGAGATGTTCATCTTCCCCTTGTGGGAACTCAATTATCCACACAGTCATCCATCCTAATTGAAGAAACTCAAGAAGTTAACCTGGGTACTACTAAAAACCCTAAGATCACCTATGTAGCCAAATCACTATCAAAGCAAGAATATTCAGTCATTGTTCAGTTACTCCAAGATGGTATCATTAACTTTTCTTGGTCATACTCAGGCATGCCAGGCTTAGACCCTTCTTTAGTAGTTCATCATCTAGATGTTCGCCTAGATGCAAGCCTGTAAAAAAAAATCTCTAAGAAATGGATCCACAAGTACTATTATTAGTCAAGAAGGAATTGGAGAAATTATAGGATGCCAGTTTTATTAGACCCATTGACTACTCTAATTGGATCTCCAATATAGTGCATGTTGCCAAACCAAATGGAGACATTTGAATTTTCATAGACTTCCTAGATCTTAGCAAATCCTATCTGAAAGATGACTTCCCGCTACGCAATATTGACATGTTGGTCGACCTTACTGCAGGACATGAGATGTTGTCCCTTACATGGATGGTTTCTCTAGTTACAATCAGATCCGAATTGCACCTAAAGACCAACACAAGACTACTTTTACAACACCTTGCGGTACTTTTTGCTACAATTTTATGCCCTTTGGTCTCAAGAATGCGGGGGCAACATATCAAAGGGAAATCATTGTCATCTTCCATGACCTCATCCATATGATCATGGAAGATTATGTTGATGGCTTGCTAGGAAAATCTAGAACTAGAGCAAAGCACCTTGCCATCTTGAAAGAGATCTTTAAGAGGTTAGAACACTACAAGTTAATACTAAACCCAAAAAAGTGTGTCTTTGGTGTCACATCAAGGAAATTGTTGGGTTTCACAGTCTCCCGAAGAGGCATTGAGGTTGATCCCACCAAGGTGAAAGCTATTTTGGATATGCCTCCCCCACACAATCTGAATCAATTAAGAAGTCTCCAAGGAAAGTTGTAATCCATCTATCGGTTCATAGCCCAACTTGCAGATAAGTGTCAGTCATTCGCCCATCTTCTGAAAAAAGACTCCAACTTCAAATGGAACCAACAATGTTAGCTAGGTTTCGATAAAATCAAGGAATACTTGGCTCATCTGCCGATCTTGATGCCACCTATACCAGGAAAACCCCTCCTACTTTACATCTATGCCACTTCAGTCACACTAAGGGAATTATTGGCACAACATGATGAGTCCTCAAAAGAAAAAGCAATCTACTACATATGTCACACACTGGTCAGCTATGAATTAAATTATTCACCCATGGAAAAATCTTGTCTTGCAGTGGTCTTCAGTACACAAAAACTTCAACATTACATACTTAGCCATCTGATCAAATTAATAGCAAAAATTGATCCACTAAAGTATCTATTATCTAGAACTACTTTAATGATCACATGGCTAAGTGGGTCATGCTCCTAAGTGAATTTGGCATAAAGTACGTGGATCGCAAAGCCATAAAAGGACAATTCATAGCTGATTAGTTGGTCGAGGCACCCCTAGTGGATGCTTACCTTTTGGTCACTAAATTTCTAGATGAAGAAGTTTTCATAGTAACAGAAGCACCTGCTTGGACATTGTATTTTGATGGATCATATACTCATAATGGATTGGGAGCAAGAATTTTGTTTGTTACCCCTCAAGGCGACTACATCCAAAAATCATTCAGGATAGCATTCTCGTGTACCAACAACATAGTTGAGTATGAAGCCCTCCTCACGGGTCTCCGAATTGCAAAGTAGTGACACATAACTTAGGTGATTCATTGTTGGTCATTAAGCAAGTTAATGATGAATTCTTAACAAAAGATGACAAGTTGTTACCCTACAAATGAATGGTGGATTACTTTAATAAATATTTCACCCTCATACAATTTGACCAAATTCCTAGGGTGCAAAATAAAGCAGTTGATGCTATGGCTACTATTGGCTCCCTGATTCAGATGACTAAAGATCGAACAAAATGCGAGTTCCTTGTGGAACAAATTTTAATCCCAACATATGATATCCCTAAGACTGACATGGTTTGTGACATTGTAGGTCCCACTTCCCCATGGTACCAAGACATATACTTATCTGCATGATAATATTTTACCCCCATACCTCACACAAAACCAACGAAAGTCCTTTATTCATTATTCGGCCCAATACATCATCATTGGTGATACATTTTATTGTCATGGGTATGATGGAACCTTCCTTAGGTGTCTGGATGAGACCAAATCCCATACTACACTAACAGAGGTACATAGTGGTGTTTGTGGGGCCCATTCAAATGGTATGGCTTTGTCCAAAAGGATTCTTCGAGCTGGATATTATTGGCCTACATTAGAGCATGATGCTTGTGAATTCATGAAGAAATTCCTTCCCTTCTAGCAACATGTAGATTTGATTCATGCTCTGACACAAGACCTTTAGCCTCTTCTCACACCATGGCCCTTCTCTTAGTGGGGTTTTGACTTGATTGGAAATATTTACCCACCATCTTCCAACGGCCACACATTCATAATTACTGCCACTAAGTACTTCACCAAATGGGAGGAAGCAATGCCACTCTCAGAAATCACCGATACTCAAATTTCAAAATTCATCCTTTACCATATTCTTTGCAGATATTGTATTCCATCCACCATCCTCTCCGATAATGGAAATCATTTTAAAAACTAGGCCATGAAACACCTCTGTGACACCTTTCATATCCAGCATCGTTGGTCAACACCTTACTACCCCCGAGGTAATGGATAGGTGGAAGCAACTAGCAAGACCCTTATCAATATCCTCAAAAGGTTGTTAATAACACTAATCGAGATTGGCACCTCCATATTCATCCCGCTCTCTGGGCGTATCGCACCTCCATTTGTACCCCTACAGGTACCACCCCCTATTCTTTACTGTATGGTGTTGAAGCCATCTTTCCAATTGAATTTGAGCTCCATCACTAAGGATTTCTCTTAAGAACCTTGTTAGCGAGGAGGATGCTTATGTCGCATGGCTTGCATAGTTGGAGTTACTTTGATGAAAGATGAATCAAATCCTATGATCATCTACAAGCTTACCAAAACTGCCTCAAGCATAACTACAACAAGAAAGTTCATCCTCGATAGTTCCAAATTGGTGATCTTGTCTTAAAGAGAACTAGCGTACTCAGCAAGACCACGATAAGAAAGGAAAATTTGAAGCAAATTGGTTGGGTCCTTATATCATAACTACTAAATGTGGATTTGGGGCATATAGAATTGCTACCCTTGAAGGAGAGCCCCTCGAAGAGCCTATCAATATCATGAATTTGAAGAGGTTCTACATCTAAGTCCACTTGGTAACCCTACCCACAGAAATATTCAAAAAATCAAAAAATCAAAAAAACAAAAAAACAAAAAAATTCCAAAAATAGTAAAGAGAAATAAATTCATCCTATGGTGAAAACCACCTTTGGTGGTGCCTTGGATAAGTACGGACGGTCAAAATCTGATAACAAGCATCATCCGTAGAGGGCTTAATAATTATCTTCCTTGTGTCCTAATTACTTGGTGACTCCATCCATCCTATCTAGACATCCTCCCCCATTCCATCCTTGGCCTCTTGGTATCTTTTGATTGAGCGTTGGATGATTATATGCTATATGTCATCCTGAGCTAAGCTTATGTCATCAATTTGTCCATTAGTTGATTTGTGTCCACATATAGAATCATCCATCATGTCAATCCCCACCTAGTCCTCATCCTATCATGTGGGTCTCTTTGGTCTTTGTCGAACTACATTGCCCCCTACGATTTCACATAGGCAAGGCTGATCATTTGATCTGCCCCCAGGGAATTCTAGACCATCTTTTTGTGGTCCTCCATCATTCATCTTCATCGTTACCTTTTCACTTTTATCCATGGTCACTTATCATTTTTCTTTTCTGAGCTACATTGCCCCTGTGCTTTCATGTAGGCAAGGTTGATCATTTGATCCTCCCCCAGGGAATTTGTATGTCATGTCTTGTTTTATTCATCATCGGTTGCCATTGTCTTCTTTCCACTCCATCCATAGTCTTTTCAAGAACTACGAGGGCTTTGTGCTTTCACGTAGGCAAGGCTAATCTATGATCAGCCACCAAGCCCCTAGGTCTATAGGATGTGTTAGTCTCATGTCTAGTGTCTTGTGTCATGTCATCAAGCTATGCCCTTCTCTAGTTGGGTCTTCACAAATGAGAACCACCTATGGCAGGAGATTCAATCGATTTTGCACATCTCATGTCATAACAATCTTTTAGTTTAGTATCCATCATCTTTGGTCTCAACAGGATGCATCCTTCCTAACAGACCTCATGAACCCCATCCATCCTCTCGATCCTATGGCAAAGGAAGTTTGAAACTTGATTGTGATCTTTTGATGCTTTTGGTTTTTGTTTATCATTCGAGCTCCCTATTACGGTTAGTTAAGGCCACCATAATCTATCATATTATGGTGTGTTTTGGCTAATTCAGATAGGGGCATATCTTGATCTTTTATTGTTGTTGTCTGTTGGGTTGCCCCATGTAGTATACACCAAGACCCATGTGATCTTGTGTTATGTTGGGACATCCCTTTGTGCTTATGGTTATCCCAATGCCTTGCCCAACCAAAGTCTTCACCACTTTGGGGTGTTGGGATAGCCTTCTTGTTTGTGTTTTTCTTTCATGCATTAGATGCTAACTTTCCTTGGTTGCCTATACCCTGGCACTTGTTTTATGCTATAGCAAAAATTAGTGCTCCGAAGATGGAAAATCATATTAGAATTGCATTTCATGGTCATTACCATTGCATTGCACTCACCCTATGATTTTTGTTGTGCAAATAATTCACCCCTATCTCCCATTCTTTTCAGGATACTAAGGGTTATTGACAGGTACAAAATCACACCCATTTTCCACTTTCACTACACCTACATCTACCCCCCTCATCATGTAAATTCCTTATTTACACTTATGATAATGTGCTATTACCCTTCATAATTTACCATTTGTATTATTAATTCATTACAACTTTAAATCCATTGCAGGTGCATTAATATTTTTAGATCCACACATATTAGGTTCATTCTACTATTCATACATACATTGCCTCTTGCATCACAAAGTGTTAGATTAATAATACATCACATCCTACATGTATATACAATTCATATAAGCATCCACATTGAATTAAATACATCACATCCTACATGTATATGGCATTCATATAAGCATCCACATCCTGCATTGAATTAAATACATCACATCCTTCATGTATATAACATTCATATAAGCATCCATATAAGCTCTCATAAACATATACATACATGTCAAAAATAAAAGAAGCACCCACATAAGCCATTGTAAACATGTACATACACATCAATGAATCAAATAAGCATCCAAACATAAACATCCACATAAGCCATCATAGATACAACATATGCATATATCAAATCATCCATCCAATGCATGAACTTGGTGTCAATAAGGGATGATATGTATACCATATAAATATATCAAAATCCAAAAGTCCATCATAGAATAATTTCTATCGATGTCATCAAAATACATGTCCATCATATACACAATCATAAAATGAAATATCAGTACAAGGCTCTAAAATAACCGATGTCACTCTGAACTATCCATCCACCCTGCACCTGTCAAAAATTCAGTAGCTTGTCATCTGTCGAATGAGCTACCCACATCTAATCTTAATGTAATGGTTGATTAATTGTGGTCTTCCACTACTGGTCTGCTCTTTTCTTTTATTTGTTGTTCATTCTTTTTGGTTTGTAATGGTCAGCTCTAGTCTGACTCTATTTTTGGCTTGTTCTGCCTTCTTTCTGGAAGCGCAGGGTTTTTGGTTATTTTTGGGGTTGGGGTTAAATAAAGTGGAGACTATGTTTCATTGGTAAGGGGGAAAAAAAGGATGAGAACAAAGGAAATAAGATTTCTATTTACTGTCAATGTTATCAGGCATATCACTGGTCTCTGAACGGTGAAGAGTGTTGAGAAAGAGTGAGGTGCTCTCTACATCAGTTTGGTATCAGAGCAATCAGCTATGGCCTAGAGGGGCATACGTGTGAATTGGGGAGGAAGAGGCATAAGGAATGCAGGCCATCGTAGAAACGTTGCCAATGCAGTAGACCCTATGGAGAGGCTTATTCAAGCCTTAAAAAGCCAAAGTTCCAAGGTAAAGGTTGACATTTCTGATTTTAAAGGAGAGCTCAATTTAGATGTATTTCTAGATTGGGTTCAAGAGTTGAAGTGTTTTGACATGGAGGACATTGATGAAGATGACCCAAAAAGAGTGAAAATTGTTGCATCCAAGTTGAAGTCGCATGCAGCCTTGTGGTGGGAGAATGTGCAGATTTCAAGGAGAAGACAAGGAAAAGATAAAATTAGGCTTTAGCCTAAGATGCTTAAACATTTGAGAGCTCGATTCTTGCCCTCTGATTACCAGCAAAAATTGTTTAAAGAATTCCAAAATCTGAAACAAAAGGATTAGTCAGTACATGCTTATACTAAACAGTTCATGAGACTTTAAATTCAAACAGATATATAGGAGAGTGAAGAGCAAGTAGCACCTCGGTATGTGAAGGGACTCAAATTTCAACTTCAAGATGAGCTTGCATTGTTGAAAGTGCCCACATTGGATGAAGCTTATGAATATGCATTAAGGGCAGAGGATAAGCTAAGCGGAAAGGGTAAATTTATGAGTAAGAGAAGTGATAACTACCGAAACAGAGGAAGAGGGAGTTCCTCCAAGTCTAATAAAGAAGAAGAACTAGATGAGAGTGTGAATCCAAGTTTTAGAGGAAGGGGAAGCTTTAGGGGTAGAGGACGTGGACGTTCATCTTCTGGTGAGTGGAAGCCTTTAAAGTGTTTTATTTGTGATGAAGCCCACAAGGTTGTAGATTGCCCTCAAAACCCCAAAAGGGTGCTGGTGGCCCAAGAAGAAGAAAAGTGTTGGGTTGAAGAAGCTAAAGTAGAGTCGGGAGAGAACCTAATGTTGAGGAGAACTTTGATATCTGGGGAAAAAGAAACTCTTGAAGCTGATTGGAGAAGGAAAAGTGTCTTCCAAACCAAATGCAAATGTAAGGATAAGGTATGTAAGGTGATCATAGATGGGGGATCTACAGATAATTTGGTGAGTAGGGAGATGGTTGACAAATTGCAACTTCCTTGTGTTCCAAAATCTAATCCCTACAAAATTTCTTGGCTAAAGAAGGATCATAGTGTGTTGGTGGATAGATCTTGTCTTGTGGCATTCAAGATTGGCTCTTATGTGGATGAAGTGCATTGTGATGTTGTGCCAATGGATGCATGCCATTTATTGTTGGGCAGACCTTGGCAGTATGATAGAAATGTAATCCATTGGGGTAGGGAGAATATTTATGAGGTTCAACATGAAGGAAAGAAAACACTCTTAAAACCATGGAAAGAAGATGATGCATTTGAAATATCAGCATTGTCTCTTGTTTCAACAAGCTATAAGAATTTTTTCAATGAGAGCAAGGGATCAACTTGTTATTTGTTATGCCTAAAGGAAGCAAAGGAGCCTAGTAGAGTCCAACCTCCTCCAGAGATGCAAAAATTGTTGAAAGAATATTCTGATATAACTCCAACAGAGCTGCCTGTTGGTTTACCTCCTTCATGAGGTATTACTCACCATATTGACTTAGTACCGAGATCCAAGCTACCTAACCAAGCTACATACCGACTGTCTGCAAAAGAAAATGAGGAAATGAGAAGGAAGATTTGTGAATTGTTAGAAAAAGGGTTCATAAGAGAGAGCATGAGCCCTTGTGCCACACCAGCTTTACTATCACCTAAAAAGGGAGGCAGATGGAGATTGTGCATGGAATCTAGAGCCATCAACAAGATCACGGTAAAGTATAGGTACCCCCTTCCTAGAATGGATGACATATTAGACTATTTGGCAGGTGCTAAAATCTTCTCCAAGGTTGATTTGAGGAGTGGTTATCATCAAATTCAAATTCGAGAAGGGGATGAATGGAAGATAGCCTTCAAGGTCAAGGATGGTTTATATGAATGGTTAGTGATGAATTTTGGGATGATTAATGCCCCTGCCACCTTCATGCACACCATGAACTAGGTATTTAGATCCTATATTGGAAAATTTATCATAATCTATTTTGATGATATTCTGATTTTCAGCAAGAGCTTGGAAGAACATTTGGAACATCTTCAGATTTTTTTTGACACTCTTAGAAGAGAGAGGTTGTTTATCAATCTTGAGAAGAGTGAGTTTTGCAAAGATAAGTTGGTTTTCCTTGGAAATGTGATTTCAGCAGAAAGAGTAAGCATGGACCCTAAAAAGATTAAGGCTATACTTGAATGGCCTATCCCTCAAAGTATTACAAAAATAAGGAGTTTTCATGGATTGGTAAACTTTTATAAGAGGTTTATTAGAAATTTTAGTGGAATATGTGCTCCCTTGACTGATTGTACTAAAGGAAAGTCTTTTTCTTGGACTCAAGCAGCTGAGAGAAGTTTTGAGCAACTTAAAAAGAAGGTGACTGAAGCCCCTATCCTTGCCTTACCAAACATTGAAAAGAATTTTACCATTGAGTGTGATGCTTCACCAGTAGCCATCGGGGGTGTGCTAAGTCAAGAGGGCAAACCAATTGCCTACTTCAATGAGAAGCTAAATGATGCTAAAAAGAGGTATGGTACTTATGATAAAGAATTGTATGCTATTGTCCAAACATTGAAACAATGGAGGCACTACTTATTACATAGAGAATTCATCTTGTTGACAGACAATCAAGCACTGAAATATATCAACTCCCAATCCAAATTATCGCATAAACATGCCAAGTGGGTCTCCTTTTTGCAAAATTATACATTTGTGGTTCAACATTTGAGTGGAAAAACTAATGTAGTAGTTGATGCTTTAAGTAGGAGACGTCACTTACTTGTCTCAATGACCAATGAGATTGTTGGGTTTGAGGAAATGAAGGGAGAATATGTAAATGATCCTTATTTCAGCAAAGTCATAGTTGCCCTCAATAGTCCTACTGTTACAAGGGATTAATTTTCTGAAGGTTACTTATTGGTAGGTGGATTTTTATTTAGAGGAGTCCAACTTTGCATCCCCTTAGGATCCAAGAGGGAAAAATTGATTCGTGAAATGCACTCAAATGGATCGGGGGGACACTTTGGAAGAGACAAAACTTATAGCCTAGTGAGTGAGAAATTTTTTTGGCCTCAGTTAAGGAAGGACGTAATTAAATTTGTTTCTACATGCAAAATTTGTCAAGTTTCTAAAGGAGGACAACAAAACACAGGGTTATACAAACCCTTACCCATTCCTGAGGGACCATGGATTGACATCTCCATGGATTTTGTGTTGGGGTTACCTCATACTCAACATGGAAATGATTCTCTTTTTGTTGTTGTGGACCAGTTCTCAAAGATGGCCCACTTCATTCCTTGCAAAAAGACTAGTGATGCAAGTAAGGTTGCTGAATTGTTTTTCAAAGAAATTGTTCACTTGCATGGACTACCCTTGAAAATATTACTAGTGATCGAGATACAAAGTTTTTGAGCCACTTTTGGAGGACTTTGTGGAGGAAGCTTGATAGTAAACTGCAATATATTTCATCCTATCATCCTCAAACAGATGGGAAAACTGAGGTGGTAAATAGGAGTTTGGGTAATTTGCTTCGGTGTCTAGTTGGAGAGAATCCAAAGCAATGGGATTTGACTTTGGCTCAAGCTGAGTTTGCTTTTAATTCAAGCATCAACAGGTCCACTGGTAAGTCTCCTTTCCAAGTCATCTTGGGAAACAATCCTAAGGGGGTTGTTGATCTTATTGATCTTCCTAATGAGAAATGGGTTAGCCAAGATGCAGAGGACTTTGCTAGACACATACAAGAAATATAGCAGCAAGTGAAGCATAAGCTGCAACTAACCAATGAGCAATATAAAAGGAATGTTGATGCGCATCAGAGGGAGAAAGTATATGAGGAAGGTGAGCAAGTCATGGCGTATCTACGCAAAGAAAGGTTTCCCCAAGGCAATTATAACAAATTAAAACCCATGAAAGTGGGACCTTGCAAAATACTAAAGAAAATTAGTGAGAATGCCTATTTATTAAATTTGCCTAAAGATTTGGATATTAGTCTTGTTTTCAACGTTGTTGATCTTTACCCATTCTACCCTGGTCTTGAACAAATTTCTAATGAAGATGTGCTGAGGGACTTGTCGAGTAAATTGCCATGGAAGAGGAGAGAGCAAATTGAAAAGGTAGTGGACACCAAGATTGTTACCACAAGAGCCAAGAATTATAAGATGTATCTGGTAAAATGGGTAGGTTTATCGGATTCCAACAACACTTGGATCACTGAAGGAGATCTCATGAAGTTTACAAAATTAGACACTTCTGAACTAGGAGGTCCAAAACCTTTCAAAGGCGGGGAAGATAATGTAACGGCTGATTAATTGTGGTCTTCCACTACCGGTCTACTCTTTTCTTTTATTTGTTGTTCGTGCTTTTTGGTTTGTAATGGTCAGCTCCAGTCTGACTCTATTTTTGGCTTGTTCTGCCTTCTTTCTGGAAGCGCGGGGTTTTTGGTTATTTTTGGGGTTGGGGTTAAATAAAGTGGAGACTATGTTTCATTGGTAAGGGGGAAAAAAAGGATGAGAACAAAGTAAAGAAGATTGCTATTTACTGTCAATGTTATCAGGCATATCATTGGTCTATGAATAGTGAAGAGTGCTGAGAGAGAGTGAGGTGCTCTCTACATCAAATCTCTAAGGAGAATCAGGTACTGGCCTCCTACCTGGAGAAACCCCCTATGACTCATTGAAACCTTAGATCTGCATCCCCAACATCTGGGATGGTGCTAGCATCTGTGGTGTCTACCGAACGTACTGGAATATCTGTTGTGCCAAATCTAGAATTGCATGATAATATGCAGCCATCCAAAATCCTACCTCCCTGACATTCTCCTCTCGCTCAGCAACCTCGACCAAAGTGGAGTTCTTCTCCTGACAATACCTATCTCAATCTCTAGTGATCACTCTCCTCTCCTACTCCTAGGCCTCCTGGGATAGTCGTAACTGTGTCATCTCTTCTTGAACCCGATCTCTCATCTCCTTGACAGCCACTGTCCTAGCCACTGCTACATCCCTCTCCCTCTGTAACCCTTATATGTCTGCCCCTATCACATCACCAACCTGTACTGACTGCAACTAAGCCACTACTGCATCCCGCTCTTCTTGCAGCATTTGCATCCACATCTCTATAGCATCCCTCTCCCTTTGTGTGGCCTGTGACTGAGCCACCATTGCATCCATGTCCCTTTGTAGCTCTTGTACTCTCAAATATGATGCATCTCTCTCTCTCTATAGTGACGATACCTCTAAAACCGTCTCCTCTCTCCTCCTCTGAAGAGACTGTATTTGTGCATCTGCCACCTCCCTCTCACTCTGCAACACCTACACCTATGCTTTGGCTATGTCCCTCTTCGCTTCCATGTCTTGCATCCATTCCATTGCTACATCTCTCGTTGCCTCCATCATATGTATCTAACCCCTCATCTCCTCTAGCTCCTACCTAGTATCTATTGGCCCCTGATCTACTATCTTCCCCTAGCCTATAATATAACAACCTCTTCCTATAATCTATTGTGGTCCAAAATCACAATAGCCAATTCATCCCATACCCACTATATGTCAGCCCATAGTCCATCTCTCTCCCTCTCCACCGCTGCTACTTGTGTGAATAGGTGGTCAACAATAAATCCATAATCTCTCTGACACTTTGCCTATACCCTCACTAGCTCGGCCTTGAGTATGGTCACCTCTTCCTCAACTATCCTCAACCTCTGATCTATCATTTGAAGCCTCTCCTCAGTACCTCTCAACTGATTAGTAGGATCCTCTAATGCCACACAATGAACCGCTGCCAACGGCTCTACCTCCAACACCTCCACATCTGGCCCATCTACATCCATTGTATCAACCTCTACCTCATCCTACACCCACTCAATCCTGTTCACCCAAATCCTCCTCAGCTATCCTCTCCTCCCCACCCTCATCAGTCTCCTCGACTCTCCTACAACCCTCACCTCCCCCTCCATCTCCTCCTCATCCTTGCTCCCCACTATCTCTAGCATGGAAGGAACTTGCTCTACCATGCTCTGGACCCTCCCTTGTTGTCTTCTCCTCACCATCCTCTCTGGCTATCACCTAGCCTTAGTCTCCCCCTATGCTCCATCCTGTTGTCCATCCCCTCCCGCCTCATCCTGATCAACCCTCACCTGCACTCTCCTCCACCATACTCTACCTCATATGTCTGTCTACTAAACAGCTACTCCCTCCACCACATGTACCATCTCCACCTTTGACTCACTCCCATCATCTTGTTGTACTACATCTAGCTCTAGACCTATCCCACCCTCCTATCATACTACATCTCTCCGACTATCAGGTCCTACTACATCCATCTCCTCCCCCACATCTATCATCACCCTAGCCATCCTCTGTTGTCTCCTCCTCCTCTCTAGCTATCCTACCACCCCAACGTCATTCTATCCTTTGCCCTGTTGAACAACACCCTCTGCATCCTCCTAATATCTTGATGCCCTTTCCTCTCCTCCCCTCTGCACCTGTGTCCTCTTGTCTCCACCCTCCCTAGCCAACTAGTGCGCATCCTCTAATCTAAATCCTAAATCTCCTACAATAGGCACCATCAGTGTAATCCTCTCCCATTAGTGGTTGTGGAACCACTGGGCATACTGCATCGTCACTCTTGCATCCTCCACCGGAATAGCCCTCCCTAGGTAGGGCATCTACACTATAACTACCCACGTCACTTTGGCATCCCTCGACTTAAAAGTGTTGCCCCATGGTCGCTCTCTGGTGAGTCGATGAAACATGACGGGTGCCTCTAGAATATCCTGTACCATCCCAAATTGTCTCAAAACCCTGTCTGGTCCATGCACCTCCACTATGCGTGGTTGGCCCCAATCAAGATGCAATGGATCATAAAATAGCCCCGATGTCTCTCCTCCTCCTCCCTCGATCACCTAAACTGTTGATACATATATGGATGCCATACTATGTCCCTCTCCTACAAGCCATCCATCAATCTCCTCCACCCATCCATATCCCCCTGCATCTCATACCACAAAACCCAGCCCCTCACCTCCCCATACCCCCATGCCATAGGCTCCCTATCATCCTCCTCTCCTCCCCTCACCACTAGGGGTCTCGTCACCATAATATGTTCCCATGCCCATACCTGTAATAGGGTCATGTGAATCACAATTAGTGACTGTCGGTAATAGATCATGTGCATATCTCTATATAACTATGCTAATACACAAGTGCCCCACGAGAATTGTCCCTCGCGCCACTTGACAATAAGTTGAATCACCTCCATGTATCGTTGACTGCAAAACCACCTACTATGGTCTAGCAACAATATCCCACTAATCAGCCCACACAAAAATAATGGTAGGGGTGGTACCCCCACTAACAAACATCTGTCCAAGTCCAACTACCCATTCTGTATGGGAAAATCCTCATTTCCAAAGAACATTAAAATGGTGTGATCTAACTCTGCCCCTCTCAATACCACATCACTCACTAACCGCCCTGCTATGGGTAGCCTTAGCATGCACCATACATCCTCCAGCGTCATTATCATCTCCCCTGTCAGAAGATGGAAGGTTGATGTAGCTGAACTCCATCTCTCTATCAGTGTTGTCAGCATCGTTTGATACACCCTCATCATCGGGAACTGTAAAAAGTGCAATAACTCTGCATGCTCCAAGGCTGCATGATATACTTTGGTCATGGCTGCCATAGTCACTGCTAGTACCTCTGAACACTGCTCATGTGTTCATAGTCACTTGAAGCTCTGCATCCATATTACCTAGGCTGTCAGTATCCTTCTTAGCCTTAAGACACTATCTTGTTTCCCTCTATCTCTTCTACATTTTCCTAGCTCCTCCCTCCCTGCATCATTGGACCTGCCCTGATTTAGGGGGTTTTGCATCGGTTGCGATGACTCTACCCCAAGTTGGGACAGATGCGCCTTCACTGGGGCGAACTCGTCCCGAGTCGGGGCGGACCTGCCCGAGCTAGGGTGGATGCACCCTAACCTACAAAGTGCCTCTTCCCCAAGCCAGGGCAGATGCACCCTCGTGAGGGGTGGACCCACCCTGAGCTGGGGTAGATACTTCTGAGCTCAAGGCGGAAGCGCCCCGGGATAGGGCAGAAGTGCCCCGAGCTGGGGTGGACCTGCCTTAGGATGGGACAAAAGCACCCTGAGTGGGGGGTAAAAGCACAAAGTTGTGTCACACTTTCAGCCAGCTTATCAGCACAGCTGAATTTAAGTATTTCTAACTAAAAATCAATTTTCGTCAAACATATGATCTAGTAAGATTCATTCTAGCTAAGTTAGATGCTTCCACAACTTTTTCATTGAAAATTGTTGGCTAAAAATATATGGAGCACCACTTTGAGTCCAATTTACCAAAAAAATAAAATTATTTGAAAATTTTGAAGTTTCAATAACTCATGCTAATGCAAATAACATTTTTTTAAAAATATAAAAATACCCTTTTGGAGATCCATAAGTGTAGTTTTCAAAAATATATTTATTTTAATAGTTTAATTATTTTTTATATTTTATTTTTTATTTTTACTAAAAGTAGGTTATCAGCACAAAATATTAGGTTGATTACTATGCCGAGGAAAAATACTAAAACTTAATAAAAAAAATTGAAAAAAATATGATGCACTAGATAAAAGAATCTATTTTAAGATGGTATAATTTTTTTTCCATTTTAGATAAATATTGAACAAAAAAGTTGACGTCCGATGAAAATGTTGCTTTTTTATTCACGACATTTTAATATTTATTTTAAAATATATTTATCAAAATTAAAAAATATATCCATGCACTAAAGTTTCAAGTTATAAATAGACACAAAAAATTTGAAAGAAAAATAATAAAATTTACTATAAAATGTTTGACGTCCCATGCAACTTCATTTTTCAGCATTTTATCAGCAACAAAATTATAGTTTTAATTTATTAAAATATAGTTTTAAATAATTTTTTAAATATTTTTAAAAAACACAAACATAAAATATACTAAAAAATACATATTTTACTAGTTTACATCATTTCAAAATTCAAAACATATATGCCACTTTTTAGTGATTCAAGTTTAAAGATTGGATCAGCATTGGCCGATTCCTTTATAAAGTGTGACACAGCTTTGTGCTTTTACCCTGGGGTAGAAATGCCTCACCATGGGGTGACCTGTCCCAACTAGGGGCCACACCACTCCACAGTGGGGTAGATTTTCCCCTCCCAAAGTCATGCCTCACTCTATCATACACCTAATCCATTACAAAACCTAAAATTCTAGTTCCTACCCATTTTTCCTCTCTAACTCAACAACAAAACCCATTTCCTACATTTTCTATAAACATTCAAAAACATGCTACAAATGGTTAAAATACACAAGAGGGGTTTTGTTACGAACCTGGTGAGACACTATGTAGTGGGTGTGGAACCTCCACACCTCATCCGCCCACTGAATGATATCAGAGTCATAATCTTGCGGCATCATTGCTCTTTGTCTTGTTCCTCTCCTTTCCTCTTCTCTAAACTACTATAGTGAAAGTGAGGTAATGTAATTTCTAAAATTACCTTTTAACCCCTTCCCCTTTTTTTTAACCATTTTTAAAAGATTAAATTTAATATGTCAACCAAGTAGTGTTCAAGGCAATATGCAATAGAAGAAGTCTGGACTGTCTCCCCTAGATTTTCTAACTTCTTAGAGCAACTAATATTAATTCTTACCTAAGGCCTTCTAACTAAGAAAATGTAAAACAATTTATCCTAAAGAAAGCAGGAAATATTCAAACTAAAAATCATAGAAAAAAAACTAATTTAGAAAGCATGACAACAAAGTTAATGAGTATAGAAACAACTAAACTAGAGAATTGGTAAACTACAAAAGTAGAAAAAATTATAAAAAATTCATTAAACATCCTCCCTCTTTGACAAAGATTCTAACAGTTAACAATGAAAAACTACAGAAGTGAAAGATAACAAGTGCTTCAGAACTTAGATTTCACAACAAACTCAATAATTCTCTACAGAATAACAATGTAATAAAGGAAAACACTTATCTACTTAAGTTATCTCCCCTCGAGTGGCCAGCTCCTGGGTTATCACGTTTCTTCTTAGCTCACATCGATAATTAATTCAGAAATGCTTCTATCAACCATAATTATTATCCATAACTCATAACTCAAAAATTTTATATGATAATTTCATTATCCATAAGCTTAGAAAATATATTGACAGCATAACATTAGTTTTGTCACTGTATATTTTTCTTTTCGAGATTATGTCTTTTATAGAAAAAGTTTATCTAAATCTTATATTTCAGATGGTATCTATAGATAACCATTGAAAAATTATATAACAAATCTACAAATAACTTGTATGTCTTTAAAACCCATTACAATTGTATTAAAGAGGCTCAAATCAAGCCATGAAGTTTTTGACTTAAAGCATAACAGAAATTAAGAATTAAAGAGTAACTATATCTTTGATCCATCACCCTAAAGTTCCGGAGCATGTTTCCAGTGCACACCTTCAACCTATTCTAGAGCATGCATTGGTTGAATGCTTCTAATCTACAACTTGATGACCAATTATTATCCTACAAAACACTTAAAATAACCCATTATATCTATATTGGAAAAATACTTCAATAAATCAAAAGAAATAAAGTTTGTACAATTTCTCTTTAAAGGATAAGCAATTATTTCTCCTAAAATTTAATTAACTGGTAGATGATAGGGATTTTGCATATATGAAATAGGTCTTTATGGTATTATTATGATGAGGTTATTTTTACATCATCAAAGAAATTTGGTGATGCTTTGTGAGTGGCATAGAAGAAAAGGTGTGCTTGTTATTGGCTACAATCTTTTTGTGTACCTAACTTGTGAGACAAATCTAAGAATTCATGAAGAGGCTAAGCATATTGGAAACCTACTTTTATAGAGACCTAGCCTCCTCATTCTTGATCAAGGTCATCAAACTTGAAATAGGCAATCAAAGAAATGGAATTCATGCAAAAAAGGTTAATTGAAAATTGCACATTATAGTGTGAAGAACTCTTTTCCACAATAACTTTGAAAATCATTTCACCACATGTTATCTGGTAAGGCCCAATTTTGTGAATTTTTGCTTTGGTAATCAAAAATTGAAAGCTATCCTCAACACCTACTCAAGTTATGGCTAACAATAGGATATACACATTGAGGAAATTCTTCATAGATGAAATTGGGAATAAAATTGATAATGGAAAAGAGAGTGTTGAGCATAGGTTTACTTAAATGTTGTGGTTACTATCCTACTATTGGTTCAACGTCCATGACCTTTATCTACTAAAAATTTCTTGCTCATTCATACCTTGTTAATTGTACCTATGATATTGCATTGCATATGTCTGATGTTCTTCACCTTGAAATGTCCATACTTAAATACAATAATAAACAGTAATAAAATAATTAGAGTAATACAAAATACTTCCAATAAATACTAATCAAGAGTAATACAAAATACTTTACAACCCCTTGTGTTTTACAACTGTGAGTGAGTTGTTTTTACAACACTATGTGTTTTACAATCTATAGTTTTACAAAACAGTAGGGTACGTGCAGGATCATGATGGGCCAAAAAGTGGCGATATGATGGGTATGTGTAGGGTATGTGGCAAATGACTTTTTTTTAACCCAAAATTAATGAAACGAAAAGGGTTTTTAAAGGAGATTCTTAGCTTTCCACCAATATAAATTATGTTTTACTTTGAATTTAATAAATAATTATTATTAATTTTCTATTTGAATTACAACTAAGGTCTTGATTGACATGTTGATTGAAAAAAATCTATAGTTTTCAAACGATTTCACATTTTTTGAATTCAAAACACACGTCACATTCTATGCTTCGCATACTATGGGGTTAAAAAAAGAAAATTTGAATTCCATGAAGTTTTGACCAAGTTAAGGTGGTCAGACATAGGATTTTTTTATATTTTAAAAAGAAATTAATAAAAAATTCACAATTGTAGACATTTAAATTTAATCACCTCCATACGATCAAATTCACCTCTTTATTCATCGATTCCATCAATATTAATTTATTTAATTAATATTACACTTTCTGCCTAAAGTCCTTAAAATATTTAATTTAACAATTAAATGCTTTACCTTACATCTTTTTCCTCTCTAAATTAAATAAATACATCAATTTATTTAAGTTATTCATCTAACCTTTTTGAATAAAATCAATTTTAAATTCTTCATTTTTCTCTCTCCTTGTCACATCCTCCATAATCCTTTTCTAATCTAGATTAATTTAATTAATTCATGATTAGGATGTGCATCCTCTTAATCAAGGATTACTGTCACATCTTCCTACATTTTCCACTTGCTTCTAATCTTTCATTAACTTATCCTAATCATGTATTTACACAACCTTAATCAAAGTCATTAGCCACATTTAGCATCCCTTTTTAGTCAACCTTTCCATTTGCCTTTCTTAGCATTGAGCCTCTTTCCTGTGTGAATTTTTAATTCACATTTATTTATCTTAGGTCCCTCTCTTGCCCATGTGAATTTTTAATTCACATTTTATCTTTCCAAGGCTTACTTTATCCCCATGTAACTTCTAGAACATTTGACTTGTCACCTCACTCACATGTGACAAATTCCCACCTTTTTGTAAACCCTCTCTTATCCACTAGATTCTCCCAAGAATGTGAATTTTTAATTCACATTTATTTATCCAACCACTTTCTCATTTCCCATGGACTTTTTTGAGGAATTCCAAAATTCCTCAAATGTCACTTTCATCCTCACTTGGGGACAAGAAGTTCCTTTTTAAGGAAATATTCTCACCCCCCAAGGTACTTGTCCTTCCTCCATAACATGGACCTCCCTTCCACCTCACTTCCACATCATCTTATCTTAAGCCACTTCACCCTCCACATGTCAAGATGTGAGGGCTTATGAGTTCTCAACTCACCATTGCCCTTCATCTTGGCCTTGGTGGCTAAATCTCAACCATTGAATTCTCTAGAGAATTCAAATTCCTCTATAAATACCCCTCTTCTAAGGCATTTTCAACACTTAGTCATTTTCACATCCTGATGCTGTCATTTTGAGCACTCAATTCTCAAGTATGTTCACTCATTTATCCAATCCATTTTAGCCATTTGAATTTTCATCCCATCATATTGTCAATCTTCCATTTAGTCATATCTATAGCCATCCAAGGAGCATAGAAGTTTACATTCACAAGGGCCAACCAAAGAATTTCATTAGCAAAGAAAGGTTTATTAATTTACAATATTCATTTTATCTTATTTTCTTTGTATTATCAATTCCTTAGGCTAATCTTGAGGTGTCCCTTTGTGTTTTTCTCTCATTGCATAACAGTTGGTTTTGCATGCTTAGAATAGGATAAACATTTAGGATCACAATAATTAATTATTTACTTGGAAAAAAATTACCAAAAAATATGTATCACATTGGGACATGATTGCTCTACTTGTATCTAAAATATTATAAAAAATATTATCATTTTATTGTGGTTAGGGTGGTCAGACAGACACATACTTCTTATTTTTTCCCTGAAATTTAAGTACTACTGCATTGAAATTTCAAATTTTCACCAAATAGAATTTTTTCTTTTTTAAATAAACCTATTAGTTTAGAAACCACATTCAATTTGCTATAGAATCTATTGTTACATATTTTTGATATAATATAGATAACTTATTCATTTTTTATGTCAAGTTGCCTAACTCTAATTTTTTTGATTTTTTTGCCACTTAAGGGCCTATTTTTTCATGATGATCTTGCACATACCCAATAGTCAAGAATTAAACATCACTAAATAGTAATAAAGAGTGATAAAAAATACAGTAATAAACACTAATAAATAGCAATACAAAATCTCATTTATTCAACTGTGGTGTGTCAAAAGAGTAATGCAAAATCAAATTCAAAGTTTTAGTTTCCATTTTTCATTTAGCAAGTCTTTCAACATCCTAGTCAAATTCACTCTTTACATTTTTTTTCTTTACTTGAATGCCCTCATTGGAACGGTAGGGGAATCCTACGCCAAGCCACTGAATAACCGTTTCATCATTTGACAGAACTGGTGCAGGGTGGTCAAGTAGTGCGTGTAGGGAAAGATACATCTCCCATATGTCCTCCTCTATGTGTGGCTCAAGAACATGACCATGCAATCACATTGCTTGGTCAAAAAAATGATCACCCTGATGTTGTATGGCGCTGCTAAATGTTTGTTGTAGACACCTCATATCTGAGGATGATTGAGGCAATGAATGTGGGAAGATGCCACCAATGAGGTAGACACCCTGATGAACACCATATCTTTCCAATGCTTCATCAAGCTAAACGTTATTGACCACATGTCTCCAAACATACTTTGCACACAAAATCTGAACTTGAATATAGTTTGTTAGTAGGTCCATGCAGTTTGACAGGAAACCGCATGCCACATCAACCTTGGAATATGGGAGTACAGGTTTGGTGGGCTCACAAAATCTGTCGATCTTCCAAATGACATCCTCCACCATATGAAAATTGAATTTGAAGGCATGAAACAACCTCTCTATGCTGAAGGGACTACCGTTGTGTTTTTCATTGTCATGAGGAAGCTACCCAATGTGAATTCTTGAGTTCAACATTTTTGGTTGTGTTGTCAAAAAATAAGGGAAAAAGAGTTACTAACAAATAGCACTGCAAGCATCTAGAAAAAACTGATATTTACTTCCAAAAACTGATTCATCAACTACTTCAAAAAAAAAACATTGCAAAACATTTATGAAAAGAAAAGCTCTTAGTTAGATGAATATTATTTGCAAAACTACATATTGGAAAACACAGGGTGTTACAAAAACTACAACCCACTAACTCTTGAAATGTATTCCTTTCTAGACTGTGATATACTTTTGAAACTCATCCATAAACATGAAAACATCATTACCACATTTTTTTCTATTTATCATTTGAAAGTATTCAATACATTCAAAACTCCATCCCTTAGCAGGTTGGAAAACACAGTGTGGGATGTCAAAATGCACTGAATATTTACAGGTTGGAAAACACAGTGTGGGATATCAGTACATGCTTTTATGAATCTCCCACTTGAAATAGGGCATGTACATACATGAGTAATGAGAGTAACAATTATCCCTTTCAAAAAATCCAAGCCCACACCATTTCCTCCTATGCCATTTGTATTTCCTACTGCATGAGTTTGCAGCAATTCAGATGCTACAAAGGTGACATTTTTTAGCGAAGTTCTCTTCCTATTAGCCGAAGTGAATGGAAAGGAGTTGAATGGTATGTGTTTGGATTTTTTTTAAAGGGATAATCGTTACTCATATATGTACATGTCATATTTCAAGTGGGAGATTCCTAAAAGTATGTACTGACATCCCACACTATGTTTTCCAACCTGCAAATATTCAGTGCATTTTGACTTACCATCATATCATGATTTTGAAATCCATATTTTAGTCCACCAAAGAGTTGTAATAAATTTTTTAGGTGAGTTTCATGAAATTATCAATGTCTAAGAAACACAATAGTTTCATTGCAACCATATTGTCTGTGTATAATGGCAAGTTGGAAAACACTATGTGATATACAACATACAACCCACTATGTTTTCAATAGGGTTAAATTGTATAAAGTATGTTATTTCCTTCAAACCCTACATACAATGTTGGGTATCAACTCAAAGTTGAGTTCTTTTCATTTTTTTTGGGTAATTTTTTTATTATCTTAGATCTGTAACTTAATCCATGTTGGCATTGTGGTTAGTTATTGTCAAGCTCCGTTCATATGATTACAATTGTTAGTTTGCATTGTGTCAAGTGTTAGTTGTTCCTATCATGGTTCAACTTTCTTTATCATTTGGAAACACAAGTTATAATTTCAAATATCTTTATGATATACTATTATGTCAGAACAATAGGCATTTTTTCAAGGAAGCATTGATTAAAATTTGTTAACAACATTTCAATTTTGTAACTGTTACCTCTTAAGGGATATTTAGAGAAGAAATTTATTTTTTAGTTTGAAAAGATACTTCAGTTCAGTAATCCATAATATTATATATATATATCCTTCCATGTATTCTTTTGAAAAGATGGTGAGGAGAAAAGAAGTATTATTCTCTGTTTATAAATGCCATTTCATTGATTCATATTTGAAATTTATTTGGATAGCACATTTAGTGCTTTGTGAAAATAATCAATTATGTTGTGCTTAAAATTTTGCATCTAAATCTTGAGTGATGCAAGATCAGAAGATGTTGTAAAAGAAACAAAAGTGATACTCTCTGTATCATTAAAAAATTGATTGAAAATGTTGATATATAGCCACCAAAGCATTGTAAACAAAAAGTTCTAAGATTAAGCCAGTGAGGCAATTTATGAGCAGTTTTTCTAGCGTAAGAGGGTTTTCCACTCAAGACAAATAGGGTGTTATAGTCTCATTCATGTTTTATGGTTGTCAAGGTTTTTGAATTTCTTTAATATGACTTGTCTTAGTCTAATTATTGCATTCAATTCATGAATATGTTAATCATTGAAATATAAAGAGCATATATTGTTCAGATTCATTAAAGGTTAAGATTTATCTAAGACACTGACTAAAATAATTATTTCATTTTAATGAAGTTTGTTAAGTTGGTTTTAAATGAATTTCCTCTTGTTATCATATTTGTTTCATTATTTTTTTCTAATTTATTAATTTTACTAATATTTTAATGAGTAGGTGTTACAATGACAATCCATATTGTAGCAACTGCAATATCAATTGTCATGGCATACCATCACCACAAGGCCATATTTCTTTGAGGCATTTTATGAAACATTTCACTATGCTACCACAATTTTCATTTATGTCTAAGAAAAAAATCTAGCAAATAGTTCAATGCCTTGCTTCTATGGCTAAAATCCTAAAACAGGTTATTTTGAACAAGCTACACATTCTTGCAAAAAATCTATCAAAGCATAATAGAAAATATGGATTTTGATGGCTTCGAACACCATGGCTAAATAGTAAATATTCATTGTTGAAAAAAATGTATCCAAGCATAATTGAAAATATGGATTGTCATTGCATTCCACCACCATCATCTTAGAATGCCATGACAAGCCATAGACAAACAATAGAAATAGTTCATTTCCTACTATATGCCTTGTCATGGAATTCCAATCACCATGGTATTGTAATTCCATGACAATCCATATTTACTATTATGCTTTTGTACTAAACACCAAATGTTTTCCAACAAGCATATACATGCACAATAGGATTCCAAGTTGGAAAACATAGTGTGAGGTGACTATATGTATTTGAAAACATAGTGGGAACCCATAGATAAGAAATCATACACATAAATAGTTCATTTCCTTTTTTATGGCTTGTCAAGGCATTCCAATCACCATGGTGTTGCAATGCCATAAAGAATCCATATTTACTATCATGCTTTGATAGTAAACACCTGATGTTTTCCAACAATCATATACATGCACAATACGATTGGAAGTTGGAAAACACAATGTGAGGTGATTTTATGTCTACCAAAACACAATGGCAACCCATAGATAAGCAATCATACACAAAAAAACTCCATTACCTTGTCTACGTAAATCGACCTTTATATAGTATTGTCCACCTTATCTTGAAGAGTATGCAATTAGCCAATCAAGTTGACTAAGATCCATTCATGGCATCTACCATTTTCCTAATGCAAATCAAATCCATCATAAATTGAAAAAGTTACAGTGTACAAAGTAGCAAATTTGACCTCCTAGGACTTGAAATAATACCCTTATGATACTAGTCACAAAAAAATCTATTAACTTTGTGCTATGCCTTAGGTTAGAGATGTCATACACTAAGCCTCCATGATTCTTGTTCAGAACTGCAAGTCGGCTTACACTGAACCTACTTGGATAATTCTTCGTTGTATTGAGGGATGTTTGAAAAAATCCTATTACTAATGCTTCAAGGACATAAATCATACTATGAACCACGTGGCTGATCAATTGGATATCAAAGCTAATACGAGAACCTACGCAAATGAACACTTCAATTGGTTATTGTTCAATTGGGACTATTTTATTTTATAGTTTTCTCTTGCTTCAGTCCTATTTGGTATGTGACAGATTTATTGTTCTTTCTATTTTCATTTTTCCCTTCCTTGGAGGGCTAATATGTATCTTAATTAGATGGCTGCTATCTAGTTGTACTAGTTATGGCTATTATTTGAGAATAGCCATGGTTCTCTATATTTTTCTCAATAGCTTTAATTCAATAAAAAAGAAAAAACTATGTTATGCACTTGTTCAAATAGACAACTTTTGCCAACAAAAATTATGTAACTTTAGAATCAAACATACAAAATTAAAAAATGTAGTAATATGTATTATGACAATTCTACAACATAAATCCATTAAGTCAGTACTGTAGTAGCACAAACCTAATATCAAGAGGGCCTTCCATCACACAATTTCATAACAAGTTATGTCCTCAATCATAACCACAATTATACTCTACATCATTGGCGTACCATCCATATCACAAGAAACTCATTTCTATGCCAAAATATAAAGTAAGGTTATCATGTATGACAAAGACAAATGGAACTTATATTTCAAGGATTGCTTCTATCAGGCTATGGAAACCTACTTTTCCTGGCATGTAAAATAGGGCCATAATTGAAAATAAATAGCATGTAGCAATATAAAATAGTCGATATTTATTCTAGTGTATACCCTCACAACATATTGGATATGTGTATTAAGTTGAAGATTAGAAATACCTATAGATTAACCTAGTTTTGGGTCCTGATCTAAATTTCACACATTTCTAAGCATTTTGAAAATGGTCCCAAAATTAATGCCTAATGAGAATCATACACCACTTCTAGCATATAGCTCACATGTGGCCCAAAATTAAATTTAATTCAAATTCTTGGCCCAGGATTTTTTCCTCCTAGATCTGATGTCAACTTGTAAAGTTGTAATTTTAGGAAATCTTGTATAAACAAGTACAAATACAAGATTATTTCATTCATTTTACACCTAGCAAGTTGAATGAGCATTCTTATAGAAACTTTGAGTTCACAATATCATTCAACAGTTTACAAGAGCATTCAAGAGTCTTCAAGAGTTGATTATGAAGTGTTTTAGATCATTATTCAAGCATCAAGCATCATGTCAAAGTCATCATCCATCATGTTTGTTTTTGAGATAACAATTGTGATGTAGGGTTTCATGATTCAAGCTCGCATTCAATTCAAGATCTATCCTATTCAAGCAAGAGTCAAAATCTACATCCATTGGAGCCACTTCACACATGTATTGCTAGGGTTTGGTGAGTTGCAAAATCACATTTTGTTCATTCATCATTCCTTCATCATATTTCATTTCATTTTAAGGTTTTATTACCAAAATAGGATTTGACCAAGAGAAACACCTTTCCACTAACAAAACAACAGTTTTCCCTCTCTTTTGTGTGTGATTTATAGATCTAGGTTAAAGGAACTGGAACCTCTAAAAATGGATGTGAATAATCCTTAATTTCTATCACACCCACTTTCAAGCTATTCCATTCAAGGATAATCCTAGAGATCTCAATGCAAAAGAGAAAGAGATTCTTCCAATAGGGTTGTTTTAAGGGTTGAAAGTAGACTAATAAGGGGTTCACCACCAAGTTTAGACTTGGAAAAAAATAATGAAATACAAGATGCAACACTAAACCCTAGTTGAATGCAAAGTAACACTAAATGACCTAGAAATGTGAATGAAACAACACAGAAAACTAAAAAATAGAATGTGTGCACTTGGAAATCCAGAGATGGCTAGATGAAGGTCTAGAACGCTAGAAAATCTACTTTTACTAGTAACTAGGACTCATTCACAAAGCTAGACGAATCAATCCAAATTCTAAAAAAATGTGCAAGAACAGGAATCTACCAAATGGGTATCTGAATATGTAAAAATCTAAAATATTGAATGAAAATGGGACTCATTTATTAGAAGTGGTGAATCAATCTAGTTGGGATTTTTTGCAACTTCAAAGGTTGATCCTAATCTTCTTAGTCTGCTCTATCCTTCCTAATTAGTTTCTGGCTCCAAATCTCTGATTTGCAACCTATAGGTGATCTCCAAGGTTCTCCAAGGTTTGATGACAACTTTCACAACTTTGAATTATTGAAGTAACTTTCCTCCTATCTTTCTCCTTAGGAAATCTACAACCTAGACCTACAAATCACACACAAAGGAGAGGGGAAAATGTTGAACTAGGCTAGTGTATAGGAGTTTTCCTTGGTCAAACCTTGTTTTGGAAATCAATCCTTGAAATGAAATCAAATAAGAATGGAGAATGATGAATGAGAAAATAAAAATGTTACAACTCACCAAACCCTAGCAATAAAGTGCTGCAAATATGCTTGATATGGTTGCAATGGACGTATCTCTTGATTCTTGCTCGAATGATGTTGATCTTGAATGAAACACTTGCTTGAATCATAAACCCTACATCACAATTGTTAGGACAATAACAAACATGATGGATGAAGTCTTTGACATGATGATTGATGCTTGAAAAATGCTCTAAAATGCTTGATAATTTTCTCTTGAATGCTCTTGTGAATGCTTGTGAACACAAACTTGCTATAAGAATGAACACTTGAATTCTTGGGGTGAAAATTAGAGAAATAACCTTGTATTTATACTCAATTATGCAAGAATTCTTGAAATTATAACACTACAAGCCGACATCAAATCCAGGAGAATTAAATCATGCCATAAATTTGAATTAATTTTGAGTTTGGACCACACGAGATGCATTCACCCATGGCAGCGAATGAGTCCCACCAGGCATAATGTATGGGACTAAAAATCAAAATTACTTAGAAATGTGTGAAATTCGGTTCAGGACGAAAATATATAGGTGGGACCGATTCTCCTAAGGTGGAAAATAGGTCCCAAATCACTAAATGTGGGCAACTCAAACCAAAAACACTTAAATTATGATTTTCTAATTATTGGTGTCAGGATTATACTTGAAAATATGCATTAGATAAGGCTTATGGATGCAAAATAGAGCCAATTAAAGCATAAAAAAGCCTCTAAAAGTAAGAAAGTGTGTTGTACAATACTTTACAAAACTTCAAATAAGACAAGATTAATGTTTATTTTGATTAAAAAGAGGTTTATAATGTTCAGTTAATTAATAAAACCTTAGAAAAGTGTGAAAGTGTGTTACAACTCTTCACAACACTTTAGCAAGGTACCATTAATTTTCATTAGTTCACAAGGGCCTAAGACCTAATGTGAATGTGTCAACCAAATTACAACACTAAATCAAGGAAACATTAAGCCTAACTCACAAGGAGGGACCAAACAAGTCAGGAAAAGTAGAAGGGATACTTTTTCTATGACTACATTTAGCCCCCACTTTCGTGAGAGGATGAACTTGATTTAAAATCACACTAAAGTAGACAAACATGCATCAAGAGGGGTCCAAGTGTACCAATGCTAGTAAGATGGGATGGCAATGATCAAGAGGGGCGATCAAGCCCCCAGGATCAAGATCCCACAACAAACCAACATAGGCACATACAAACACACACGAGAATGATGTAGAGCAACAACAAAGCACACACATGCATTGTCAAAGATGAAAAAGATAAAAGAGTTAGATCAAGCTTTGATCATTTGTTTATCACGATGTGGATTAGATCTAGGTTGTTTGTCAAAAAAATGCATACTCACTTTGTGGCAATGAAAATCCTAGTTGTTCATTGGGTGAGAAGTCCAAAAAGGTGAGAAACATACACTCATGGCCGGTATGCAGTCACACACACACGTGAGTGGCTATGGGGAAATTCATGCCTTAGTTGGGTTTCTCACTCAAACCATACAAAAGTTATACCTCCTGATAACTTTAATAAGGAACAATGCAAAAATGGTTTTCGAGCTTCATGAGGCAAGCAAAACTTCATGTGCTTGGAGCTCATGAACAAATAGGATGGCTCTATAGGCATGCAAGTTGTGTTATGCAAGTTGGCCATATAAATGCAAATTTGCAAAGCAAGGAATGTTAAAAGGATTCTTGCTTAGTTCGTGTGAGGTCTTTAACTTGGGGAATAGTGTGTCTAATGTCTCCAAGAGAGGACCAATCAAAGAATAAAAAATTCAAAACTTAGGGGATATAATGTGTCGCATCAAGCCACCAAAAGGAATGTGATATGCTAAGAGAGATCACGCTCTTGAAGGGCACCATATCCAATGTCATCCACAAAGCAAAAAAATGCATCATATGAAATAAGAATACTACACGATGAACCATGAAGAAGGAAAAAAAATGTGAAAGAATAATGCCAATGTATGCCCCCACTTTAAAGAAATTGCTCAACACCATACTATGAGCAATTACTTTAAAGTAGCCAATGATAAATTATAACAATAAAGAAGACATAAGAGCCAACTTAGAAAGCCCTATGCCAAGTCATATGTTTCAAATTAAAGTGATGTCATGAAAGAGAAAAATAAAAGAGAGGGGTTTGCCCCAAAACAAAAACACCAAACACATAAGAGATCTATGGATTTTGGGTCAGTATGTTCTTGTTGCAATTTTTTTTTTTTAGAGAGCTCATAATTATCATTCCCCAAATACCCATAGAATTGGAAGAATGACACAAAGAGAGTGAAAACAAAGAAAAATCCTTTTGGGTCAACGTGGAAGAGACATGAATGTCTCAACACCTTGTGTCATCCCAAAAAAGAAAACACAAGACAAAGGAAAAAGATATTAAAGATAAAGAAAAATATTTTAGGTCAGCATGGAAGAGACATGAATGTCTCAACACCTTGTGTCATTCCCAAAAGGAAAACACAAGACAAGGGAAGAAGATAAAAAATGAAAAGTAAAAGATTGACAACATAGAGAAGAATTGAGATACAAATAGAGGAATGTCACAAAGAGAGAGAACATCAAATAGAATGCCACAGGGTATCACATCATGCACATGCAATCACACAGTATAAAGTAAAAAATGAAATAATGCAAAAGACTAGTAAGGCACATGCAAGTCAACCTATTATTACGTCATCCACACCCCAATCATGTTCATTGTATATTGAAGGCGGACAACTAGCCAAAGCGACAAGAGAAAGTTTCAAACTAGGAGAAGCACCAAGTTGAACACTCTTTGTATGAGATTTATCATCTAAGCTCATGGAAGAGGAAAGAAATGTATTTAATTCATTATGCACATCTTCGTCAATTTTAGCAACCTCGTCATCATCATCCAAGTTGATCACAATAGGAGGTTGAATGATAATATCCATGGAAGAGTTCAATTATTGTTGTGGTTGTTGTATTGGATTGTTTTGTTTTAGTGAAGTGGGAGGTGTATCATGCATTTCTTCAGTCAAGTTTGGGTTTGGGTTTTATTTGCTTAATTCTTCATGTAACTTGTTTGTAAGGGTACGATGTCTACGCCTATGCTCTCTAGCACCTTTGTTTCTTTTAGTTTTGTTTTCAAGTTGCATCTGTGTAGGAGCGGGTTGATCAACCATAGGTTTATTTTCTTCCCTAAGGGGAGGAAAGGAAGGAACCACAGGACGTTGTTCGATCACTTTCTCTTTGACTTTGTATACCTATTTTATTCTAGGAGGTGTGACGGGGTTGTTTTCATTGTGTCTTGATCTTTTGTAGGAGGTAGGTGAAGTTTGTGTCTTAGGTTGGTCTTGGTTTTTTGGAATTTATTTAGGTTCAAGCATGGTTTCAACAGGGATAGTAGGCTTGGTTGTGGGTGGAGACATATTTTTAAGGGATAGTTCTACTATCTTCTTTGCCTTGAACTTTTGATAGGACAAGAAAAAGAATTCTTCTTGTGGTTTTATAGGTTCCATAGGTTCAGGCCAAAAGAAATCTAAGGAAAAATTGCCTTTGGAGGAAAAAGGATTAAAGCCACTATAGTGGATAGTGAATATTTCATTGTCAAAGAGAAACTTTAGGAATTTATGCACAACTGAAGGGACAAATTTTATGGAGTGAAGCCATGGATAGCCTAGCTTCACACTAATTTGGTTTGACTATGGGATGATGGGGAATGAGGCATCTAATGTTTTTGGTCCTATCTGCAATGGTAAGGTGATCGATCCCATTGTAGGGCAAGAAAAACCATTATGTGTCTTGATCCTTCCTTTTGGTTTATCATGTATATCTTGATAGAGCTCACACAAAAGTAAAAATTCCTCAGTGATCATATTCTCTCCACAGGCGGCATCTATTAGTATCCCATTAGTGGGCTTGTGATAGATATGGTTGGATATGTTAAGAGGACCATCAAGTGCACGTTTAAGTACATATCCTTAGAGCAGAAAACAATGTCAAGATGATCCTTAGTTCAACCCTTACGAGGAATGATGTCTATCACTCCTACCATTTCATCCATAGGATCATTATCTATAGGATCATGTTGACTAGAACCATTGTTATCATTAGATGTTTCAACATTCATCACAATTCGTTGTAGTGTCACTGGCTTTGACAAATTAAATAATATGTTTTGGCATGGGTTTGGTGAAAATTTACAAGTTTTTCTTAGGAGGGGCAATATAATTATTGCCTTGATCGCTAACACCTCTAACGGAAAGATGACCAAAATCAATGATGTCTTGTAAGAGATGTTTAATATGTTTGCAATTTTATATGTCATGTACATTTTGTTGGTGGTAATGGAAATAAGTGTTTGATCGAAAGCGCAGAGGTAAAGGCTTATTAGGATCGAGTGTTTTGATGGTAGGAAAGGTAATCATTTGTTGTTCAAAAATTTGGGACATTGTGTATGAAGGGTATCGGGTAAGGGTGTGAATTCTCATTTTAGGTCCCCATAGCTAAAGGGTGTCATGGATTTAACAAAAACTACATGGTTATTGGTATTTTGAGTTGTTTGTTGAGGGGGATTGAATTGAAGGAAACCTTTTTTTGATTTTCTAAATGGTTGGGAGTTGTTTTGGTTTGCGGCATAGATTTCTTAGTTCGGCTAGAAGTGGACTTTGTATCTCAACTACTAATCAAATTTTGATAATCATGGAGGGTGGTACACAAGTTCATGAAGCATGATAATTTCATCATGGTGAGCTTGTCTTGAATCTTGCTTTGCAAATTTTCTATGAACATCTTTTGAAGGTGAGGGTCGGGGACCTTGACATCGATTTGGGAATAAAGTGATTAATAGCGTGAGATAAAATCAATTATCTTTTCTTCTTCTTTTGGATTACATCTCATCAAATCGGCAAAGGTCACCTTAGGAGTAATATGCACTTGGAAATGGTTTACAAATGCCTCAACAAGTTCATTTAATGAACTAATTGAATTGTTCGGTAAAGAGAACAATTCCAATTCACTATCTTTCAATGACCTAGGAAAAAGATTTGTTAAAATTTTATCATCTAGGACAAATTTACTACATAAGGTAGTATAAGCATTAACATGGTTAGAAGGATCTCCCTTTCCCCCATATTTCTCAAATCTAGGAACTTATACACCTTGTGGCATCAGTGTTTGCAATATCTCCAAGAATAATGGACTGATTTTGACATAATATGTAGGTGGGCCATTTTGATTTTGGTTGATGGTGGAATTTTTTTTTTGAAGGGATGAAATGGTTTGGAAGAATTGATTTATGAGAGGATCATTACTTGTGTTATGAGATGGAAGGGAAAATGGTAAAGGGGTGTGTGTGTTTGAAGGACAAGTGAATGGAATGCTTATAGGTGGTAAGGTGGTAGGAGATATGATTGTGATGCCACATAGGAACTAGGGATGCTAGCGGAAATACCCACATAAGGAATAAAATTACTAACTTGTGGCATTGTTGTTGTGACTTGAAGATTGGTATAGGTGGGTATTGAGGCAATTATTGTGGGAGGAATTCCTCCTTGGCTTGTTACATTGTTTGTTAATAAAGGACAACTAGTGGTTGGAGTGAGATATTTTCCAAAGATTCGAACTATATTTTTCACAAGGTCAAGCCTGTCTTCACTTTCAAGCATTGTGATGAATGTTATCTATAGTAGGGATGACAATAGTTGAAATGTTGTCATTTTGCACTTGATTTTGTAGGTTTTCTAGGTCCTCGTGAATTTGAATTAGGTTTTCTTGTGGTACACTATCATTCCTTGTTTCAAATTGCATACTACTTGAAGGAAAAGAGTTGTTAAGGGTTTTATCTATACCTAGTGTACTAGTGTCAATACTAGGAGTGAAAGAGCTAGACAACCCAAGATCCACAATAATTGTGCTATCATGGGATGACATGAGTCTCAAACTTTGTCTCACTACAATATTAGGAATAGGACACCAAATACTCATACAAGGGATACTAAATATAATGTGAATGAAAATGCAATGTAAGCTAAGAAAAATGAAATGCTTATAACATAAATTTTGGAAACTAAAATAGAAAGGAAATAAAAACAAACATAAACTTAGAAACTAAACTTGAAATTTCAGGAAATGTAGTGTAGAATATGAAAAGGGACTGATTTTCCCAAGGTGTCAAATGAGTCCTAGTGAGGATGTTTTTCAAAATTTTCATATTTTTTCAATTGAATTTTATGCTTTTTATGTTTTATGATTTGTACTTGAAATGAAAATGTAGATTTTGAATATTTTCAATGAAATTAGATGCAAAAATGCAAGCTATATGAGCTTTCCCTAATGCAAAATTTGAAACCCTAGAATGCAAATTAACCAATACAAGTCCTAATGTAATGTTAATGCAATCAAGATCTAGGATGACAATGGCTCCAAATCAGAATTTTAATGTTCTAAAGGCAGGTTCACCAAAATGGAGCCTTTAAAAATGGGTGTGAATAATGGTTTATCACACCCACTTTCAAGCTATTCCATTCAAGGATAACCCTAGAGATCTCAATGCAAAAGAGAAAGAGATTCTTGCAATAGGGTTATCCTAAGGGATGAAAGTAGACTAATAGGGGGTTTACCACAAAGTTTATACTTGGAAAAGATAATGAAATATAAGATGCAACACTAAACCCTAGTTAAATGCAAAGTAAAACTAAATGACCTAGAAAAGTGAATGAAACAATACATAAAACTAAAAAATTGAATGTTTTCACTTGGAAATTTGAAGATGGTTGGTGGGGGTCTACAACACTAGAAATTCTACTTTTACTATTGACTAGGACTCATTCGCCAAGCTGGGAGAATCAATCCAAACTCTAGAAAGTTGTGCAAGAACAAGAATCTACCGAATGGGTATTTGAATCTACAAAAATCTAAAAATTGACTAAAACTGGGACTCATTCACTAGAAGTTGTGAATCATTCCAATTAGAATTTTCTACAACTTCAAAGGTTGATCTTGATCTTCTTTGCCTACTCTATCCTTCCTCATTAATTTCTAGCTCCAGATATCTTTTTTGTAACCTATAGGTGATCTCCAAGGTTCTCCAAGGCTTGATGAAAACTTTGACAACTTTGAAACTTTCTTCCAATCTTACTCATTAGGAAATATGCAACCTAGACCTGCAAATCACACACAAAGGAGATAGAAAAATGTTGAACTATGTTAGTGGATGGGGTTTTTCCTTGGTCAAACCCCGTTTCAGAAATCAATCCTTGAAATGAAATCAAATAAGAATGAAAAATGATGAACTAACAAATAACAATATTACAACTCACCAAACCCTAGCAATAAAGTGTTGCAAATATGCTTGATATTGATGTAATGGATATAGCTCTTGATTCTTGCTTGAATGATGTTGATCTTGAATGAAACACTTGCTTGAATCATAAACCCTACATCACAATTGTTAGCACATTAAAAAACATGATGTGTGAAGTCTTTGACATGATGATTGATGCTTGAAAAATGCTCTAAAATGCTTGATAATCTTCCCTTGAATGCTCTTGTGAATGCTTGTGAACACAGAATTAATATAAGAATGAACACTAGAATGTTTGGAGTGAAAATGAGAGAAAGAACCTTGTATTTATACTTAATAATGCAAGAATTCCCAAAATTATAACACTGCAAACCAACATCGGATCTAGGAGAATTAAATCCTACCAGAAATTTGAATTAATTTTGATTTTGGGCCACATGGGACTCATTCGCCCAAGGTGGCGAATGAGTCCCATTAGGCATAATGTATGGGAATAAAAATTAAAAGTGCTTAGAAATGTGTGAAATCCAGTTCAGGATCAAAAGATCTAGGTGGGACCCATTCGCCCAAGGTGGTGAATGAGTCCCAAATCACTAAATTTGGGTCATTCTAACCAGAAACACCTAAATTATGATTGGCTAATGATTGGTGTTGGGATTATCCTCCAAAAGATGCATTAAATGAGGCTTATGGATGTAAAATAAGGCCAATTAAAGTAAATAAATCCCAATTATTAATGATAATCCTAGAAAAGTGTGAAAGTGTGTTACAACACTTCGAATAAGGAAAGATTAATGTTTATTTTGATTAAAAAGAGGTTTATTGTGTTCAGTTAATTAATAAACCCTTAGAAAAGTGTGAAAGTGTGTTACAACACTTCACAACACTTTAGCAAGGTACCATTCATGTTAATTAGTTCACAAGGGTCGAAGACCTAATGTGAATGTTTCAACCACATTACAACACTAAATCATGGAAACATTTAGCCTAACTCACAAGGAGGGCCCAAACAAGCAATCTACAAAGAAGAAGAGATACTTTTTTCATGACTATAGGAACATTGAAGAGAAATTTTGGAGAAAATTTTCAAAGTGTTTAAAGTTTTCAAAGTTTTCACCTTGCATTGGATATCATTGAAAGACATCTACAGGTTGCAAATCAAGGTTACAGATCTGGAAATCAATTGGAAAGGACGGAGATGAAATTCAGGAGTAGAATCAGACTTTGAATTTCTAGAAAATTTTAACTAGATAGATACATGACTTCTGGTGTATGAGTCCTAGTATAGGTCAATTTCCAAATTTTTGTAGATCCTAAATCTACACTACCAGAAACCTATTCCTACCCAAAATTCTTAATATAGGACTAAATCACCTAGTTTGGCGTATGAGTCCCATTCAGCATTAAAATTAGTTTTTTCAGCATTTCAGAGCATCATCCAATCCTCTTCAGGTTTCTAGGTGTGCACCTTTCATCTTTTAGCTTTCTATTATGTTTTACATTATTTTCTTGGTCATTTAGTGAAAGATTGCATTACATTAGGTTTAAGCATTAGGTCTTTCATTTCATTAGTCTTTCCAAGCCCTATCTTAGTGGTGAACCCCTCTTTAGTTTATAATCAGACCCTAGGACAATCCTATTGCAAGATATCTTTCTCCTTTGTATACTCTAGAATGAGATCTCTAGGGCTTTCCATGAATGAGAGAGTGTGAAGATTGTTATTCTATCTCCCAAGCATAGAAGAAAAGAAATCTAACCTTTCATTTTGGTGAACTCGCATTTAGAACATCATAATTTTGATTTGGAGTGCATCATCATCCTAGATCTTGCTTGCATTAACATTGCATTAGGGTTTGCATTAGTTAATTGGCATTCTAGGGTTTCTAAATCTTACATTAGTAAAAATGCATATAGGTTGCATTTTTGCATCTTACATCATTGAAAATTAGATGAAAACTACATTTTCATTTAGTTTACATATCATCCAAACCAAATAGCATAAAAAACACTTCTTTTTTGAAAATTATGAAAAAAACCCTCACTGGGACTCATATGCCCCTCTAGGTGATTTAGTCCCAGTCTAGATTTTGAACTACATTTTCTAGAATTCAAAACTCTATTTTTGTCCTCCACATTACTGTTGATAACTTTTTGTTTTAGTTTCCAAAGTTTTTGTTATATTCAATTCATTGCACCTAATTTAATTTCGCTCATCTTGTGCATTGCTTAAATTCAAATTTCAATCTAGAACATTTCATTTCAGATAGTTGCATAATTACCTTGTTAGAATCTAAAATTTGTGTTGCATTATCATCATGGATATGTGCTTTGGTAAGCTTTGGATATCCCTGAAGTCCCTAATGGATGTGTCAAGCTATGCTTTTGGAAATGACCCTAATGAAATTAAACTTACTCATGCTCACTCAACTCCTAATGCATGTCATCCTCGTGATGTTGACATCATTGGAGAAGATGATCATAGCATGAATAAATTCCTAAATGATTTCCTTAACAACCTTGAAGCTAATGTATCCTTTTATCCATCAATGAAACAACCAACACCCCCTATAATACCACCACTTGAGATGTTTGTTTACTTACATCATGAAACTGAGACAATTGAACCAAAGTTCCCTACAATAGGTGAACCTAGTTCCTCTAAGCAAGCAAACACTCAACCACTCTATGCTAACAAAGTGACAAACACTCCCATCAACCTAGAAGAGACATATGGAAAAGGATTCATGATTTTAAATAAACAAGGATGTGATACAAGTGAACATGAAATTCATCAATTCTTAGAGAAAATACCAATTGAATATACTAAAGGGTTAGTATTTCAAGACCCTCCTCCTGATATGAATGTCCTCCTTCCTCAATAACAATCCATGCCTCGTAACAATGACACTAAAGATAGGATTGTCTTAGGTCCTCCTCCTCAACAGTCAACTCAAGAAGTTGGTGAATCTAGCAAGCAATGAAGGACTTACAGACTAAAGAAACTAAAATTCCCTTTTTTGTCATCTGCCACTGAAAGAACTTTACAAATACTTCTCAACCAAGGACTTATAACATTACCACCCATGAGAAAAAAGCTAAAACTATATCCTAGAGATGCAAATGTTCCACATTTTTGATATCATAGAGTTATTGGACATAGTACTAATGACTGTCATGATTAAAACATATATTTAAAAATGTTTGATATCATAGAAATAATCCCTTAAAGTGAGACCCTTCCGCTCCTTTTCATGTAACAAATGAAGAATAATAACATTCTCACTATTACATATTATACATTTATTACAAACCATTTCAAGATGAAAGTAGCTCCTTCCCATCACTTACCTCGACTCATTCTTGTCTTACACTCAGTGGAAGCAAGAATCAAATAGCCTTGTCTTAGTAGTGAATTTTTCATTGTCCCTTTGGGTAGTTGTCCACCTTCGGTATACACTGAACATGATTGGGATGTGGATTACCTACTTTAGGATGACTCGCATGTTCCTTACTAGCCTTTTACACTATTTCTTTTTCTTTTTCATTTTCTTTTTTATGATTGCATGTTCATTATGTGATCCTTTGTGACATTCTATTTGATGTTCTCCCTCTCTCTTTGTGACATTCCTCTATTTGTACCTTCATTCTTCTCTATGTCGTAAATATTTTTTCTTTTTCTTTATCTTTTTCATTTTTCTTGTGTTCTCCTTTTGGGAATGATGCAAGGCGTCAAGACATTCTTGTCTCTTCCATGTTTATCCAAAAGGGTTTTATTTGTTTTTTCTAGATCTTTGTGTCATTCTTCTTGTTCTATGAGTATTTGGGTAAGGATTACAATTTTGAGCTCTCTAAAAACATTATAGCAAGAACATACTAACCCCAAATCCATAGATCCCTCATTTGTTTGGAATTTCATTTTGGGGGCAACCCCTTTTCTTGTTCAATTTTCATGGCATAGCTTTATTTGGAAACATATGACTTGGAATAGGGCTTTCCAAGTTGGCTCTCATGTCATCTTTATTCTTAGCATTTCTCATTTGCTACTTTAATGAAATTGCACAGCATGGTGTTTAACAATTTCTTTAAATTGGGGGCATACATTGGCATTATTGTTTTTCATTTCATGTTTCATGGTGTAGTCTTCTTGCTTCACGTGATGCGTATTTCACTTTTTGGATGGAATTGAGTGTGATGTCCTTCTAGAGTGTGATCTCTCTTAGCATATTATATTCCTCTTAGTGGCTTGATGTGATACACTGCATTCCCTAAGTTGTGAATCTTTAATTCTTCAATTGGTCCTTTCTTGGATACATTATTCATAATGTTCCCTATGTTAATACATCACATGAACTAAGCAAGACTCCTTTGAAAATTATTTACATTTTTCACTTACCAAATTTTGATTATATGGCCATTTTGCATAATACACCTCGCATGCCTATGGATCCATCTTGTTTGTTCATGAGGACCAAGAATATGAAGGTTTTCTTGCCTCTTGAAGCATGAAGTTCACTATTGCATGGTGCCTTATCAAAGTTATCAGGAGGTATAACTTTGGTATGGTTTGAATAGAAGCTCCTAACTGAGGCATGCCTTTCCCATAGCCACTCACGCATGTGTGTGAGTGCATACTAACCATGTGTGTATGTGTCTCACCTCTTTGGATTACTCACCCAGTGGAGAACCTAGATTTCCATTTCCTTAGAGTAAGCATGCATTTTTGGACAAATAGCCTAGATCTGATCAACATTGTGTTGGAAAAATAGTCGAAGCTTGATCCATCCACCCCCTTCTTTTACTTTTTTTTTCTCTTTATCTTTGGCAGTGTATTCTTGTGCCATGATGATGCTCTTTATATTATTTTCATGTGTGTTCTTTTATGCTAATGTTGGTTTGCTATGGGATATTGATTTTGGGGGCTTGATCACCCCTCTTGATCATTGTCATCCTATCCAACTAGCATTGGTGCACTTAGACCCCTCTTGATGTGAATTTTCCTACTTTAGTGTGATTTTGAAGCAAGTTCATCCTTTCACTAAAGTGTGGGCTAAATGTAGTGTCAAAAAATGCCATCCATGACATTTTCAGACTTATTTCGGCCCTCATTATAAAATTAATCTTAATGATTCCTTGACTTAGTGTTGTAATGTGTTTAACACACTCACATTAGGTCTTGGGCCCTTGTAAACTAAAAAAACCTAATCATACCTTATTTAGGGTGTTGTGAAGTGTTGTAACTATGTCGTAGAAAATTGGACCCTCTTGAGAAAAGAGACAATTTCATGCATAATTGGACCTACTTTTGAGTCCCTTCACATCATTTAGCCTTCAAAAAAATATTTATAGGCCCCTTAGACCCATTAATTTTGATCTAGAGGCCCATTTTAAGTGAAAAATCACATAAAACCCAACAAACAACATTTAATTATCTCATACCCTGAAAACCCACCTTCAAAAAGCAGTAGTGGAACCCATTCACCAAGGGTGGAAAATGAGTCCTCTTTGAGGGAAAATTCAATTTTGAGTGGGAATTTGATTAATTTAACTTAAATTTCTAGTGAATGTTGGCCTCTTAGGTCTAAATAATGGGAAAATAAGGTGTTGTTGCCTATAAATACTCTTATAATTCAAGAGCAATTTCTAATTCAATTCTTCTACAACAAGTCTCATTAGAAAAAGTTAAAGTTTTATGGCAACAAACTAGGGTTTTTGTAGGTCTTGAAGCTCACTCTTTTTGTCAAGATTCAACATTGCAAAGGGTTGATGATGGATGACTATGGTGAATCATGATGAAATATAGGGTGAGGAAGTGCAACTAGCCACCAAATCACACCTAAGGACTTGGTTTCATATGATTCCATCTTCTATTTTCACTCTATCTTCAGATTAAGGTTTGAATTTTGTTTGTTTATCATTTGCATTTCATTTCACTTCCATTTCTTATATTTTGTAAGATTTCTAGGGTTGAGATCTTGCATCATATGAATCATCTTTGCATTTCTTATTCTAGAGCAATAGAATAGGACCTTTGTCATATTTCAGCTTTTCCTAGTCTTTAACACATCTAAGGCTAGGGTTTATATAGATTTTACTCCATTAGAGGTTTAATTACCCAACTAGGGGTTTGACCAAGGAAAACCCCCCATTAGAAAAATTATTTTAAGCTATTTTACAGGAATTTTCTAAGATCCTAAGTCAGGTTTGAAGTTGTTGTGCAGGTGTCAAGGTGCAAAACCAAACTTTGAAGTTGCAAAAATTTGAAAGTGGTTTGATTCGCCATGCATGGTGAATGAGTCCCTTCTAAGGTGTAGATTTGAGTTAGATGCAGATCCAAGTTCCCGATTGACAAAAAATAGCTTATATGCAGAAAAGTCCTGACCTAAGACTGATTTGCCCAGGGTGGCGAATGAGTACCAGTCAGCTCAAATTCAGATTTCATCAATTTTCTAGACTTTTTCCAATCTTCTTCAATTTCCTAGGTGCACACATTTTGAAAACTGCATTCTATTTAGTTTAATTTTCATTTTTGTTCATTCTTTGAAGCTTTTTGCAAACATTGTGTTTTCAAACATAGCATAGATCTTAGTTTTTCTTTCATAATCTATCATATAGATCACTTTCATTTAGTTCAATTCATCTAGCTTAGATAACACCACATATAACATAATTGGAATGAACCCTTAGCATTTTTGGCCTAAACTCTCTCCTTTTAGGTGAAAAACCCTAGAAGAGTTAGAGAAGTCCTAAGAGCCAAATATCTATGGTTCAGTAACACACTTTCACACTTTCGTAAGGTTTTCATTAAGAATTGGGATTCTTTATGCTTTAATTGGCCTTATTTTGCATCCACAAGCCTCATTTAATGCATCTTTTTGAGGTTGATCCTGACATAAACCAACATCCAATCATAGTTCAGGTGAATTTAGGTTGTGTAGCCAAAATTTAGTGATCTGGGACTCATACGCCACCTTGGACATATGAGTCCCACCTAGGTTTTGGGGTCTAGATCTATATTTCACACCTTTCTAAGCATTTTTTAAAATGGTCCCATAATTAATGCCTAATGGGACTCATACACAACTTCTGGCATAGTAATCCCATGTGGTCCAAAATGAAATTTAATTCAAATTATTGGTGAGATTTTATCCTCCTAGATTTGATGTCATCTTGTAGTGTTGTAATTTTAGGAAATTTGGCATAAACAAGTATAAATTTACAAGGTTATCTCACTCATTTTACACCTAGCAAGTTGAATGAGCATTCTTATAGGAATTTTGAGTTCAAAAGAGCATTCAAGAGTTTACAAGAGTATTCAAAAGTCTCCAAGAGTTGATTGTGAAGTATTTTAGAGCATTATTCAAGCATCAAGCATCATGACAAATTCATCATGAACCATGTTTTTTTTTTAGCTAACAATTGTGATGTAGGATTTCATGATTCAAGCTAGCATTCAATTCAAAATCTATCCTATTCAAGAAAGAGTCAAAATATGCATCCATTGCAGCCACTTCACACATGTTTGTAACACTTTATTGCTATGGTTTGGTGAGTTACAACGTCATATTTTTTGCATTCATCATTCCTTCATCTTATTTCATTAAATCATTTCAAGGTTTGATTACCAAAATAGGGTTTATCCAAGGCAAAACCCTTTCCACTAATAAAAAAAAAATTCCCCTCTCTTTTGTGTGTGATTTGTAGATCTAGGTTGAAGGAACATTGAACAGAAAGTTTGGAGAAATTTTTGAAAGTGTTCAAAGTTTTCAAAGTTCTCACCTTGCATTGGAGATCATTGGAATACATCTGCAGGTTACAAATCATTATTTCAGATCTAGAAATCAATTGGAAAGGACATAGCAGACATTGAGGAGCAGAATCAAACTTTGAATTTCTAGAAAACCCTAATTGGACTGATACACAACTTCTGGCATATGAGTCCTAGTATAGGTCAATTTCTAGATTTTTATAGATCCTGAATCTACACTACTAGGAACATATTCCTGCCTAGAAACCCTAATTTGGGACTAAATCGCCCAATCTGGCATATGAATCCTAGTAAGCATTAAAATTATTTTTTTCAACATTTCAAAGTGCCATCCAATCCTCTTCAGGTTTCCAAGTGCACACCTTTCATCTCTTAGCTTTCTATTCTGTTTTATATGCTTTTCTAGGTCATTTAGTGAAAGATTGTATTGTATTAGGTTTAAGCATTACATCTTGCATTTCATTAGTATTTCCAAGCCCTAATTTGGTGATGAACCCCTCTTTAGTTTACAATAAGACCCTAGGACTACCCTATTGCAAGATCTCTTTCTCCTTTGTATACTCTAGATTGAGATCTCTAGGGTTTTCCTTGAATGAGAGTTTGAATATTGTTATTTTGTCTCCCAAGCATACAAACAACAAAATATAACCTTTCAATTATAATAAATCCTAATAAAAGACCTCTTTTTCAATTCCAATTGAATTTATTGCTATTATTAGCTAGAGGGGGGAAAGACCATACAAGTATGAAAATAAATGCAGCCAACATAGATGTTTTATGATACCATGTCTCCATTATTTATAGTTTCCCCTTTCCAAGATGATCAAAGAAGGATTAAATTAAAATACCATGATAAACTATGATATAGATGTCTAGTATTACAAAGACATGAACCATCAATAACATATGTAAACCCCTAATTATGATGTATATTGTAAATGAATCCTTACCAAAAAGAAAATTAACTTATTTAAGTGTTAGGATTTCCAATTAATTAGTCACAATCACAAAATTTTCAAATACTAGATAAAATATATGTGGAGTTAAATATGGAAAAATTTCATGGACACAAAAATAGAGTTCTTGAATACATTTTTGATGCCACAAAAATCACAAAAATGGGAAATCTAGAAAAAACTATTATTATTTCAGAGGTCCAAATAAGTGGTCTAACTTAAAACAATAATGAAATGCACCTACACCAAAATCTAGCAAAATGAACTACACCATTGCATAGTTTGCAAAAGCAACTTTCTAATGATATCTCATTTTTGAAAGTGGGAAATTGGATAAAAATATATGAACCTCAAAAGAAACTAGCCTATAAGGTCCTTACTAGAAAAAATTTATTCCCCTTAGGGATTGGGGGTAGATCACCCACATGACCACAAGGTAGAGAACGGGTGCTATGTATTTTGAAAAATTGTACTTCCTCTAGGCAACATTGGGGTGGAATTTTGATAGATAGTGAATTTGTATTGCTCCCTCATCTGCTAGCAATTAAACTCCTTGTAGCAATGTGAATGAGAGTGGTAAAAATAGTAGACTAGGCACTAGGAAATTCAAAATAATATTTTTAATTAAAAAATCTTCACCATACCTCACTAACGTGATATTTACATAGATCTATACTTTAAAATGTACAAGGTGATGTAGTCATTGTGATAGTGACCGAATATAGGTAGAATATGTCGCATTCAACTAATGACTATACCTACCTACTTGAATTATAGATTCCTACGGACTATATGACAAATGTTGTACAATATAGCTTCATACTATACAAATTTTGTACAAACAAAATGAATGTGGGGTTCAAAAATCCTCTAAGGGCTTGGGGAAAATTATTTGATTTCGAAAAATTGACAATCGATCCTAGATTTTTTGGGCCTCTTGAACACAATTGCATGGTCTATTCTAATCCAAAATTCTCTAAAATTTCATCTACCTCCTAGATTGGGAAACCACTTCATAATTTTAAACCCTCGTAGATTTGGCCTCACATGTTTGACTTGGATTAAATAAAAGTAAAATCTAACTCTCTAGGACTCCTTGAACTCAACATGGTGAGCTAAAATTTTCACCAATGTGAACCAGAATCAACCTACAATATAAATCCACAAAGAGATAAACCAAAAATATGGTATGTAATCATTTTTTTCTAATTTTATTGATCATATGATGCAAGACAATCTAGTATACTAAAAAATTTAAGATCCACCAATATTTTCAATCTAGCAATAGCTCATGCCCAAATTTCCCTTAGATATGAGGATCTTGTATATTTGGATCTTTGATACCATGTAGGAGATAAAATTTAGCTTACAACCTAAGATCACCTACAAAACAAAAGATACCTTTGAAAAGAGACTATAACAATATTATGATACAAAAATATACAATATCATTGATTATATAGACAAAGTGAGAGATAGGATTAGACAAGATCATGGCATGTGTCTTAATCCTATAACATGAGATAGCTATCTCAACTAATATTAAATGACCTAGGACATAAGAAGTAATTCCAACTAAGACTTCTAGAAATATTCTTAGGACCTAAGTAAATCTAACATGTGAATAGGACCTATTAGTGTACTAGATAGGTAAAACACCATATTCACCCTAATAGAATTCTATTAAATACTAGGCTAGTAGATGACTAGAAACATAAACCAACATGATAACAAAGAACTAGTATTTAATCTTCAACCTAGTAGGGGATTAATGCTAGGAACTACTATTGTATCTTATGGGTTAGCTAGTTGTTATTGCTAGTGTAGAGGAAATAGATGTCAAATGTTAGCCATATTGTGAAAATGGTTATTTCACAATATCACCAAGGCCATGTGGTATTACATGTCTATTAAAACTACTCCCTTATTGGCAAGATAAACTTCTTGCCAATGGCCTAGAGGATTTTTTTTGAAATCCACAAACTTGGAAAGGTATATCACTTTTGGAAATATTATATTCAACCTACATGGACATTTTGGGATTGAGGATGGAATCAAAATGTAATATAGGATACACTTTACTTCTCTTATTTATTATATAATTGGCATTTGTGACACTTTTAGAGATGAGGATGGACCCTCAATGTAACTTACGAGATTCCCCATAGTCATCTTTCCATCTATCTTAAACAAGTTAAATTATATGCCCTTTCCTATGCCTCAAAAATTGGAATTCTCACTTTACTATAATTATTCTCTAAGATAATCTTCTAATTCCTTTTGGTTTGGATTGATAGGGAAATCATCCAGACCATTGAGTTTTTTACACTCTTTGGTTGAGAATAAAATCCTAGGCAACTAATTTCCATGCATTAGAACTCAAGATATTTAATTACTCTATGTTTTCTTTATTTATGAGAATTATATTTTTATCTTTGATTATTCGCTATTATATGAATTAGATTAAAAAAGGTGGTGTTTCTAAGTGTAGTTTCATAAAAAGGAACCTTTGAAATTTTTCGCACTTGTTTAGGTCCTCCTTGTGGATTTTGGCTTAATGTTTCCTTGATTTAGTGTTGCAATGTGGATAATATATTCACATTAGGTCTTGGGCCCTTGTGAACTAATGGAATTTAACGGTGCCTTGAAAAAGTGTTGTGAAGTGTTGTCACACACATTCACACTTTTCTATGGTTTTATCAACCTAAACATAATTTCAATCAAAATTAATCTTGATCTTACCTTATTTGGAGTGTTGTAAAGTGTTATAACACACTTTTACATTCCTCTAGGCTTGGCATTAATAGTTTGACTTTATTATGCTTTAATTAGCCTTATTTTGCATCCACAAGCCTCATTTATTACATCTTTTTTAGGATAATCCTGACACCAATCAATAACGAATCATAATTCAGGTTCTTGGCTTGTGTGGCCTAGATTCAATTTCTAGGACTCATTCACTACCTTGGGAAAATGAGTTCCACCTAGGTCTTTTTGGCCTCAATACAGGTTTCACACATTTCTAGACACTTTTGATTTTTGGTCCCATACATTATGTGTGATGGACTCATTCGCCCACCTTGGGCGAATGAGTCCCATGTGACAAAAATTCAAATTTAAATCAAATTTCTAGTGGAATTTTATTCTCCTAGATCTAATGTCAGCTTTTAAGGTTGTAATTTCGGGAATTTTTGCATAATTAAGTATAAATATAAGGTTCTTTCTCTCATTTTCATCCCAAGAATTCAAGTATTTATACCTAGCATTCAAGAGATAACTTAGTGAGTTCACATGAGCATTTGAGCATTCACAAGAGCATTCAAGGCATTTCAAGAGTGGATTATCAAGCATTCTAGATCATTTTCAAGTGCCATTCATCATGTCAAAGATTGTTTGCATCATGTTGTTTTAGAGCTAACAATTGTAATGTAGCATTGTGTGATTCAAGCAAGAATTGCATCCAAGATCTATGAAACATCAAGCTAGATTCCAAGTCCACATCCATTTAAGCCATCACTTACATATTTGCAACCTCTTATTGTAAGGGTTTGGTGAGTTGCAACATCATTATTTGTTCATTCATCATTCTCTGTTATATTTCATTCTATTTCTAGGGTTTAATTACCAACAAGGGTTTTGACCAAGGAAAACCAATATTCACTAAACCCACAACATTTTTCCCCTCTTCTTGTGTGTGATTTGCAAAGCTAGGTTGCATATTTTCCAAGAAGCAAAGGTGGATAAATTTTTTCAAGATCCTAAAAGTTTTCAAAATTGTAAACAAGCCTTGGAGAAGCTTAGAGAAGGTCTACTAGCTAAATTTTGCAATTTCAAACCCAGATCTAAATCAGGAATAGAAAAGTAGACTAAGAGCTACAAAATCCAGTTTTGAATTCCTAAAAATCAAAAATTTGATTGATTCACCACTACTAGAAAATGAGTCAATTGTACTTGTCTCTTAGGGATTTTTGCAAATCTGAGTACCCATTTTTCTAAAACTTGTTCTGGCATAGTTTACTCGAAACTAGACTGATTTTCCCAACTTGGCGTATGAGTCTCAATTAGCATCAACAACATATGTCTCAATATTCCAGACCTCCATTCTACCTCCTTCAATTTCCCAGGTGCACATTTCTAGTTTCATAATTTTTTGTTACATTTTACTTGCATTTCTAGGTCATTTAGGATTTGTTTGCATATCACACTGTGTTTTCAAACATTTTTTTTTCCAAGCTTATACTTGGTGGTGAACCCCTCCATTAGAAATTATTCAATCCATAGATCCTTCCCTTTTCCATATTCCAATCTCCTTTCCATTGAAATCTCAAGGGTTTGTTCTTGAGTGAAAGGTTGGAAAATAGGCCTTTCTCCTTTTAGACCGTCCAAAACCCTAGAAGCAAAAGAAAGCACCCTACACACCCCAATTTTTCTTCTTTTGATTTTGGTGAACCTGCATATAGAGTGTCATATTTCTGATTTGGAGTGCATTTACATCCTATATTTAGCTTTCATTGACATTGCATTAGGTTTTTCATTGTTTAATTTGCATTCTAGGGTTTGAAATTTTTAATTAGTGAAAAGCTCATTTAGCTTGCATTTTTGCACTTAATTTCATTGAAAAATAGTAAAATTTTTCATTTTCATCTTAAAATTGCATCAAAAAATTATAAAAAGCATAAAATTCAATTAAAAAATTATGAAAATTTTCAAAAAAAATAGTACCTAGACTCATTTGCCACCTTGGAAAAATCAGTCCCATTGCATTTTTTTGTTGCATTTTCTAGCATTTACAGTTTAGTTTCTGAGTTTCTACTCATTTCTACATTTTAGTTTTACTTTCCAGAATTTTAGTTATAAGCATTTCATTCTTGTTACCTTACATTGCATTTGCATTCACCCTACATTTTGTAGCCTTTGCATGACTGTTTGGTGTCCTACTCCTAATATCTTAGTGAGAAGAAGTTCAAGACTCATGTCATCCCGCGATAACACAATCATTGTGGATCTTGGGTTATCTAGAGCTTCCACTTCTAGTATTGACACTAGTACACTAGGCATGTATAACACCCATAGCAACTCTTTGCCTTCATATTGCATGCAAGTTGAAACAAGGAATGATAACATCTCACAAGAAAACATAATTCATATTCATGAGGATCTAGTAAACTTACAACATCAAATAAGCCTTGAAAACATTTCAACTATTGTAATTCCTACAATAGAAAACATTCACTGCATGCTTGAAAGGGATGATGGCCTTGACCTCATGAAAAACATAGTTCAAACCTTTGGCAAGCATCTTCCCTCAACCACTAGTTTTCCTTTACCTATGAACAATATTACAAGCCAAGGAGGAACTCAAATTCCTCCTCCTGCAACCATAGCTTCAATCCCTATCTATACCATGATTCCCAAGTCACAACAACAATACAACAAGTTAGTAATGTGATTCCTTCCCTAGGTATTCCTGCTAGCATCCCTAATTCCTATATGACATCACAAGTTATATCTCCTACCTTACCATCTATAAACATTCCATTCAATTTTCCCACAAACACATACACTCCACCACTTTCATTTCCATCCAATAACACAAGCAATGACCCTTTCATAACACAACTATTTCAAACTATTTCATCCCTTCAAACAAAAATTTCTACCATTAACCAAAACCAAAATGGTCCACTTACATATTATGTCAGAAGTAATCCATTGTCCTTGGAGATATTGCAAACACCAATGTCACAAGGTGTACAGGTGCCTAGATTTGATAAGTATGGAGGGAAGGGAAATCCTTCTAACTATGTTAATGCCTACATTTCCTTGTGTAGTGACTTTGTCCTTGACAATAAACTGTTGGAAAAAAAGTTTCCTAGGTCCTTAAAAGATACTGCCTTGGAATGGTTTTCTTCTAAGCTTCAAACCAATGCTTATTTCCAATTATCACCAACAAAATGGACATGACATAGAACATTGCAAGCAGCTTAAACATCTTACATGCAAGACCTCATTGATTCTAGTCATCTATCCATTGGAGGTGTTAGCAATCAAGGCAATAAGTTTGTTACCCCTCCTAACCAAAATCTGCAATTTTTTACCAACCCAATGCCCAAACATAATGTTTCATTTGTCAAAGCCAGTGAAAATACAAAGAATGATGTGATGAATGTTGATATAGATGATGGAAACAATGATTCTGTCTTAAATAATCCTTTAGATGAAATGATAGGGGTGATAAACATCATCCCTTGTAAGGGCTGACCTAAGAGTCTTCTTGACATTGCTTTCTCTTGTAAGGATATACTTAAACATTTACTCGATGGTCCTCTAGCTACATAGTTGGATGTATCTATGACAAGACCACTAATGGGATATTAATAGATCCCTCTTGTGGAGAGAATGTGATCACCGAGTAATTTCTACTTTTATATGAACTCTATCAAGATGAATATGATAGACTGAAGGCATGGATCAAGACACACAATGGCTTTGTGTGCCCTATGATAGAATCAATCACCCTACCATTGCAAATAGGACCAAAAACATTAGATGTCACATTCTCCATCATCCCACAATCAGACCAATTTTGTGTGAAGCTAGGTCACCCATGGCTTCGCTCCATGAAATTTGTCCCTTCGGTTGTGCATAAATGCTTAAAATTTCCCTTTGAAAATGAGATATTCACTATTCACTATAGTGGCTTTAACCCTTTGTCGTCTAAAGGAACCTTTTCTCTAGATTCCTTTTGGCTTGATCCCATGGAACCTATCAAGCCAAGGGAAGACTTCTTTTTCTTGTCCTATCAAAAGTTCAAGGAAAAGAAGATAGCATAATTATCTCTCTAAAACATGTCCCCATCCACCTCCAAACCTCCCATCCTTGATGAAACCATGATTCAACCTAAACAAGAACAAAATAACCCAGACCAACCAAAAATAGAAACTTCACCTACATCCTCCAAAAGACCAAGAGACAATGAAAACAACTTCATCACACCTCCTAGAATAAAACAAGTTTACAAAGGAAAAGAGAATGTGGTTGAACAACCTCATGTGGTTCCTTTCATTCCTCCCCTTAGGGAAGAAAAGCAACCTATGGTTGATCAACCCACTCCTACACAAACGAAACTTGAAAACAAAACCAAAAGAAACTAAGGTGCTAGAGAGTGTAGGTGAATACGTTGTTCCCTTGCTCGCAAGTTACATGAAGAGTTAAACAAAGAAAATAAAAATCCAAACTTAATCGAAGCAATGCATGATGACCCTCCTTCCCAAGTGAAAAAAAGTGACACAATACAACAATCACAACAAGAGTTGAACTCTTCAATGGATATTATCATTCGTCCTCCTATTGTGATTAACATAGATGACGATGATGAGACTGCTAAAATAGACGAAGAGGTACATAATGAATTGAACACATTGTTTTCCTCTTCCATGAGCTTAAACGAAAAATCTCCTATAAAGAGTTTTGAACCTAGTGATTCTCCTAGTTTGGAACATGCTCTTTTCCCTTTGACTAGTTGCTCGCCTTTGACATACATAGCACAAAATTGTGAGGCAGATGACTTGCTCATTGGTTGAATCACATTTTCCTTACTAGTCCTTTGCATTTTATTTTCCTTTTCTTTTTCTTTTGTGTCATTTCATGTGCATAATGTGATTTCCCATGATATGTTGTTTGATGTTCTCTCTCTTTGTGAAATTCCTCTATTTTTACCTTCATTCTTCTCTATGTGATGCATCATTTTCTTTTTTTATCTTTTTTCTTTTTCTTTTCTTTTGGTTTCCTTTTGGGGATCCACGGGCATCAAGACATTCATGTCTCTTCCATGTTGGCCAAAAGGCTTTGTTTTTCTTGCCTTCTCATTTTTTTTCTTTTTTTTTCTTGTGTGTTCCTTTTGGGGATAGCATAGGGGCATCCGAGATTATTCTGTCTCCTTGATGTTGACCCAAAAGCTTTTTTTCTTTTCAGTTTCATTTTATCTTTTTCTTGTGTTTTCTTTGGGGATAGTAGGCATAGAGACATTCATGTAAGCTTCATGTTGACCCAAAAAGCTTTTTTTTTTTTCTTTTATTTTGCTTTTCTTTTTTCATTTGTCTCGTGTTTTCCTTTTGGGGATGATAAGTGTCGAAACATTATGTTTCTTCCATGTTGACTCAAAAGTTTTTCTTTGTTTTTTCTCTCTTTGTGTCATTCTTCCAATTCTATGTGTATTTGGGGAATGATGACAATTTTGAGCTCTCTAAAAACATTGGACAAAGAACATACTGACCCAAATCCATAGATCCCTTATGTGTTTGGTGTTTTCATTTTGGGGCAACCCTCCTTTCCTTTACTCTTCATGATGTAACTTTACTTAAACATATGAATTGGCATAGGACTTTCCAAGTTGACTCTCATGTCTTCTTTCTTGTTAGCATTTTTCATTTTGCTACTTTAAATTAATTTCTCACAATATGGTGTTTAGTAATTCCTTTAAAGTGGGGGCATACATTGGCATTATTCTTTTGTGTTTTTCCTTTTCTTGGTTGTTAGTGAATACTTGTTACTTCATACAATGTGTCTATCACTTTGTGGATGACATTGGGTGTAATGTCCTTCAAGAGCATGATTTCTCTTAGCATATTATATTCCTCTTAGTGGCTTGATGTGACACATTGCATCCCCTAAGCTATGAATCTTCTATTCTTGATTAGTCCTCTCTTGGAGAAATTGGGCACAATGTTCCCTAAGTTAAAGACCTCACATTAGCTAATCAAGACTCCTTTGAACATCCTTTGCATGTTTCATTTTACATTTTGTTCTTTGGCCACCTTGCATAATGACTTGCATGCACCGTGGAGTCATCTTTTTTGTTCATGAGCTCCAAGCATACAAAGTTTGATTGTCTCCATGAAGCTCGAAAAATCATTTTTGTGTGGCACCTTATCAAAGTTATCAGGTATTCTTTGGTATGTAGTTCTGAGAATCCCAATCAAGGCATGATTTCCCATAGCCTTGGTGTGTTGTTTATGTGAGCGCAAACCATAAATTGTGTTTCTCACCAGCCCGACTTCTCACGCGGACAACCCAGGATTCGGATTGCCTTAGAGTGATATGCATTTTTTTGAAAAATAGCCTAGATCTGATCCACATCAAGATGGACAAACAGTTGAATCTTGAACTGATTATTTTCTTTCTTTTCTTTTCTCTTTTTTCTTCTTTCGTAGTATGATTGGCCTTGTTCTTTATATCATTTTCATGTGTGTTCATTTGTGCTTATGTTTGGTTAGTCATGTGATCTTGGTCTTGGGGGCTTGATCACCCCTCTTGATTGTTATTGTCTCATCTTGCTAGCATCAGTTCATTGGACCACCTCTTGGAGCATGTTTGTCTTCTTTAGTGTGAGTTTGAAGCAGGTTCATCCTCTCACTAAAGTGGGGGCTAAATGTAGTGTCAAAAAAAGGATCCTTTGACATTTTTTGCACTCATTTGGGTCCTCCTTGTGGATTTTGGCTTAATGTTTCCTTGATTTAGTGTTGCAATGTGGATAACACATTCACATTAGGTCTTGGGCCCTTGTGAACTAATGGAATGTAATGGTGCCTTGCAAAAGTGTTGTGACACACTTTAACACTTTTCCAAGGTTTTATCAACCTAGACATAATTTCAATCAAAATTAATCTTAATCTTGCCTTATTTGGAGTGTCGTAAAGTATTATAACATTCTTTCACATTCCTCTAGACTTGTCATTAACAATTTGGATTTCTTATGCTTTAATTGGCCCTATTTTGCATCCACAAGCTTCATTTATTGCATCTTTTTTAGGATAATCCAAACACCAATCAGTAACCAATCATAATTCAGGTGTCCTTGGCTTGTGTGGCCTAGATTCAATGTCTGGGACTCATTCACCACCTTAGGCGAATGAGTCCCACCTAGGTCTTTTTGGCCTCGATGTAGGTTTCACACATTTCTAGACACTTTTGATTTTTGGTCCCATACATTATGTGTGATGGGACTCATTCACCACCTTGGGTGAATGAGTCCTATGTGACCAAAATTCAAATTTAAATCAAATTTTTGGTGGGATTTTATTCTCCTAAATCTGATGTTGGCCTATAGTGTTGTAATTTTAGGAATTCTTGCATAATTAAGTATAAATACAAGGTTATTTCTCTCATTTTCATCACAAGCATTCAAGTGTTCATACCTATCATTCAAGAGATCACCTAGTGAGTTCAGAAGAGCAGTTGAGCATTTACAATAGCATTCAAGGTATTTCAAGAGTAGATTATCAAGCATTCTAGAGCATTTTCAAGTGTCATTCATCATAACAAATATTGTTTGCATCATGTTGTTTTAGAGCTAACAATTGTAGTGTAGGATTGTGTGATTCAAGCAAGCATTGCATTCAAGATCTATCAACATCAAGGTAGATTCCAAATCCACATCCATTGGAACCATCATTTACATGTTTGCATCCTCTTATTGCAAAGGTTTGGTGAGTTGCAACATCATTATTTGTTGATTCATAATTCTCTATTCTATTTCATTCTATTTCAAGGGTTTAATTACCAACAAGGGGTTTGACCAAGGCAAACCCCTGTTGACAAACCCCACAACATTTTTTCTCTCTTCTTGTGTGTGATTTGTAGAGCTAGGTTGTATATTTTCCAAAAGGGAAAGGTGGAGAAAAGTTGTCAAGATCCTAAAAGTTGTCAAAGTTGTAAACATGCCTTGGAGAAGCTTAGAGAAGGTCTACAAGCTGAGTTTTGTAGTTTTCAACCTAGATCTGAATTAGGAATAGAAAAGCAAACCGAGAGCTACAAAATCTAGTTTTGAATTCCTAGAAATCTAGAAGTGGACTGATTCACCACTACTAGTGAATGAGTCCTATTGTACCTTTCTATCATGAATTTTTGCAAATCTAAGTACCCATTTGTCTGAAACCTGTTCTGGCACAGTTTACCCGAAACTAGACTTATTCACCCAGCTTGGCGTATGAGCCCTAGTTAGCATGTCAATAGTAGACTTTTCAAAATTGCAGACCTCCATTCCACCTCCTTTAGTTTCCTAGGTGCACATTTCCAGTTTCATAATTTTCTGTTATATTTTACTTGCATCTATCAGTCATTTAGTATTTTTTTGCATATCACACTGTGTTTTCAGAAATTTTCTTTTCCAAGTTTATACTTGGTGGTGAACCCATCCATTAGACATTATTCAATCCATATAACCTTCCATTTTCTATATTTCAATCTCCTTTGTATTGAAATCTGAAGGGTTTTTTTTTTAGTGAAATTTTGGAAAATAAGTATTTCTCCTTTTAGGTCCAAAACCCTAGAAGCAAAGGAAAGCACCCTAGACACCCCATTTTTTTCTTTTCACTAAGGTTTTTCTAGAGGTAAAAATTAAATATGCTTCTATGGCTAGTTTTTACATTGGTATTAGAGCCCTAGGGTCCAAATCTAGAATTTCATACTCACATATTTTGCATATAATACAATTTCCTTATGTATTACAAAAATGGGATGTGAAAAGAAAGGAAAATTTAGGGCCTGAAAGAAACCTAAAAGTAAAACCAAGAAGCTTAACTATCCTTAACAAGCCTAAGAAGAACTTAGTAGTAGTTAAAAGGGAAACTATATTTGGCACAAAAACTTTGGCATCCACTCTTAAAAAATTAAACTTAAGAGAGATGAGGACAAGGTAGGCCCACTGTAGAAGAAAGGACCTCTAATGAAAGATAAAACCATCAATTGTTAGTGGAATTCACCTTGGTTGTGTGTTTTATACCCTAATTCTTTTCAAAGAGGTCATTTTGGAATATGAGTTTGTAGATTCACACACCAACATAACAAGGGATGCATAAGAGGAGGAAAATCCTATTGAAGAATATTAAAATGTCATTAAAGGAGGAAAACTATGTAATTATATAATCATGATGGTTATAGTATAAAATAAATAATATTGTTCTTTTATCCTCTATGTAAAATGAATAATTATATAAATCAATATTATGACTTTTATGATCTAATAATGAGAGGTTTTTATTGGTTGAAATGGGAGTTTGGGAATAACTATAACACAATATGGTTGTGTGATTACCTTAGTGTCTTTAAAGTGGAAGGATCATGAAATAAATTTTCCCACACACAACCTAGAGGCCATAATTATATATGCTATGAAAATATGATGGATATCAAGAAGATTATTCGAATATAGTATAGATCTTTAGGGACTCTAGTATCTATTTACACAATTTACCTAAATTATCTTAAAAGAAAATGGGTGGAGTTCTTAAGAAGCTATGGTTTTGAAATATTTAATGTAAAAAGAAAGGAAAATCATGTAGCCGATGCTTTAAGTCATAGAGTTAGACCTACTACCATATCTCAATTAAGGATGAAAATAATAGAAATCATTAAGAAAATACAATGGACCCATTTTTCTAGTAAATAAAATTATAATTGAGGTAACAAGTTAACAAAATAGAATATCTATTATGGAATTTAATTGCATCCTCTAATAGAGTGGGGAAATTTTAGTACCCACATGATTTAAGGTGAACTAAGAAAATAATCCTAGTAGAGAGCCATTATTCTCCATACCAAGGCCATCTAGGGGTGACAAAGATTTATGTGGACCTAAGAATGGTCTAATTTTGACCAAGAATGAAGAATGAAATAACAAATTTTGTAGTAAAGTGTTTATGATTCTAATAGGCTTAGGTTAAGCATTACCATCCTATAGCCCAGTATTATATGAACATGATGCACCCTAACATAAATTATTAATAATATTGATGGATTTTATGATGGTTTACCTAAAACATACCTTAAGAATTATAGCCTCATAGTAGTAGTGGATTAGTTAACTAAGGTAGAAATTTCATACCTAGAAATATTAATGATGATGCTCCTTGAGATATAGTGAGAAAGTTTCATAAGGAGACTATTAGATTGCAAGGGGTCCCATAGGTAATTATATCTCACATGGATAAATTTTTCACCTCTTAGTTATAGATTACTCTAATGATAGCTTAATTTTAACATGTATTATCGCAAAACAAAATAATTATTCATGAAGAAATACAGAATCTCCCACCCGATGCACTATACAAAAGGTAACTACTATCATAACCCAAATTTATTGCATTTTTAATTATAATATGATAAATTAGACTATTGAGGAAATTCAATGTGTTGAATGGAAATTTTGATATTTTTGAAAAGATTGAAAGAAGTTGACCATCATTGACTATGTGATCTTTTTGAATATCATGTATATTATTATGATTTGAATGTTACTAATGAATTTTGGAAAGTGCAAGTGTATGTAGTTGTAGGGTGACAAGTTGAAGGATGAGAACATGGTTGAAGTAGGATTGTTTAGCTAGATCGAATGGTAAGCTAGATGGAATTTGGGTGCACACACCACAAAATGGCATGATAACTACATTTAAATACATATAGGAAAATTATATTGAGTTGACTGAAATGATATGGTGACTGAAAAAGATAGACTTGTGAAATAAAAATACATGTGTTCAAATTGTTATTTAATTGTCTATCCTAATTTTGTGTGAGGTTGAATTTGATAGAAAATGAAAATGTGGCTTACCAAACGAATGAATGGGTGTAATTCAAAAAAGAAAATAAAATAAAACAATATTTCATTTAAATATTGATGCTTGAAAATAGAATAAAAGTTTATTTTTATTATTTAGAAAAATATTGGTATATGAAACATATCAGCATTTATAAACAAACGTGTAATATATATATCGAAATGTGTACGTAAATGAGTAAATGTACATGTGAATATCAAATATATAATTATATATATATTTTTGAGAAATTGAATTCGAAATCAATATTGTACATTATAGAATTGAAATGAAAATTTAATGGAAATCATGGGAAGATTCCCCATGTCCTTGCCTGAAAACAAATTATGGCCAATTGATTAAAATGGATAGTGGGCGGCAAAGGAAATAATTCTATAATGGAGGAAACGACTCAATATCATGCAAAAAGAAATATTTTTTTTAATTTTGAAAGACATATCCAAGGAAAAATAGCAAATGGTATTGACTAGTTTTCAAGAAAAAGAAAGGAAGAAGAATTCAGTGGGAAGGAAAAATTAGTCAACAACTTAGGGAAAAAGTTTGATCCAGAGGTAATTTGACCCCATTTGAAAATAAGATAGATTTTCTTGTATTTCCTCTAAAATACTTGCAGGTTTTTTTCCATTCTTTCGAATTTTCAATAGCAACAATGATTAAGTATTTTATGTCTGTAATGGATATGAATTTGAGCCTGCATGAATGTGTAGAATCGACCACCTTTTAGGTCGCATGGCCTATCAGCCTAGTTTGCATGTATAATTCCTAAGCCTTAGATGCCTTATCGGCTAGCTAGCTGAGCTAAGTTAAGGCTTGGAAGCCAATAATGTAAATGGATGTCATATAGTTCTTGCATGTAAATGCTTAGCCAATCTTTGGCTATCAGATTTTAATCTAATTGATAGAGTATAGATCATATGATAACAATGTAGAGAACCGACTATCGTTCCTATGGGGAACAGCTTAATACCTCTATATCATATTTATTATTATTATTTTGTTAGTCATATTAGCTTGGCCAATGATGGAATAGGCTTTAGACATAAGCCATATGAATGTAAAACTGTAGCTTATATGATTTACTATCATTCTAAAAGAATGATGGAGGAACGAAGTTTGCATTCCATATAACCTTGTATGAATTGATCTATAAGATCGACAAGCTGATTATTATAAAAATAATTCCAAGTTCAATCTTGCATGTCAAAGTACATGGTTTTACACCATCATGCCATTAATGGGAATTCTTGGATTTGACCATGGAACAATTAGGGGAAATTTGTATCAGCCATTAAAGGATTAGTCGTTCCTTGGAGTGACCATAAAAATCTTTGCTCGTTGTTTCTTGGAACCTTTGAAAACATGAGTTTTATCATAGAACCTTGAAAACTACTAAGATTTGTCTCATGACCGAATGATTGTTCGGGTTTCTCATCAACAAGCATGTAATTTTTAGATTCATTCTATATATATAATTGCATAATGGATTTTTAGTATCGGTTATATGATTAAATTCCTGAATGATGGATATTTTGTTCTATGAATGTAGCATTGGTTAGCCTAGTTATGATATTGAAATTGTAATGGAATTGCCTTATTACTGATAATTTGAGTTAGCTAGAAACCGCATTGTATTATTGTAAACAATGATTGTTCTACTGTAAACGACATTGTTTTGTTATAAACTATAACTGTTTAGCTAGAAACATTATGGTATTATTGTAAACAATGAATGTTTTGTTGTAAACAACATCGTTTGGATGTAAACTATAACTATTTAGCTGGAAACAACATTGTAATATTGTAAACAATGAATGTTTTGTTGTAAACGACATCGTTATGTTATAAAAAGTGAATGTTTTGCTTGAAAACAACTTTGTTATGTAACTGTTTAGTTGAAACAACATTATTTTGTTATAAACTATGAATGTTCTACTTGAAAACAGTCTTGTTCTATCACTGTTTAGTTGAAACAACACTATTTAGTTATAAGTCGTGAAGGTTCTACTTGAAAACAGTCTTGTTCTGTCACTATTTAGTTGAAACAACATTGTTTAGTTATAAACCGTGAACATTTTACTTGAAACCAATTTGTTCTGTAACTGTTTAGTTGAAAATAGTATTGTTTTGTTATAAACAACAATTTGTTCATATGTAAACAACATTGTTTGGATATCACAACATGTATGATGCAAACAAAACAACAGTATGTGAGAAACTGTTAATACAAACTTGTTCTAGATTCATTTATTTCCTGAATTTTTGACAAATGAAAACATCAAAATGGAATATTATTAAATGATAGCAATCTGATTTAATGGTTTTATTTTAGAATGTATGCAAAAATCAGTAACTTAAGTAGGCACATATATGTGTATGCAAATAGAATTTCATCTATGTACATACACATACTTGTGACATACATTCTTTTGTTTCTTACTTAATTCATTCTTAAATGGATAATGATTTATGTAAAGTGTAATCATGGGTCATGCAAATGATATGACTGAATAATATATTAAACAGTTGCATTTGAATCATGTATCTGAATTCTACCTAGTGAGGAAATAAGTAGTTTGATTTACCTTTCCATAGACATATGTGAGAAGAATATTTCTTTTACTTGAATAGAATAGTGAAACCTAAGTAGACTAGAGCACCTTAGGGTACCTAGATGATGCTAGAGGGTGGATAGCTATTATGAAATATTGTGTAGCAGAAAGTTACCTTCCAAGACGGGTGCCGAAATGGAGTTCAGAGAGTATAGGTTTGCTTTACCAAAACCTATTGTTTGTTGTTGCAACAATGTTCTTATGCTTGGCCAAGCAATATAGTTCATTATGTATGTATGGACTCTCTGCCATTCCTAGCATATATCTTGCATTTTCTTTTCTAACTTGTAGATAGAAATTACATGTTGATGTATGGGCATGCACTAGATTCCACCTTGTAGGTTCGAGTATTCTTCAAGTTGGAAGAATTCTAGGGAAGCGTAAGCTTCATGGTTTGGCGATAAAGCACTTCAACCATGTTCTTGTCCACCAGTGGAGGCAAGCATCAAGAGGAACCTTGGATGTTTACAAGACTATCATATTCTATGATGTAACCTTGATGTAAAAGTTGCACAATGTATTGACTTTGTGGCCTTACGAGCCAAGTTAACCTTGAATATTGCAATTTGACATTTGAATTGAATATATGAATCTTTGACTCATTTTAACTAGACGTGTTGCTATGATTGACTATAGCTACTTAGTTATGTCTTTTTAATTTGAATATATTCATATGTCATTTGCAATAATATTAATTAAGTAATAATTTAGGATGGGTTATTACAACTACGATATACAAGGTTGCGCACTATCATTCATATCTTTTGGGAAACTTCACAAAATGTCACGAAATCTTGAATATAGTTGTATCTGATGAACTCAAAACTATAGTTACATTCGTAGAAGATTATACCAATGCATGTTGAAGTGCAGACCCAAAAACTGAAGCACTGAACCACAAAACTGTCAAAGGAAATACTTAGCAAACTTCCTGATAAGCCATGCTTTCTGCACCAACTTGCATTGTACATAGGTCACCAACAATACTTCCACATTATGTTAGGATGATCATAACAATTTTGACATCAATGATAACACAAGATCTAGCAATATTATATAAACCTCATGCTCATGTTGCCAAATTACATCATGAATGATAGA
>VDFB02105785.1:564082264-564222819 GCA_007258455.2 Sequoia sempervirens
ATGACATTTAAATAATTCTTTCATTCTTTATTCAAGTGGTTTGGCATTTTTTTATATTTTAGGGTCTACTCAACATCAACTTCAATGAACTCCAATGAATTTAAGAGGGAATTTTCTTTTAGTTTGAGAGGTGAATCCTTAAGGAGTAATCATTCTCTCTTTCATCATTGCATCATGTCAATAAGTGGCTCCTTCATTGATTCAAATAGCTTTTGTGTTTTAGTGGAGCATTCCTTTTGTCTTTTGCAGGAGGTTTTGTCTTTTTTTCTCTTTCTTGAACATGATTTTCATATGAAAATGTGACATTTGTCCTATGGCCTAAAGCTTTTTTTCTCCCTCAATGTCATCTGCAAATTTTGGCTCACTACCTCCAACAACTTCAAGCACACTGAAATGTAGACACCTTATGCTCACTGCATCCAAAAAATTCATAAGCATTTAAGCTCCCACTCAAATTACCACACTTGATCACATTCACATCTCACACTAGCCACACTACCTACACAAGATTCACCTTGTATTATACCATCTATGACCTAAAAAAACACAATTAGGTCAACCTTAATGAAATGTATGCACCTCAAACATGCATCACCAAAAAAGGTCATCACCAAACACCTCAGTGATGGAAAGAAGTGAATGTGGACCATGCCATGGGTTAACTAGGACCCAAATCTACATCACCATTCTACACAACACATTTACAATCCATGAGGTACCTCCGTAAATAGCACTAGCATGCCAAGTTGGTCAAACTTGAACTAACAATATAAGAGACCACATACATGCTTCTCCAAATCCAACAACAACATGTGGACCACACAACAACAATACACAACATATAGGAATATTCCAACATCAACATACCTCATTGCAATACTACCACAACCACTTGAAACAACAAACACCTTCATCCCAAGTGCAACTTGATACACTACAATTAAAATCCAACACAAGAAGTGAACTTGAAAAGCAACTCAACATGAACCACTCCAAGGGAAATTAGACACAGAAAATATAAGAACATTCCCAAATCCATAAGAAAAGAAAATTCAATGCAAAGAAATGCAGAGCAATCTCATTTCTCCCATACAACCTTCTTCATAGATATATTATTAAAAAATACTTCCACTTTCATATGATCTAGAACCTAAAAATCTAGATATAGAATCGATGAACTCCTCTGATCATGACATCCAAACCACATAGGCATATCTTCAATCATGAAGAAATGTAGAGAAAAAAATTGGACACACCTCTATCATACTACACTCTTTTTTATTCAATTTTTTTCAAAAGCACTTGGAAACCAAGTGAGACAACTACATTAGGAACACTACAAACACCTTCTCAACACATCTACATCCTCTGCAACATCTACACATTAAGAAATTAATTACAACATTGATGACATCACCACAACATAGTCTAACACTCTCCAACAGCTTCATCTATCTCTAAACATACAATGGGTTGATATTATCAACACCAACAATCTCCCCAACCAACTCAGGTTTCCAACAATCTCTATAGCTAAATTGGAGGTTGATAGTAATGAAAAAACCAACAATAATATGCTAACATCAATGAAAACACCAATAACAATTCCAAACTTCCAACAAGAGAATAATTTTTTTTGAAATAAGGATAAAGAGAAAAGGGAAGGTTCACATCAGGTTCACCAAAATGTGACAACTTGGGGATCTGCCACTCCTGAGTCTCTAGGACAAGGATTAGTTTGTAGGGGATGAATAGCCATAGGATACCTTAATGACAAATCTCAAATGATGAGGTGACAAACGAAGGGAAGACTAAACTATGCTTTTGGGTTTTATAGATGGAGGAATTTAGAAATAAGGTTCACACAAACATACCTTAGAGGTCTTGGGAAATAGACTGACAAGCTCTTGACCAAAGGACAAGAGCATAGACTAAGGATGACAGTGAGCTGTGGGTTGGAATCTCTATGGCACATTGGCATCTTGTATGGACATAGAGAAAAATCTATCACCTAAAACACTCAAGACATGCTAACAAACCAAATGCTAAAATTTGATTGTTTTACTGAAAATGAATAAAATGCTAAAAGTGCATGAAATGCAAATAAGTACAACAAGAAGAATACTTAAATGATAAGTAAACTAACAATAAGCGAAATGATGCGTAGAAGGAAAAGATATACAACTCATGATAGGTCCAGCCTCCCGTAAGATCCTCGTAGACATAAACCTGCACACATGGAAATGAGAAAATGTTGGGGTTGCTTTTTGGGGCTTTTCTTAGTCAAACCCTTGCTTTATTGTTTTTACCTCCACATACAACTAGATAAACTACGATATAGAAATATAGATAAAGAAAGTAGTATGACCAGATGTAGAGGATGCAAAGACAACAATAAGCTAACTATAAGAAAGATAATGCAATGCAATGAAAAAGTTACCCTCCCTTCTATAAGCTTGGTGAAGACGAGAGGAAGAGTGAGAGCTTTGTAGATGTGAGTTGATCATGCAAGAGTGTAGTATGTAGAGCTTGAAACCTACAAGAACAATGGTGTAGGAGAGAATTAAGTGCTAAGAAGGAGAATGAGAGAGTGATAGAGAAAGAATGAAGTGGTGTTGCAAGAATGGGAAAGAATGGATGAGAATGGGGAATTAATTGAAGAAAATGGTCAAAATGCATGTAAAGGAGTCATTATCAAATGTTCATGTGGCATGCAAACGTCTATGTGGCACAAAAGCATCCTAGTCAAAATTCCCTCACCAAAAAAAACTGATAAGGTACATACAAAAATGAAGGCTTAGAACATTGGGATTTTGCATTATCAACTTATAAGGCTAAAGTAAGGTGATGTTATGTGAAATTGCATAAGGGTGCAATTTTATGCCATAACATTAACTATCTACAATTTGTCATCCAAGGCTAGTCTTTCCTATTTTTCTTTTTAAAAAGTGGCCACCTAAGACCCCTTTTTGGCCCCACATCTTTGTGCATTTACCCTATTACCATGTGTCTAAGTGTATGGTTATAATTTGGCATGATAAAAAGGAGGAATGTAGACCAATTTCTAGGTTGTGTGAATTCTACAATAATGTTACAAATATGCATGAGTTGACTATGCTATTATTGAAGCCTAGATTCCAAACCCCTAAAGTTGTTTAGCATGTCTAAAGGGTACACATTTGGCTACCTTTTGCTAACTTTTGTTGAGTTGTTGGAAACAATCATGGTTACACATCATTCATGAAGCCATTCTACCATAGTTTATTTTCCATGCGCAAAAAATAATGACACTTTGTTGTATGTGCAAACTAAGATTGTGACATGAGAAAATCTTGTCTGTAAACTAATGTGATAGATCACTAAGTTGCATAGAACTATGTATAGATCAACAAGCCTTATAAAGGATATTCATAGCTGTCTCTACATCTCCCATTGGATTAAGAACTTAATGATATATTGAAATCTTAGACTATCTAGATTGTCACTCAATGACAATGAAAGTTTGATACACTTTGGTCAATGATTTTGGTACCCATACTTGCTCAATTTGCTTGGTATCTCCTCTACCAATGTCTCTTCATTGGATCTTGTTTGGTCTAGTTAGATGTTTCTAATCCCCTCTATCCTTTTTGTGGAAATTTCAAGATTCTTGGATCTAGACTCATGTATTTTTTAAGCCCTCATACCTAGGATTTTCTCCTAGCTCATAATTCATCTAGGTGACTAGCCTAAAATGCCAACCAAATTTACCCAAATCTAGCATGCTTTTAAAGTGGAGACTGAATTAATTATACAAAAAGATAAAAATGTTGATTTATTTTTTAAAGTTACTATGGATTCTCACTTCTCAGCATTATATGCTGTAATGTTCTTTTTGCAAATTCAAATGCAATGTAATAAATTTCCATTGGAGGTTGTGTCCATTTGCAATCTCTTCTAAAATGTTAGACAAATATTCCTTGTACTATTACATGTATGGTACCCTCTCCCTCTAGCATTGGTGTAGAGGTAGTAATAATCACAATACACTATAGCGACCATCCTCATGGTTCTATTCATGGCTCACATGACTCTCCTTAGCATAGACATATTGCTATTCTAGAATGTCTCACCCTCATGATTAAGGTACTTCTAGATGGTTTGACAATGACAAGTACTCTCAAATAACTCTTGTATTCTTCATGTGTGCACTATTCCTACTAAACAAAAAGATTATGATCAGACTATTATAAGTGGAAGTGAATCCTTGATGGCTAAGACCTCCTTGATGGTTGGAATAAACCCTTCAATGAAAAATCACGCCCGTCTCCCATTAATATTATACTAATTACTTAGTTTACCCACTTTTATATATTTTACTTCAAAGTTCTTTCATTAACTTATACTATTCAACTCATCTCTTTTCAACATATATTTATTTTGATAAATTAATAAAGATATTTATTTTGATAAACTTATAAAGATACTCTTTTTAAAATAAGTGGTTCTCGTAGGAGCACGTATTGACCAATTCAAGTCTGCAAACTCACCAATTTAAACAACAAATAATCATCTTTACAATCTCTTTACAGCTTAAAGTAAAGCCGTCCGAAACACGCCCCGCGATGCAACCGATACGAATGTTTCAATGAAAGTGACTTAAATTTGATTCTGAACGCTAGGATCTTCGTTCTGATCCAACGCGGATTTTTCATGACGCGTCTATTACATTTATAAAAAGCCAAATCTAATGGGGAATTGTGAGGAGGAGAATCCTAAGAATAGGCGAGTGTCAGAATAAGTTAACCATTTGTGAAAAGCTCCACAAATGGCTTTGATTCATTTTATTGACAGTTCTGAAATGGTGGACGATTCCGCATATAGTGTCCCTGGAAACCAGTTTTATGTGGGATCGAAGAAATGTAGTGGGGAGTTGAGGGAGGGAACTATTGTTCCAGAGCGAGATGTCAGTTGCTGGGGACGGCGGGAAAACTACTCTGAGAAAACTACTATGCCATCCCAGAGTAGTTTTCCCGCCGCCCCCTGTATTGCGCCCCCACAACTGACGTGTCGCTCTTGAACAGCAGTCCCCTCACATCAAACCCCCAAAGCATCTCTCCGTTTCCACATAAAACTGAGATTTTCCGGGAACACCATATGCGGAATCGTCTACCATTTCAGAACTGTTAATAAAATGAATCAAAGCCATTTGTTGAGCTTTTTACAAATGGTTAACTTATTCTACAATTTGAAGTTCGATTCTGCCTATTCCTAGGCTTCTGCTCCTTACAAAATTTCTTTTATTTCTCGCCTTTTCAAAGCTATTGGATATGGCTTTTTTATGTAACTAATAGACGGGTCATAAAGCATTCGGGTTGGATTAAAATAAAGATATGAAGATTCAATTCTAGAATCTGATTCCAAGGCACATTTTCATTCGGATTTAGTTCTGGAATCAAATTTCTGAAGTTGAAAGTAGGTTATCTGCCAAATATATGGCTTCAATTATAAATAAGATATTTTCTTGCTCTCTAACTGGTCTTCTGATATATTTACTCTACATTTCTTGGATTACAGGTGCAAGCATAATGTGGCGGCCTACCACCTGCTATAAAGGTGATCAGAATCTGTTTGAATGGGGAACCCCGTGAGGTTTGGAAGAGGGCAAAGAACAAGATTTCTAAAGGAGAATCAATATCAGATTATCACAAAACAGGGCTAACTAGATTGTTGAAGGTCAGTATCAATTCCTTAGATGATGTTGCCAAGGAATGCTCGCTAGACTAAGTTTATTTCCAGTGGACTGGAAAATCTGTGCTGATCGACTGTTGGGCATGTGGTTGTATGCTCAGAAGCGACAGTAGCATGACGCTTTTTCCATCTTATCAGAAGTAGCAAGCAGAAACCCCTTGAATTTCACTAGCACTCCAGGGTAATTGCCCTTCCTTTCATATATTGGGTATTTTTGTATTCATTTTTAATATAGAGAATCAATATCAGATTGTCACAAAACAGGGCTAATTAGATTGTTGGAGATCAGTATCCATTCCTCAGATGATGTTGCCAAGGAATGCTCCCTGGGCTTAAATTTATTTCCAGAGAGCAGGAAAATCTGTGCTGATGCACTGTTGGACATATGGGTTTATGCTGAGAAGCTACAGTGGCATGACGCTTCTTCCATCTTATCAGATCTTGCAAGCAGAAACCTGTTGAATTTGACTAGCACTACAAGGTATTTGCCTTTCCATTCCCATATTGGGATTTTCGCTATCACGTTTAAACCATAAGCTGACCCAGTAGCATTTATCAGGAGCTGTAGCAATCTCACATGGAAATAACTCGGAGCTATACTTTTCTGAGCATAATGTAATGCGAGAAATGGCCCTGTACTGGCATGCCAAGGGGGTGAAGTCCGCAGGAAGAGGTTTCTGATGGATGGGAAGAAGCATAATTTGCCAGCAAAATGGGAGTTGCTTAATCATACTGCATTCGATGTTCAACTGCTCTCCATTCACAGGTATGTTAATCTAAAAAATCTCTTCATAACTTAGTTCCAATCTTTTCGCTAAAATTTCTTTAAAATATTACCTATAATTTTCAATATTTACATCATTGTTCTCGGCAACTTAGTTGCCATGTGTATCATTTGACATGAAAATCTAGTAGTATGATTTTGCTATTAGGGTTTTAGACTAGACAGCCTATGCAAACCATTAAAAATCTCTTCATGTATTGGGTACTCTTGTCATACTATCTCATTAGGAGGACTATGAAACACTACTGTTCTCAATCGTCAACTTTTTCACAGTGTAACATTAAGCACTTTTTTCCACTTAAATTTTTTCGGGATTCAGCTTCCAAATAATGAGATTTCAACACAAATAAGTATCATTCATAACCAAGATGCAAAATGATCTAATTCGATTTCCTTTTTGATTTATTCATGCCAGGCACTATGGAGAGAAACCACTAGTATGAGATGAACTTCCTGAGACACAGGCTCTGTTGTCACTCCTTAAAGTGAATGCTTTCTTCCCCCATTTCCGAAGTCTGAAGAATGAATTTTTTTTCATGCTATTCAATTACTGTACGAAGAAGGCAACAATAAAATGTCTAGATACCTTGTCTTCTCTCATTCAATGATTCAACTCAAGAGTATCCGTCTGGGGAGTTTGATTGCATCCCCTGTTCTAAAACAAAGCAAAACGCAGTCAAACATAGAGAAGCTATCTTTAAGCTTATGTGAAGGTTTTGAATCTGTATCCACATTCAAGAGCATCAAGTGCGAGATTATAGCCTGCATCACGACAGCAATTTGGAGGATGTGTCCCTTAGTTTCTGTTATATGCCCTCTGCCCAGATGTACTCTACCACCAACTGCCACCTGGTTCAGAAGTTCCCTTATGGCCTTGGGAATATGAGCTCGCGGACAGTGTTAGGGTCGTCAGCATCACCAGGCATACAAGAGCTTCCATCATCAATCGGTAAACTTGAGCTTTTAGAATGTACAGACATTTCATTATGTGAGGGGCTGCAAGAACTTCCAAAGGAAATGGGGCAACTAAAGAAGCTGAGTGAGTTTGATATGAGAGAATGTTCTGTTTGACGAGGCTACCAAGAGCTGTTTGTGAACCGTATCCCCTGAAGCTTGTTATCTGTGATGAGCAGATCAGGAAGCAGTGGTTGCGGGCCAAGAACATTTCTATTCCGGAGCTTAGAGCTGAAATTGTGGAAGCAACTTGACAAGCACCATCCCATATAGTCTCCTCTATATTTTCTGCCTATAGTTATGATCAATTTTCGTCGAAATTTCAGCGCAGCAAACATTCTTTACTATTTTGTGCGTGCTAATCCGTCGGGTCTGAAAGATCTCGACCGAGGGAGTGCGACATAAAGATGGATGACGTGTCAAGGACGAACCGATCCGCAGAGGCACCTGCCAAATGAGATTGATAAAGCGGCCATCTGGCCCTATAGTAAGATGTTCTCCCTCCAGTTGCGGATCGGTGTCCCTCTTCTATTCATCCGAAGGCATTTCTTTGTTTCGTTTAAATCCAGGAAGTGGGTGTCTTGTAAATTTCTGATAGGTGTCTCTGCACTGTAATTGTTGTTCTCAGTCGCTTAGACTGTGCACAAATAATATAAATTCAGAATTAGATTAATCTAAATAAACATAATAATAAATGCTTAAGATTTCCACGCACGAATAATAAACTTAAGCATTTGATTTCGTGGGTAAGTGTCAGCAACGTAAAGTCTTAATCGAAGATAACTAGGAATGAGTCGCAATAGACAAGAACACATATCTATTTATGAATGCTACTTTCATAGATACAAGATAAGTGGTAGATACGGTGAATGGTTAATTCTCTTGTCTTTTGGCTTTACTTCGAGTAGAATCTTTGAAATGTAATAATTAATTGACAAGGGGTATATTTTTTATATTTTGATTCTTAAGTTTGTTTGTTTGTTAATTTAGATAATATTTTTATTGGTAATTGGATTTTTTGAAGTTTCTATTGTAAAATTATATTCTTAATAACTTAACATTGTATTCTTATTTTTTTTTAATATTATCAAATATTTTATTACAAATAATTAGATTCAAGTTGGACAAAACAATCATAGGCTTTTATAGAGAGGTTAAATATGTAGAGGTTAGGAGAAAATAGTAGGCCCTATGTGTCATGGTTTACAAGTACCATTCTGACAAATTTTGTCTCATTTGTTGTCATAAGACTTCTAAGAGATGCTATCTAATTGATGTATTCTAAAAGGATCAAGATACATGGAATCTAACAAACTTTTGTTATGGTTCACTCACTAATCTTAACATGTTAGTTTGGTTGTAGAAGGCTCCATTTATAAAATCACACTCTTCATGCCTTAACACTATGCTTCTCTCTGTTTTTGTAAGATGGCGAAACATTTCACCATCAATAATGAAGTTTGAGTTGGCCAAAACCATCAGAGGGCTCAAGTGACGAAGAATAAGATATCTTGTCTGCAACTAGTGTAGCCTCTAAGGATCAAGAAGTACGGGTGATAAAATGAAACCTCTCATAGGATTCATCTACTCATCCAAACAGGTTGCCATAGTTAGTTTAGTCCCACAACAATTGGTTATAAACTAACCCTTTTGATGACCAAAGATTGACTTCTAATGATTTTTATTAGTGATTATGCTATCAATCGTAATCACATTCTTATACATCCTTCCATGTCGTGTCATGTGCTTTTTATAAATAATATGTTATTGGCCCTAGGTAACATATTACTTATGATTCATTCTTCTTGAAGTGTGTGTGTCAACAATAAATAAGGCTCTATGACATCATATCAAGCTAAGAATGTGTACTTCTAAGGTGTCTAAAGATATCAAGAGTGAAGTTGAGTCTCATGTATATTGAGACAGTGATGAATGCAACTCTAATAATGACGATAGATGTTTGATAGCTCTACAATATAAAAATACATCGTTTCTAACTTGTATGAGGTTGCAATGCCATAATGTAGCTATTTTAGTGTGCTCAAGGCTATGATATAAGTGGTTAGTGAACAAAAAGCATATCCATGGCTACAAATGAATTAAAGTAAGGTTTCAAATGAATGGATTCAAACCATAGAATGATGTGTAAACTTTATTTAGGAGGCAAAGTGCAATTGTAATAAATGAGTCAGTCATAAGGTGGCAATAAATAGGAACTAGATGAAGTCTTCTTTGACAATTATACTTGCATCAAAATATAGAGTCCCAATGCGAACAAGAGATAGATGCATAAAAGTATTAGGAGTCAAAGGAGAATCCAATGATGGTGGTGCAAAAGGAGTAGCATAAAAGTGAATGGGAGTATATCATTTAGTAGCAAACTCATAAATTTGGGCATTGACTACTCAAGAGGAAGAGGAATTGGAAGTAACATGAGTATGAGAATCTATAATAATAGAAGGAGAAGAAGGAGGTGTCACCTAATTAGGTAGCAATGTTTCTTGTAGAGGGAGAGGTAGAGGAGGGATATTTGATCAAGGTGGTTTGTGAGGAATAAAAAATGAGAAGTTGAATTGAGTGGCTCCTTGTCATGGAGGGATTTATGTACATGTAAGTGGAGAAGAAATCCAAGAAAGAGAATGGATTAGGTCCACGTGTAAATGAGATCCAACAAATATAGATGGAGAAGCATGGTGACAAAACATTGTGGAATGGATCCATGTCTAGGGGAGAGGTGTTAAACATATATAGAAAAATGGAAAGAAGTAAAGCAAATGAAGAATCATATTGTTCATAAGGGATATGAAGTTTATCATCATTAAAGATGTTAGAATCCAATTTGACTATCCCCAATTTGTTTGACTCTAGGTGTGCATTTAGACCTCATATTACCCACCACATAATTTCCCTTAGTTTAAATATTCAAGTATTGTTCTTCATCCCTCCATGTCCCCAACATATGCTAAAAGTTGGAAAAACCTAATGCATTTTGAAGTCCCTACAAGATTCATTGGGTCCTTTTCTCCTTCACTTTCCCATGTTTGCAGGGTCTCGATGGACATCCCGATCTCCCTTCACTTCCCGCTTCTTTGTAAATCTCCTTTCTCTCACCTTTGCAGACTTTCAAGGTGGATCTAGAAAATTTCCCCTTCGACTCCATTCACTTCCCTTCTCCAATTCCTCAAGCTTTCATCGCATTATTCCCATTACTTTGGGAAAACTACTCTGCAATCCCAAAGCAGGGTTCCCACCGTCCCCTATAATGCATCCTAGCAACTGACACGTCCCTCTTGAACAACAATCCCCTCACCTCAAATCCCCAAAGCATTTCGCCGATTCCACATAAACCTGAGATTTTCCAGAAAACATCGAAAGCGGAATCGTCCACAATTTCAAAACTGTAAATAAAAAATGAATCAAAGCCATTTGTTGAGCTTTCTACAAACGGTTAATGGTGCAGGAGCACCTAGGCTGACCTCCATTTTGGTTTGACAACAATTTTGGCTTGTACCTGATCTTGGCCAAATCAAGATTTCAGTGTGTTTGTTTTGGACCTTAGAAGGTCTTGGTTGTGTATGATGAGTTGGTCATTAGGACTACAATCATACTAATGTTGTTATGTTGTTAAGTTTTGCTTTATTAAGCTTTGGACAGCTTAGGATTAGAATGAGAGCCTTAAATGTGTTCTAAACACATGATTATTGTTAGAAGATTCCAAGGAACGGTTAAGGGAGTTGTGGGCTCAAGATCAAGGAAATTGAGGTCCTAAAATTTAGGATCATAACTTAGTGAAAGTTGCAGGAAGTTGTTGTGAAATTGCATGACAACAATTGTGGAGTTGCATGCAAACTTGTCTTGGATTCCCTTGAAATTAGGAGTAAGTGCTCGATCCACTGCCCTTGAAACATGGAAAAGGAATCCCTAATGTGAATGATGGCTCGGAGATAACAATCAGTAGTTAGTTTTTGCATTGTAATAAAAGTTTTGGTGAAGGAATAGAAGATAGTTTGGCATTTTCTGAGTTTTCTGAAAAACCCCGTGTGTTTTTGAGAAACAGTGATATCAAAGGCATAATATTCACTATTTTTTTGTATTGTCTAGGTGTTTATAGGATAGTTTTCAATCATTTTCATTTTGTATTCAAGTTACTTAGAGTAGTTTTATTGCTTTGAATCTATAGATTAGAGTTTAGAGGTTATAACAGTTGCTTTGAGTAGTAAATCTTTCCATGGCTCCCTCATAAACCCTGATCACGGGAACCTCCTGAGATTGGTGGAATATGGAATGGGAGCCAGTCACCTGTAAATACTTAGCTTTAGGAATCATGTGGAATGAAGCTAGCATTTTGAAAACCAAACCCTAGGCGAGCTCTTGTTACCCGGTTAGGAGTTTGGTAGAGAAAATTTGAGAACTTAGGCAAGGGAAAGGTACCACTGTACAGTATTTGTATGGCTTCAGATGGGTTAAGATAGGATCCTCACATGCCATCAAGGTTGAAGCATCAATCAATCCATTGGCAGTAGCTTTGAAGGAGGAAACAGTGAAACCCTAGGAGATAAGTAAATTAGCCCTCCAATCCAAAAATATAGGAATCAGCTGTACGGCAGAGACAGGGGCTTGAAACCCTAGTAAAGATTTAAAAGTCCGAAAAGGGTATTAGGAAATCAAGTTTCTTTGATAGGTTGTTTGTCAAGTTTAAGAGGAAAAAGCCAAAAACCGATTGGTAAAGGCTAGTAGAGAATTAGGCCTGTCCAAGGCAAATTCATGAAAGCGGGTGATTTGAAGTTTGAACACCAAGAAAGATGCATCCATTTGGAGGTGAAATGCAAGAAACTAGTGTCTCCAGCTCCCCTGCAAAGAGTTCAAGCCAGATGGAGAAGTTGGCACTTAGACCCTTCTAAGTCCAAGGAAGAGTAATCAGTTGCAAGAAGGTGTGGGTCTTCCAAAGATAAAGCACTAGTGGAGAACTCTTTGAAAAGAGTTGGAGTAGGACTAGGATAGTCTTCTAAGCTCAACAAGAACCCTTGGTAGCAGGTTCCAGGCAGGAGATAGTGGAAAGTCTTCTACAAGATAGTGCAAGCAACCTTTGGTTTCATCATACACCATATTGGTATCAGAGCCAAGTTGGATTCAAGGCTTGTGATTGATGTTGCAGCCCACTGAGTCAGTAGGAGAGAACACACCAGAGGAAAGATCCATGGTGACAAATGCAGAGTTGGCTAAAAAGGTAGAAGAGCAAGAGGAAGATAATCGGTTGCTGAGAGAAAGGTTATCTCAAGTGGAGAAACTCTTGGATGAAGTCCATGAGACAGCATATAAAGTGAAAGACAAGATAGAGCAGAAAGAAGAACAGGAAGCCAAGGAGAAAGAAGAGGATTTGGAGGAGGAAGCTCCAAAGTTTGACCCTGTTCTTGCTGAAAAACCATTCTTGAAGGCATTGCAAGCCTTAAATGGTAAAGCATTGGAAGGTGTGCCACTTTTCAGTGGACAAATGGACCCTGATTCAATTGTAGATTGGATTGAGAGCATTGAAAATCACTTTGAATGTGATGGCATAATAGAGGCCCAAAAGGTAAAGGTGGCCAAGTCAAGGTTGAGAGGAGCAGCTCTCACATGGTGGAAGTTTGTACAATCTGAAAGAGAGAAAGAAGGAAAAGGTCCTATAGTTTCATGGAGAGGAATGGTAACTAAGATAAGGCAGACCTATCTCCCTGATGATTATGAAGTTCAGTTGAATAGGAGAAGACACAATCTGAGGCAAAAAGATATTGATGTTCAAACATACATAGAGGAGTTTCAAAAATTGTGCCTTGGATCAAAGGTGGTTGAAGATGAAAGCATCAAGCTAGCAAGGTATCTAAATGGACTCAAGTGGTCTATCCAAGAAGATATGAGCTTAGTAAACTTCAAAACAGTCCGCCAATGCTATCAAATGGCTTAGAAGATAGAGGAGAAAGGCAAAAAGAAACAAGAACAAAACCCTAAAAGCAGAGGTAAAGGGAAAGACAACAGAGGACAAAGAGGTGGCTATGGTGGAAGAAGTTTAGAACCAAGAGCCCAAGGAGAAGTCAGATTTTCAGAATAGCAAGAAGGAAGCTCTAGTAGAGGTGGTAGAGGAAGAGGTTTTAGTTCCAGAGGAAGAAGTGGTGGACAAGGAAGAGGCAACTACTTCACCAACATGAAATGTTATCACTACAACCAATTGGGACACCCAGCCTATAGATGTCCATAGAAAGGTGGCACTTCTCATGGAGGAGATAAGAGGACTAATCTAATTCAAGATGAGACTATTGCAACAGATAAGCATCCTGAAGTTCTATTGAATTCAAAGGAAGGTGAGAACCTCATGATGAGGACTTTGATCAAGGAACCGGTTAAAGAAGAGGCAAGCCAAAGGAGGTCCTTGTTTAGGATAAAATGCAAGATGATGGGGAAAGTGTGTAAGGTCATCATAGACTCAGGTTCAACTGACAATATTGTGTCAGAGGAGGCAGTCAGCAAGCTGAAGTTGACAAGGATACCCCACAACAATCCTTACAAGGTCACATGGCTCAATAAGGGTCGGCATGTCTTGGTGAATGAACAAGCATGGGTGGAGTTCTCAATTGGCAAGTACAAGGACAAAGTTTTGTGTGATGTGTTACCTATGGATGCATGCCACTTGCTCCTAGGTAGACCATGGCAATTTGACCGCCAAGTTGTGCATGATGGAGCAAAGAATCATATACCTTCAAGAAAGACAATATAACCTTCAAGATTCAGTCTTTGTTAGAAGACACAGAGGTGTAGACAACAGGTTCTAAACTGCTCATAGCTAGTGAAAAAGAGTTCTTAAAAGCCTTGGAAGAAGGAGAAGGAGTTGGCTATGCAGTAATGATCAAGCCAAGAGAGGTAAGCAAAGAGAAAGCAGCTGAAAAGAAAGAGTTACCCAAGGAGATACAAGACTTGTTGCAGACCTATGAAGGTATTGTAAGTAGTGGTCAACTAGCAACCTTACCTCCTAAAAGAGCCATAAGTCATAGGATAGACTTGATACCAGGAGCTACCCTTCCAAACAAAGTAGCTTATAAGATGAAACCTCAACAAAATGAGGAGATAGCTAGGCAGATTCAAGAACTTCTTGACCTAGGTCTCATTAGGAAAAGCATTAGTCCATGCGCAGTTCCCACAGTCTTAGCACCTAAAAAGGGAGGAGAATGGAGGCTTTGTACTGATTCCAGGGCAATAAACAAGATAACCATCAGGTATAGGTTCCCTATCCCTAGGATTGAAGATCTCATGGATTGTCTAGGTGAAGCTAGGTACTATACCAAGATAGATTTAAAGAGTGGTTATCACCAAATTAGGATACATGAGGGAGATGAGTGGAAAACAACTTTCAAAACCAATGAAGGTCTCTATGAGTGGCTAGTTATGCCGTTTGGATTATCTAATGCCCCCTCCACATTCATGAGACTCGTGAATGAAATCCTCAAAGACTACATTGGCAAGTTTGTAGTAGTGTATCTTGATGATATACTAATCTATAGCAGAACAAGAGAAGAGCACCTCCAACATATAGAGTTGATTTTCAAGAAGCTGCAGGAGGAGAAGCTGATGATCAATCTGGAAAAGTGTGAGTTCATCAAAACAGAGCTAGTGTACCTTGGATTTGTGCTATCACATGGCAACTTGAAGATGGACAGTAGCAAGGTAGAAGCCATCCTCAATTGGCCTACTCCTAAGACATCAATAGAGGTAAGAAGCTTCCATGGTCTTGCTCAGTATTATAGAAAATTCGTAAGACAATTTAGTGCTATTTGTGCTCCTATGTTGAATACCATTAAAGGAGGAATGAAAACCAAGTTTGTATGGAATAAGCAAGCTAACAAGAGTTTTGAGTTGCTGAAGGAAAAGATAGCTACCCAACCTATTTTGGTGTTACCAAGATTTGAGAAGCTATACACCATTGAATGTGATGCAAGCAATGTAGCTATTGGAGCTGTTCTCAGTCAAGAGGGCAGACCGGTGGCTTTTCATTCAGAGAAGTTAAGTGAAGCCAAGAAGAAGTACTCTTCTTATGACCTTGAGATGTATGCATTGGTCCAAGCTCCAAGGAAGTGGAGGCATTACTTGCTTCCCAAGGAATTCATTATGTATTCAGACAATCAAGCACTCAGTTTCCTAAATTCACAAGAGAAGTTGAATCAAAGGCACATGAAATGGGTGGAGTATTTGCAAGCTTACACCTTCAATATCAAGCACAATAAAGGAGCTCTCAACAAAGTGGCTGATGCATTGAGCAGAAGAATCCTCACAATTCAGGAAATTTAGTTGAAGAGCATGGGAATAGATCACTTCAAAGATCTATATGCAGATGATGAAGACTTTGCAGATATTTATAAGGTATGTGCTGAATACAAGAATCATTTCCATAGCAAATATGTCGAATATACCTTGCAAAGTGAACTTTTGTTTAAAGGAAATCAGCTTTGTGTTCCTAGAGGTTCTATTAGGGAGAACTTAATACAAGAAAAGCATAATGGTGCATTGAGTGGTCATTTTGGGATCACCAAAACTCAAGAGCTTGTCCAAAGGTTTTATTATTGGCCAAGAATGAACTTAGATATCAGAAGGTATGTGGAGAGTTGTGTGGTATGTCAAAAGGCCAAGGGCACTTCTTCAAATGCAGGCCTATACCAACCACTACCTATCCCTTCTAGGCCATGGGAATGCTTGAGCATGGACTTTGTAGTTGGTTTACCCAAGACAAAGCAAGGTATGGACAGTGTTTATGTTGTTGTAGACAGATTCAACAAAATGGCTCACTTTGTGCCCTGCAAAACAACCAATGATGCCAGTCAAATAGCCTCTCTTTTCTTCAAAGAGATAGTCAGGATTCATGGCTTACCAATCAACATTGTATCAGATAGGGATACTAAGTTTATGAGTCATTTTTGGAAGACTCTTTGGCAAAGAATGGGCACTAATTTGTCCTTTGGATCTGCATACCATCCCCAAACTGATGGTCAGACCGAAGTTGTGAATAGGACACTTGGAAACCTTCTAAGATGCTTGACCAAGGAGTATGGTCAACAATGGGATCAAATTATTGGGCAAGCTGAATATGCCTATAATGATACTATCAATAGGTCAACAGCGAAGAGTCCCTTTGAAATTGTGTATGGTCTACATCCTAGAGGTGTTTATGAGCTGAGAGAGTTGAAGGATGGAGTCAAGGGAAGTGGATATGCTGATGACTTTGCTTGTGCAATGCAGGAGATTCATGAGACAGTCAGAAAAACCTTGGCAGAAAACACTATGAAACATAAGACTAAGGTGGATGAGCATAGGAAAGAAGTCCAATTCAATGTTGGGGACTTAGTCATGGTGCATTTGAATAAGCCTAGACTGCAGAAAGGAGTTCCTAATAAGCTGGAAATGAAGAGGATAGGTCCCTGTACTATCTTGGAGAAGTATGGAAGCAATGCTTTCAAGGTGCAATTGCCAGATGACAGTGGACTGTCCCTTGTTTTTAATGTTGCAGATCTAGTGCATTACAAAGGACCACCACAAGACTTGGATCAGATCCTCCATGAAGTTAGTCAGGATGTAGAAGAACTCAAATTGCCTATACTGTCACAGCCAAACAAGCTGATAAGATCTTGGATACTAGGGTCTACAAGAGAATAAGAACCAAAGAGTACAAAGAATATCTGATCAAGAGGCATGATCAACCTGATGCAAATGCAGTATGGATCAAGGAGGCAGAGTTCAAGAAGTTGGGCATTGATCCTAACTTACTCAATCCAAGGATGGATTGAAGATTTCTGTTTTGGGGAGGATGGTGCAGGAGCACCTAGGCTGACCTCCATTTTGGTTTGACAACAATTTTGGCTTGTACCTGATCTTGGCCAAATCAGGATTTCAGTGTGTTTGTTTTGGACCGTAGAAGGTCTTGGTTGTGTATGATGAGTTGGTCATTAGGACTACAATCATACTAATGTTGTTATGTTGTTAAGTTTTGCTTTATTAAGCTTTGGATAGCTTAGGATTAGAATGAGAGCCTTAAATGTGTTCTAAACACATGATTATTGTTAAAAGATGCCAAGGAACAGTTAAGGGAGTTGTGGGCTCGAGATCAAGGAAATTGAGGTCCTAAAATTTAGGATCATAACTTAGTGAAAGTTGCAAGAAGTTGTTGTGAAAATTGCATGACAACAATTGTGGAGTTGCATGCAAACTTGTTGTCTTGGATTCCCTTGAAATTAGGAGTAAGTGCTCGATCCACTGCCCTTGAAACATGGAAAAGGCATCCCTAATGTGAATGATGGCTCAGAGATAGCAATCAGTAGTTAGTTTTTGCATTGTAATAAAAGTTTTGGTGAAGGAATAGAAGACAGTTTGGCATTTTCTGAGTTTTTTGAAAAACCCCGTGTGTTTTTGAGAAACAGTGATATCAAAGGCATAATATTCACTATTTTTTTGTATTGTCTCGGTGTTTATAGGATAGTTTTCAATCATTTTCATTTTGTATTCAAGTTACTTAGAGTAGTTTTATTGCTTTGAATCTATAGATTAGAGTTTAGAGGTTATAACAATTGTTTTGAGTAGTAAATCTTTCCATGGCTCCCTCATAAACCCTGATCACGGGAACCTCCTGAGATTGGTGGAATATGGAATCAGAGCCAGTCACTTGTAAATACTTAGCTTTAGGAATCATGTGGAATGAAGCTAGCATTTCGAAAACCAAACCCTAGGTGAGCTCTTGTTACCCGGTTAGGAGTTTGGTAGAGAAAATTTTAGAACTTAGGCAGGGGAAAGGTACCACTGTACGGTATTTGTACGGCTTCAGGTGGGTTAAGATAGGATCCTCACATGCCATCAAGATTGAAGCATCAATCAATCCATTGGCAGTAGCTTTGAAGGAGGAAACAGTGAAACCCTAGGAGATAGGTAAATTAGCCCTCCAATCCAAGAATATAGGAATCAGCGGTACGGAAGAGACAGGGGCTTGAAACCCTAGTAAAGATTTAAAAGTCCAAAAAGGGTATCAGGAAATCAAGTTTATTTGATAGGTTGTTTGTCAAGATTAAGAGCAAAAAGCCAAAAACCGACTGGTAAAGGCTAGTAGAGAATTAGGCTTGTCTAAGGCAAATTCATGAAAGTGGGTGATTTGAAGTTTGAACACCAAGCAAGATGCATCCATTTGGAGGTGAAATGCAAGAAACCAGTGTCTCCAGCTCCCCTGCAAAGAGTTCAAGTCAGATGGAAAAGTTGGCACTTAGACCCTTCTAAGTCCAAGGAAGAGTAATCAGTTGCAAGAAGGTGTGGGTCTTCCAAAGGTAAAGCACCAAGTGGAGAACTCTTTGAGAAGAGTTGGTGCAGGACTAGGATAGCCTTCTAAGCTCAACAAGAACCGTTGGTAGCAGCTTCCAGGCAGGAGACAGTGGACAGTCTTCTACAAGATAGTGCAAGCAACCTTTGGTTTCATCATACACCAGTTAACTTCTTCTACAATTCGAAACTCGATTTTGCCTACTCCCAGGCTTCTTCTGCGTACCAAATTTATTTTATTTCTCGTCTTTCCAAGGCTATTAGACATGGCCTTTTTATATAACTACTAGTCGCGTCCTAAAACATTCGCGTTGGGTTAGACAAAAGATATGAGAATTCAATCCTAGAATCTGATTCCAAGGAAAATTTTCAATGAGGATTCAGTCCTGGAATCAAATTCTGATGTTTGAGAGTAGGTTATCTGCCAAATATACGGCTTCAATTACAAATAAGAAATTTTCTTCTTCTCTAACTCTTCTGATAATTTTTCTCTACATTTCCTGGATTACAGGCGCAAGCATAATGTGGCGGCCTACCACTTGCTCTATTGGTCGAAAGGTGATCACAAGTCGTTTGCATGGGGAACCCCATGAGGTTTGGCAGAGGGCAAAGAATAAGATATCTAAAGGTAAATCAATATCAGATTATCACAAAATAGGGCTAATTAGATTGTGGGAGATCATTATTGATTCCTTAAATGATAATGCCCAGGAATGCACCCTAGACATAAGTTTATTTCCAGAGGACAGGATAATCTGTGCTGATGCACTGTTGGACATATGGGTGTACGCTCAGAAGCTACAGTGGCATGACGTTTTCTTCATCTTATCAGATCTTGCAAGCAGAAACCTGTTGAATTTGACTGGCACTACAAGGTATTTGCCTTTCCTTTCCCATATTGGGTTTCCTGCTATCATGTTTAAACCATAAGCTGACGCAGTAGCATTTATCAGGAGCAGAGTATCTCACATGGAAATGCCTCAGTACTATACTTTTCTGAGCATAATGTAATGCTAGAATTGGCCTGTACTTAGCATGCCAAGACGGTAAAATCCACAGGAAGAGGTTTCTGATGGATATGAAGGAGCAGTTTGCCAGCAAAATGGGAGTTGCTTAATCATACTGCACTCGATCTTCAACTGCTCTCCATCCACACAGGTATGTTAATCCAAAAAATCTCTTCATAATTTAGTTCCAACCTTTTTGCCAAGATTTATTGAAAAACTAGCTATAATTTTCAATATTTACATCATTGTTCTCGGCAACTTAGTTGCCATGTGTATCATTTTACACGAAAATCTAGTAGTATGATTTTGCTATTAGGGTTTAAGACTAAACAGCCTATGCAAACTATTAAAAATTTCTTCATGTATTGTGTACTCTTGTCATACTATCTCACTAGGAGGACTATGAAACACTGTTCTCAAAAGTCAACTTTTTTTCCAGTGTAACATTAAGCACTTGTTTCCACTTGAATTTTTTCAGGATTCAACTTCCAAATGATGAAATTTCAACCCAAATAAGTATCATTAATAAAGTTAGAAATTGATCTAATTCGATTTCCTTTTAGATTTATTCATGCCAGGCACTGTGGAGAAAAACCACTATTATGAGATGACGTGTCGAGGACGAACCGATCCGCAGGGGCACCTGACAAATGAGATTGATAAGGCGGCCATCTCGTTGGGATCGGGGTCCCTCTCCTCTTCATCCGAAGGCATTTCTTTGTTTTGTTTAAAGCCAGGAAGTGGGTGTCTTGTAAATTTCTGATAGGTGTCTCTGCACTGTAATTGTTTTTCTCAGTCGCTTAGACTCTGCACAAATAATATAAATTCAGAATAGATTAATCTAAATAAACATAATAATAAAATCATAAGATTTTCACTCACGAATAATAAACATAAGCACCTGATTGCGGGGGTAAGTGTCAGCAATGTAAAGTCTTAATCATAGATAACTAGGAATGAGTCGCATTTATTCAAGATACGAACACATATCGATTCATGAGTGCTACTCTCATAGCTACAAGATAAGTGGTAGGTATGGTGAATGGTCAATTGTCGTATCTTTTGGCTTTACTGCGAGTAGAATCTCTCAAATGTAATAATTAATTGACACGGGTTATATTTTTTATATTTTGATTCTTAAGTTTGTTTGTTTGTTAATTTAGATAATATTTGGGCTTTTAGAAGTTTCTATTCTAAAATTATAATGTTAATAATTCAGTATTGTATTTTCAGTCCTTTTTTAATATTATCAATTATTTTATTATGAATAATTAGATTCGAGTTGGATAAAACAATCATAGGTTTTTATAGAGAGGTTAAATATGTAGGTTAGGATAAAATAGTAGACTCTAAATGTCATGGTTTACAAGTACCATTCTAGCAAATTTTGTCTCTTTTTTTGTCATAAGACATTTAAGAGATGCTATCTAATTGATGTAGTCTAGAAGGATCATGATACATGGAATCTAGTAGACTTGTATTATGGTTCACTCACTAATCTTAACATGTTAGTTTGGCTATAGAAGACTCCATTTATAAAATCACGCTCTTCATGCCTACCATGCTTCTCTCCCTTTTTGTAAGATAGCAAAACATTTTACCATGAACAATAAAGTTTGAGTTGGCCAAAACCATCATAGGTTTTTATAGAGGGTTCAAGTGACCAAGAATAAGATATCATCTACAACTAGTGTAGCCTATTAGGATCAAGAAGAATGGGTGATAAAATGAAGCCTCTCATAGGATTCATCTACTCATCCAAACATGTTGTCATAGTTAGTTTAGTCCCACAACACTTGGTCATAAACTAACCCTTTTGACGGCCAAATATTGACTTCTAATGATTTTTATTAGTGATTATACTATCAATAGTAATCACATTCTTATACATCCTTCCATGTCGTGTCATGTGCTTTTAGAAATAATATATGTTATTGGCCCTAGGCAACATGTTACTTATGATTCATTCTTCTTGTAGCGTGTGTCTGTCAACAATAAATAAGGCTCTATGACATCATAGAAAGCTAAGAATGTGTATTTCTAAGGTGTCTAAAGACATCAAGTGTGAAGTTGAGTCTCAAGCATTTTGAGACAATGGTGTATGCAACTCTAATAATGACTATAAATGTTCGATAACTCTACAATATAAAAATACATCATTTCTAACTTGTATGAGGTTGCAATGCCATAATGTTGCAATTTAAGTGTGCTCGAGGCTATGATATAAGTTGTTAGTGAACAAAAAGCATATCCAAGGCTACAAACGAATTTTAAAGTAAGGTTTAAAATGAATGGATTCAAACCATAGAATGATGTGTAAACTTCATTTAAGATGAAAAGTGCAATTGTAATAAACGAGTCTTTCATAAGATGACAATAAATAGAAACTAGATGAAGTCTTCTTTGACAATTATACTTACATCAAAACATATAGTCCTAATGCCAACAAGAGATAGGTGCATAAAAATGTTAGGAATCAAAGGAGAATCTAATGATGGTGGTGCGTAAGAAGTAGGGTGAAGCCATGATAATGGTTTACAATTCAAGTGAGGAAGGAAAAATCACAAAAACCTTTTTCGTTTCATCAATTTTGGGTAAAAAAAAGGTTGTCAGCTACATACCCTACACATACCCATCATATCGCCACTTTTTGGCCCATCATGATCTTGCACATACCCATAGACCTCTTGATTGATAAAAAATCTATACAAAAATACAGAAACTTGAGCCTTCATGACAGGATCCTTGCGACCTTTGAAACTACTTCAACCATCTCAAGGGCGAGAACATTGTGGGAGCGTGTTTCCGCCCTACTATGAAGTGAGACACTTCCCCAAAATTCTTTAGTCCATCGAAGAGTACTCGACCCAGCATGAGGAAAACGAGCAATGCAATATTGAATAGGAGTAATGAATTATGTGTAGCAAGTTCATAACAACATCTAATCATATCATGGTCATCACAAAGATTACACAAAAATTGTCATCATACTTGACGTGTGTGCACATACAAAGTCAATCATGAAGGCTACATGTCAGATTACCATCAACATTGTGAAATCCATAATTTCTATTAAGCAACAAGTCAATCTATTCAAGAACTAGTTTTCTAACATGGAAACCTGTCTACATGCATGCAATCCTTTCAATGATCTTTACACAAAAATGCATTAATAAACTTTTCAACAATATTTTTCATAAATGCATATCAAGTACATATATAGCAATCAAACATCAATTTAGACATGGTCCTTGCAAGATTCTAAGATATCGTGTCAAAAATCACATCTTCTTACTCATGTGTAAGCAAATTAAGCAATGCTACTATTTCATATTTCAATTCTCAGAGTAATGTTTTATTTCCAATATTTAAGAATTTGTAGAATTGATTAAGGTGTATCACATGTATGTATTTACAGGCACACATATAAATGTGTAGAATGTGTACACATTCCTATAAATATAGCACCCATGCACAATCTCTTATGGTGTTGTAAATTTAAGGATGCAATCCATACATACATGACCATTGCATTCACTACAAGGATTTAAGAGGGTTTAGCACATACCTGCTATCACCCCTTACTAATCCTTTTGACAAACTATTTGTAGTTCACGCATAATGGATGTAATTAACATATATTCTTTCCATATCCAACGCTATAATATCTAGGCTATGTTACCTAGTAAAAAGAACTTTAACCAATTTCCCTAAAGGTGACGACATTCACCAGATTTCTATTAAATCATTATCTTCTAAATTCAACTTCCAACCATGCATTCCATATATCTCGTTCATAATTAATGATAATGGTTCGATATCCTTTTCCTAATCTTTACTTGGAACTATCAAAATTACGTATATTCAAAAGCTAAGTATCACACACACACATATATGTATATACACCCATATACACATAGATTGCATAACAAATCTTCATTAGGCTCTTTAACTCTAGAGCTTATAGAAATTTGCAAGAATATACAATTACTATCTTAAGAATAAACAAGCATTATCAAATATGTTTATGATCATCTCATATTCTAAATAGATGATTCAAATATCGGTTGTTGTTCCAATTCCAAGAATTCTGATGGTCTTATTAGACACAAGATTTTAACGTGAACAACCATTAGTAAAAAGCACCATATAGAAGGCTTTGAACATAGTATGATTCCATTGTATCAAAAATAAAATTTAAATGTACCAAAATTGTACATAATTTCTATACTTCCAATTTATGGCTAGTAGGTATCATATTATGCCAAGGAAGGTTCTATCAATGGTCAAATGTTTGTACCAAATTATATACTAATGATGGGATTTTAAGAATGAACCTCGGTCGACCGAATTAGAGAGGGTTAAATTCTTTAAAGAGACTAGTCTTATTTGCATTGATTACTGGCAATGCTAAATGAAGAATCCTACGCATATTATAAAAGAACCCTCCCACCATTAAGGAGATCACCCATGCATATTAGACTTGATAAACTTAAGGGTCGACTGATAGAATACTTCAATATTTCCATTTGGTAGAGAAACAAGAACCAAAATTATATTAATGATTACTAATATAAATATATAGTATTATTTCAAATGGATATCAGTGCAGTGATTTGATGGTACTACTACCCTCCATAGGTGGCAGTACACAACAAATAGAGAGTAGGTAGGGGAGAGGGGACCATAGTGGAGCGGGGTCTAATAGTGGGGATAGAAGTAGTCCTTAGTGGGGCCCATAGTGGAGCACCTTAATATCCAATTACAAAACATTTTTTATCCATAAAGTACACAAATTGACAAATCATGTGATGCCACATCAGCGCACCAATAAAACATGACTTAGTGCACCACTATGGGTCTCACTTTTTTTGGGGGCATTTTTGGATACCTCAACAAAAAAACATGCTGATGTGGCCCTAAAACGAAATATAGAAGCATGTTAATTGCCAAATAAACTATTGTACAAAATTGGAGGTAATTTAAAATTTCCACATAAGAATTTGAGAAATGCGAAGTTAGAGTGCTCCACTATGAGCCACTCTCCCCTAATGGGTTTTTGAACTTGCAGACTGCCCTTCATCAATAGCAGCTGCGACTTGATGTTGATAATGTGTGTTGCTCAAGAAAATAGACATAGAGAATATCATTATCAGGGTAATTTACACGTTTACCATCTGAAGCAATTTGCAGCTAATAGAGGAGCCAAATGTTTGAGCAAAGAAAGGCATTGGCAGGTCGACTTTCTTTTGTGTGGTGGCGTTTCAATTTTCTAGCCTGCAATTTTCCTATTTGAGCTCATGATTTGGCTCTTTGAGGCCGATTTCACCTATGGCGACTTGTTATTGGAGGTCAGTTTCTTTATTTGCAATCGTGAAGCATTTTTGGGGTGTGATTTCTAAAGGATCTGCAATTGGAACTTTGACATTTGGAGGCAGAGATACTTTTGTTGTGTGCGAGGCATGATAGATTGATAGGGCGTATTGGCCGTGAAGTCACGATTCTTACGCAGGGCAGTCAAATCTGTGATGATTTTGATGGAAGTTGTGAAGCAATGATTGGTTTGCATAAAGTCGTGAGTTAAAACTAATATTCCATAGTCGCAAGTTTGGCAACCATGTCGAGAAGCTACGACTTATAAGTCGTCTAACTCTGCGACCCATAAGCTGCAAAAATCTGCCAACAAACTACCAATAAAATCTGCCATCATCTACCAATATACGTTCAATTTGGGGATGCCAAAAATCAGCATCATGGGTACCTAACATGGCTTCTAACAAGGACCCATTTCTACGTAATTGCACTTTTTTTGTGATCTTCCTAGGTATCATTTAAGGAGGGGTGTTAAAGTGAATAATTAATCTATTCACTATATTCAAGTGTACTTAGGTTGATGAGGTTAGATAACATCTTGTCTAATTGAATGTGCAACCTTTAAGCCTCTTGAAATTACCAAGTTGTTTGGTAAACCTCATGCATAGACATTTTGAGGTTGGACAACTTTCCATCTAACCTCAAAGGTCACTCAACACCATCTAACCCCAAAGGTCACTCAACACTTGGCAAACAAGGTTCATGACTTGGTCATAGACGTTGTTGGATTGCATCATCCTTGCCTATATATGCAAGTCTTTGTACTCAATATACACATACATATGCACATATAAATATATATGTGCATATGTATGTGTATATTTGTATACTAGTGTAATATATTTACACACACATATGTTGTTTAGGGTTATCATTATACATTTTTGGGGTTCAAAAATAGACATTAAATATAACTATGTTTGTTTGTATGTATATATGTATGTATGTATCATATGTACATGTATGTAGGTATATCTATATGTATAGATACATTCATATGTATATATACATACATTTATATTTGTGTTTATGGACATGTGTACATCTAGACATTTATGTTTGACACTTATATAGGGAAATTTATATGTACATTTATATAGTATGTATATATATGTATACATGTATATGTACATTTACGTATGAATGTGTGTTTATGTATGCATGTACATACTGTGGTGTAGAATAATGTACACCTTTATATTTTCACACTATGTTTCAATCCCTTAATTAATTAGACTTAATTAGGCTTCTAATTGACCAAATTATGCATTCCAAAGCTTTATTATTCTTGTTTTCCAAAAGGGAAACCTATATTAAATATTTTTTATCATTCATTTAAATATCTTGTAAATTGTGTCCTTGATTTAGGCCCTTGGATACATTCACCCAAGGCCAAATAGGTCCTCCTTAAGTGCCAGTACCCAATTTAAAATATGTTTTTGGTGGTATTTTAATGATTCAAATTCAATTTTCAATTATTAGCTTTTGGAATCTAATTTTCAGAAAATTAGATGAGCACCTATAAATACATAGTTATTTTATCAATTCAAAACATTTGACACTAAGGAAACTTTCATAGGAGAAAATAATATAGTCAAGAGCATTGAAGAGTAGATTTATCAATCATCTACAACATTAATCAAGATCATATCATCATGTCAAAGTTTATGTATCTTCATGTCATGTTTTGGAGCTAACATTGTGATGTAGGTTTCAAGCATTCAAACATCAAATCAAGTTACAAATCAAGTATCCAATCAAGCCAATTCATGCAATATCTAGACCTTAGAGAGACGTGTTAGACTTCAGTCCTTTAAGGGCAGCCATTGAGGGTTTGGTGAGTTGTGACATAACATTGTTTATTCATCAAATTCCTTTCATTTATTATTATTTCATTATCAAAGTTTAATTATCAAATCAAGGTTTCATGAAGGAAAACCCCTATTCACCAAAAATAAACATTTTCCCCTCTCTTTGTATGTGCAAATTTATAGGTGAAAAAGGATTAAAATTCGATCAAAGGAGCAATTTTGCAAAGTTGCCAAACTTGTCATCACTGTTGTCAAGCAATGAAAACTTAGATCTTGAATTTATTTTCAATTGTCTAATAGTGAAACTAGTGGAAAATAGCATCTTAAATCCATCTCCAAAGGACCCCGAAAGATGTGCATACAAGTTTTACAAGGACTCATTCACCCACTACCCCAAGTGTCTTATAGTTCTCAGGACAAGTTTTTCTGGGTTCGTAGATATCACCCCGCTGCCCCCAAATCTGCCTGCAAATTGTTGTTTCTATATCTGTTATCCTAGATCTATGCATTTTAAGTGTTAAGTTATGCAATTTACTTTGTTAAATATTTTGAGTTCATCTCCCAAAAGTGCATTTCAGTCATTTTTGTTGTTTTTTGTCCTAAGGAAACAACAAGATCTCCTAATAGGATTGATTCACATAAAGGTTGAAAGCCAATTCCTACCTTTAGGAGATCTCTTTTTCTAATGAAATTATTAAAAAGTGAGGGTTTCCAATATTCATTATTGGTTCATCCCCTCCCATATTTTCCCTCATTTCATTTTGGTGAATTCAACATTGTACATCTTAAATTCTGATTTGGAACTCCTTCAAGCCCTAGATCTAGGATTTTTCATTAGTTTGCATTACATCTCATTTAGGGTTTTCAAAATTGCATTAGTTTGCATTTCTTTTAGGGTTTTAAAGGTGAATTTTGCATTGATTAAAATCTCAAAAATCCAAAAGCATGACATATTTATTACATTAATTTTGCATAGCAGTTGCATTTTAGTGCCTTTCAAAGCTTTTGCATCAAAAAATTTAGTCAAAATTGAATTCAAAAAGTTGTCACTTTTGTCCACTTTTAGTCCTTTCTTGCATTTGCAATTATATAGTCCGATCTAGAAAATTAGTCATAGAAAACAGATTATGTATCCTAAAACAAAGAACACAAATAGTAGCCTGAAAGCTTAGATTTTAATTTTTGAAACCTCTATGCAAGGACCCATTCACCCTTGGGAAAATATGTCCCTGTATAGGTGTCTTGGAAAGTTTCTTGGTGCATTTTTTCTCTGTTCCTACTTTCTATTTCTGCTACTAAAACTACAATTTGAAATTCTAAAACTGTCTATTCTAAACATTAAAGAAGGTTTCTCTTTTGATGAAATATTATGGAAAATTGATTTATTTTTCTTGTTTCATTATTAGATTATTTTAGATCTCTGGTTATTTTCTTTACTTTTACATCATTTCATTGTTTAGATAGATTAGTTTTCATCTCGTAAACATTAAAAACCATAAACTATCCTAAAACATTGAACATAATACCATACACTAAATGATAAACCTTGGAGAAAGTATAGTAATCTGATTATGTCAGATCTCTTTTTGCAAGCTAAAATATCCTTCAAGCCCTTTATTAGTGATGACTTTGATATGTTAGATGAAGCCCTTGAAGATTTCATCTCACAAGGCTCGTCCACTAATGCTTGTCATGACAAACCAAAACAAAGGGAAGTGAATGCAATCACACCTCAAATTATCCTCTATCTACCTTCACAACAACCACATGTCTAAACCAAACCTGTACTTATCCTAGAACCATCGAAAAAAAACTATTACCTCTAGGAGCTCTCTTGAATTTTTCAAGGCAACTCATTAAATGTTTTACAGTGTTGTCAAAATTATGGCCCCCCCTTTTTGTGCAAATCGGCAACACGATAAATTTTAGCTACATCCCTACTTGGGCTTTATTCGTTGTCCTCCCTCTTTGCTCGACTCAGTTTCCCAATGGAAAAGACTGGTCTAATACTTCTAGGTTCTTAGTTACGTCCTTTTTAATCCTTGTCCTCAGACAGATCCCCTGTTGTCAAAATTTTTCCCTCCCCGTTTTTTTGTAAATTAGCGACACTTGATAAATTTTGGCTAAGTCCATACTTGGGCAGAATTTTATTGAACATTCATAACCTAGGTGGTGTTTTGGTCATTTCACCTAACTTCCCATTTTACCACTACATTTCTTTCTTTCTCTTTTTAGCTAGGTAGTGTTTAACGGTTTTATTCTAACTTGCCACATGTTTAGAAGTCTTGATTTTAAAAGGTAAGCAGTCCATACCTTAGGTTTGCGAACTTGTCAAAAAGATTGTTGATGACTTTTTCAATGTTTTTCAAAGCCGAGCAAGAATTTGAATGACCCCTATAACTACAATGGTGATTTGCATAGTTCTATGAAGTCCCCACATTATCGCTAGAGTGCATTTTCAAAGAAATTAACTGACCATCATATAGATTATCATTTTAAAATGCAAATGGAAGCTATTTGTGCAAAGTTAAAGAAATAAAATGTCATCCACATGTAGCAAAATTAAACCAGAATCAAGACATAATTGCTCATGATATAGAAAATCAACACTAGAAGTACCAAAATGCTATACCTTATTATATATATATATGTACTACTGGAAATACAAAAATTATGTCGATTACATAGAAATAGGGAACTAGGTAATATCAAAATAGGAAATTCTTTCAGGCACAAAGTGTGAAAATTAGCACATAGATTGCTTCTATAACCACTTGGAGACACTTTATCTAAGCAAGTGAGAGTAGGTTCTCATGTGACTGTAGAAATTGGGCAAACAACTCCATGTTGTTTCTCACTATTCCCGCACGTTGGAGAGTCACTACTTCTTCCACAACTTCATTATGAGGAATTGAAGCAATGGAAATGGTGTTGCCTATTAGCCCTTTCTATAGATAACTGTTGAGACCAGCAATGGCTACATTCACCTGGTGGAGGAATTTTGGTCGTACTAGTAGTTCTACTACCCTCATCCCCTAGTCGCGACACCCAGAGGTACAAATCATGGTGTACACAAAGCACTCCAACAGTTTTGTGTTGTGCACATGCACCTAGTTCAAAAATGTATCTCCCAATATGTACTACACAACACCTCCTCCTCAATCTCACTTTCAATTGTGAAGACCTTTTTTAACTTATTAGACATTCCCCTAAACACAAGGCTACACTCAATTTCTTCAATGAAAACAAATTCATTCATGGATACACCATCACTCTGAGTGCTAGCCATGTTTATTCTACAAGATGGCGAAGTGAGGTAGTCCTTGCTGAGTTTTTATAGGGTTGGAGAGACATGTTAACTAGGAATAATCATGATAATAGGATGGCGATGTGGTCTAAATTAGTGGTTGATATGATGGGAATTTAAGTTACATCCCCAATTGATTTTTTGGTTGGACATCCTGCACATACATGATAGTTGTTTAATGCTCAATTGGTGAGGTATGTGAACAATTTTAGAATCAATAGCCACGAGGTGAGAGTGAAATCAATAAGTTCTCATGAATTGTTTAAGGTATTTTCACTGGCAATATAATAATGTCAGTTATTTATTATTTCTTGGCCACTAGTTTCCAAGAAAGAAAGTTATGCAAAAAGAAGACGTTACTGCAACCAATCAATAATCGTCAAGAGAAGAATACAATTCCTATATCTAGGTGAAAATGCCATTTAGCAGGGGTCTAATCTCTGGAGAATATACTGTGATGTAATTGAGGGGGGAGCTTTAGATTGCTTCTTTTCATTTTAATTTCATGATTACAGTAGCTCTCAATCTTTGAGTTGTGAGAAGAATGAGATGTTGATTGTATTGGTATGTGAGCCATGTACATAAATTGAATGTGTTTTCTGTGAGAAATAAATTTGATTGCATTTATTTCATCTATTGTAATTATGGGATTTCTTAGTTCATCTTACATTTTCTTTGTCATTAATTGGTACGGTTTGTGAGCTAGCCTGTTGATGACCCTTAGGATTTTTTCACATTAATTGCACATTTATGGATTAATTTTAGTTGCCTTGTCGCTTTCTGGTTAAAAGTTACTTATCTTTCATTTAATCTGCACGAGGTAGTTTTACCTCTCAATTTAGAGGAAAGCCACAAATGCAATTGTGGCCTTTCAAGAGCTATTAGTGAATAGGTTCTAGTGCTAATCAGGCAGGAGAGTCATTGTTATCACCATATTTATCAAAGGGGCCAATTCATTCGCTAACAGAATTTTGGCGACTCTACTAGGGAAGAGATTTTAATTTTTGACAATTTACTTTGTGTCATGCAATAAGATCAAGTACTTCCCCACAATGACATGTTCCCCATACTTCAACCTAACATGGATTAGAAGCAAGCAGAACAAGACAACATCATATCGTAATTAAATGCACTCACTTGGAGGTATAGGAGAAATGTGTTTGATTATATGCGAGTCAATTTCATCTTGGAAGAAGAAGAGGAATGGGCCCTACACCCACTGCCACCAATAGTGAAATGATCCCCAAGATTAATTTTTGAATACTATGATAGCCCACCTCATCACCCTGATCCATGACAGAATCAACCTCCCAATCAGTATCTGAATCATTGTCCTAACAAACCACAAAATCACCCTCTCGCTCAACCGCCACCTCTGCGATGACCTAATTTTTTTCTTCATTACTCCTATAGGAGTTGGTGACTCCAAGTACCATGACCTTCATTCCCTGGGGTAGTCATATTGGGCCTTTTGCCCTGTCTCAACGTAATGACTTGCCACATGGCTCAAGGAAGAGGTTTCCAAAATTCTCTGGCGATGGTGTCTAATATCTAGAAGAGCATGTCCTAGCTATGACCATAGTGAGTGGAATCCTGGTTAAATCCAAGATAAAGATGTCTTTGTCAGAATATTTGTTGACATCCTGGTTGAGAAGGTTGTTGAATGGTTCAGAGGATTGGAGAAATGTTGCATAACAAGATGGGATATTCTACACAAACAATTTCTACGACGTTTCCAAAGCCCTGTTGAAATAGCTGCCCTACTCAGAAGTTTCTTCAAAATTGTAAAGGAAGGACATGAATCTATGAGGGAGTTTTTCTATCAATTTAACCGATCTCTTCAGTGAATTCCTCCACCGAAGCAACCTAGCAAGGTGATTCAATTTCATTTTTTTACTTCCACCCTGGATCCTGATGTTTGACTTATGCTAAGAAGAGATAGGGTTTCTAGGAACAAACAAGCTTAGATTGAAGTGGTGAATATTGAAAATGACCTAATTATAGATAGCAGGTAAATGGAAACCTAGTCGTGTTGCTTAGTCTATCAACTATTGGCCACCACCCACCCCTTCCTCCTCTAGTTTTTAGACAATTACAAGTGCTTCCTACCCCATGGCTTAGAAAATGAACCTAATTGTATTTAACGATATGTAGTCTATACCCGAGAAGAACATAACCAGTGCTGGAATGCCCAGGTGTATAGCCTAAACACTATAAATGGGTTAGAAGATGAGCTTAGCTATCCAGTGATGATGAAGCTCCAACACCACAAAGAAGGTATATTCTTGCTTCTCAGTTTATTTCTTCATCCACTTCTTCAAGTGATTCACTCCTTTTGAATTCAAGTGGTGAATATCAAGAGTCATGAGACCTTTCCATTCTAGAATATGGGAATTTTTCATTTCAAAATGTGAATGAAAAGGAACCTTGTGCTAATGTGGAAGTTATTAAAGATCCACCTATTGAAGGAGGAGTGAAGTGGTTAATAAATTCAAAACCCCTTTTCTTATTTGAAGAATTTGAAGCTCATGACAATATGTTATTTGAAAAATTCAGTCTTGATGCATTGGAGCCGTTGATGGAGGAAGTTGTTCATTACTCCACTAATAGTCTGAAGGAAGAAGATACTATGATAATAAATGACCAAGAAGTTGTGAGGGCAGAGTAGCTACACTGAACATGGGATTGTTTGTGAAACAGTGAGTTGTGCTTATACAATGGGTGTGGAAAGTTTGAATTTACCTCAAAGGCGGGAAATATTTTTAATTAAACTACAAGAAACAATAATGACCACCTCCAAAATTACTGTATACATTCCTCCACATCAGAAGGAAACTTATGATGAGAAATTGTTGTTCAAGGGAAACGCAATTGATCTCCTGATTGGCTATACCATTTATGTTAGGGTCATCCAAACCCTTGCCTCTTTTTAAAAGTTGCATGTGCCAACCGATTTCTTTAGGTTTGGGTCATTTTTCTCTCAAATTGTTAATGGTTTTTTATGAGTTTCCTTCTCTTTCCCCTTTTTGGTAGGTGTCAACCTACATTGTATATAGTCTTTTGGTGTGTCGTTCTTGTGTGTCATTTTTGGGTGTTTTTGCTTTGCTTTGTTCATTGTCCTCCCTCTTTGCTCAAATCTGTTTCCCAATGGAAAAGACTATTCTAATACTTCCAAGTTCTTGGTTGCTTCCTTTTCAGTCCTTGTCCCCAAACAGAGCCCCTATTGCCAAAATTATGCCCCGCCTTTTTTTGTAAATCGGGGGCACTTGATAAATTTTGGCTAAGTCCTTACTTGGGCGGTGCTTTATTGAACATTTATAACCTAGGTGGTTTTTTGGTCATTTCACCTAACTTTCCATTTTACTGCCATAGTTCTTTCTTTCTCTTTTTAGCCGGATGGTGTTTTAGGGTTTTATTATAACTCACCACATGTTTGGAAGTCTTGCTTTCAAAAGGTTAGCGGTCTGTACCTTAGGTTTACAAACTTGTCAAAAATAATTCTGATGAATTTTTCAATGTTTTTCAAAGCCAAGTGGGAATCTAAGTGACCCCTATAACTACAATGATGATTTTCATAGTTCTACGAAGTCCCCATATTATCGCCAAAGCACATTTTCAAACAAATTAAGAAACCCTCATACAAATTATCATTTTAAAATGAAAATGAAAGCTATTTGTGCAAAGTTAAATAAAGAAAATACCATCCAAATGTAGCAAAATTAAACCAAAATTAAGACAGAATTGCTCATGATACAAAAAATCAACACCAAAAGTACAAAAATGCTATACTTTATTATATATATATGTATTGTTGTAAATAAAAAAAATTGTCAATTACATAGAAATGGGGAGCTAGGTAATATCAAAACAAGAAATAATTTCAAGCAAAAAGGGTGAAAACTAGCACATGGACTGCTTCTATAACCACTTGGAGACTCTCTATCTAAGTAGGTGACTCTCTATCTAAGCAAACAACTCCATGTTGTTTCTCACTAGTCTCGTGCATAGGAGAGTCACTACTTCTTCCAAGGCTTCATTCTAAGGAATTGATGCAATGCAAATGGTCTTGCCTATCAACCCATTCCATGGATAACTATTGAGACTAGCAATGGCTGAATTCACTTGGTGGAGGAATTTTGGTCATACTGGTCATTTTGTTGCCCTTATCCCCTAGTCACGATGTCTATAGGTGCAAATCATGGTGTACACAAAGCACTCCAGTAGTGTTGCATTATGCACATGTACTTGGTTCAAAAAAGTATCTCCCAATATACTACACAACACATCCTCCTCAATCTCACTTTCAACTGTGAAGACCTCCTTTAACTGATTAGGTATTCGCCTAAAAAGAGGGCTACACTCAATTTCTTCAATGACAACAAAGTCATTCATGGATACACCATCACTTTGAGTGCTAGCCATGTTTTATTTTGTAGGATGGCAAAGTGAGGTAGTCCCTGTTGAATTTATATAGGTTTGGTGAGACATGTTAATTGGGAATAATCAAGATAATAATATGGTGATGCAGTCTGAATTAATGGTTGATATGATGGGAATTTAAGTTATATTTCGAATTGATTTTTCGGTTGGATAACTTGTGTGTGTGACAGTTGTTTAATGCTCAATTACTGAGGTATGCGAACCATTTTAGAATCAATGGCCACAAGGTGAGAGTTAAATCAAGAAGTTCTCTAGAATTGTTTAAGGTATTTTCACTGGCAATATAATCATGTCCATTATTTATTATTTCTCAGCCACCATTTTCCAAGAAAGATAGTTATGTGGCAAGAAGACATTACCACAACCAATGGGTAACTGTCAAGAGAAGAATATGATTCCTATATCTAGGCAAAAAGGCCATTTAGTAGGGGTCCAATCTCTAGAAAATACACTGTGATGTAATTGAGGGAGGAACTTTAGATTACTTCTTTTCATTTTGATTTCCTAATTGCAGTAGCTGTCAATCTGTGAGTTGTGATAAGAATGAGATGTTGATTGTACTAGTTTTTGAGCCACGTACATAAATTGAATGTGTTTTTTGTGAGAAATATATTCAATTGCATTTATTTTGTCTATTGGAATTATGGGATTTCTTGGTTCAGTTATATTTTCTTTGTCATTAATTGGTATGGTCTGTGAGCTAGCCTATTGATGACCCTTAGGATTTGTTTCACATTAATTGCATATTTATGGATTAATGTTAGTTTCCTTATCGCTTTCTAGTTAAAAGATACATATCTTTCATTTAATTTTCATAAGGGAGTTGTACCTCTCAATTCAAAGGAAATCCACAAATGCAATTGTGGCCTTTCCTGAGCTGTTAGCAAATAGGTGCTAGAGCTTATTATGCAGGAGAGTCATTGTTATCACCATGTTTATCAAAGGGGCCAATTCATTTTCCAAAACACAATAATTGAGTTATAATACCATTGCTCACACATATAATACATGGAATAATAGGAAACCAGAAACCATGTACCCACTTCATTACCATTACCTCAACCCATCTTTCCTAATGCTCCTTGTTTACCTTTGCATGATCGAAAGGAGTATGATCTTGTAGAACAACCTAGAAAAACTCCTATTAATATTTCATTATGGGATCTTATTCAAGCTTTACCTAGTTATCATAGCATGCTTGAAAGTGATTTAAAACAAGTTGTGGCCCCTTCTAGTGTGCAACCCAATTATGTAGCAACCCTAATTCAAGGTATGAATTCGGTTAACATAGACATTGTCTTTCATCAAGATGAGTTACCTCCATTAGAAGTAAAAAAAAAAAAATGAATATTTGGTGATAGTGGCTATTATTAATTATGAGATGAGGAAATGTCGGTGAGGGTTGGTTATGCTTAATCCATGATGGATTGAAGCACAATTTACCCAAATAAACCTTCATTTACAAACAAGATCATTCAAATTGGAAAATTAAACTAAGCATTTAATTGAAACTGAAAGTTACAAACTACACATGAACAGTTAAATTCCTACTCTAACCCATTTGAAACTTATCATGTTGTGGAATTGGTTTTATGTTGATGTGAAACAATGACCCTTTCCCAATCCCATGATTAGTGAGCTTGTTTCAATCGATTCTATGGAAGAGAATCGATGAAACGATTGTGATGAATGTATGAAAACCTAGTTTATGCTAAAAATCAACATGACGCTAAGTTACCATGATTTTATGCTAGAAATGAACTAATTATGAGTTACTAAGCTAATTCTAAGCTAAAAGGAAAAAACCCTAATTCATATGCAAATTAAGATGGATGCATGGAAGCCATTAATGGATGCTCTAAGCTAGTATGCAATTAGAAATAAACTAAACAAGCTAAAAGTGACTAAAATATGAGTGTGGATGCAAGTAAGTTCAATAACATGAGTTTACAATTGAAAGATGGATGATATTCAACAGCTTAAGTTTTCTTTGAAAAAAATGGATCCATTTGTCTCCAAATAGTAGCCTATTTATAGGAAAGCAAATGAGAAATGGAGGATTGAGATTGAAAAGATTAATCAACAGTCCAAGACAAAGGAGATGAGAGGAATGAATCATGGTTTGTCATCAATGGATGAGAATGCGTGATAGGATTTAATCAAGGGTTCACACTTGCTTCAAAAAAACACACTTTTGACCTGCTCACATAGGTCAAAGGTGACTTGTTCAAAAGGTTAAAGGCTAAAACTTGCTCAAGAAGCTAAGTGAAAATATCCCTTTTTTCAAATGATGGAGGAACAAAAATATTCTTCTGGAATATTCACTTGGGCGAGGATAAAAGGCATTTTGCAAATTAAAAGAAATTCTTAATTGTGCAAAAAGGGGATAAGGAATATTTCATGGGAATATTTTGTTCTTAGAGGAAAATTAGTTTAATTGCTAATTAAACAAGATTTAATCATTCAATTAGGGGATTTGGAAGAATAAAGTGATATTTATTAAATTAAATAATTTAATAAATGGGGGAAAGAGACAAAATGATATTTAATTAAATAACTTAGGGATACTTAATTAAATAAGATGACTTAGGGAATTAAATTAAATACTTTGATTTATTTAATTTAATAGGATGAAATGTTAGCATGAAGGGGGATGAATTAACTTGATTAAATTAATTAGGCTAATGGACGAAAATGATGCAATTAATTAAATTAGCTAGGTTAATTTAATTAATGAAGCAAAAGAGGATGGGTTTAAAGAGGAAATGATGTTAGTAAACCTATTTTGAGTGTATGATAACGTCCAATACATTTTTCAGTGTCTACATTAATAAATGTGGTATAAGGCATATGCTCATTGATAATGGTTCAACACTCAATGTTTGTAGTGTAATCCTTCTAGACAAGATTCGAGTGGACAAGAGTCAAATTCAACCCAATTATTTATCTATCCATAGATTTGATAATGTGGAAAAACAACCTCTTGGTGTGATAACATTACCTATTAAAGAAGGAAAGGTAGCATTGCAAACTCCTATTCATGTTATGCCTCAAGAACTCTCATATAATCTTTTCTTAGGTAGACCATGGATTCATGCAATGACTGTGGTGCATTCAACATTACATCATCTAGTAAAGTACACTTAAAACAACAAGGTTTGCACAATCAAAGTTGAAATTGAATAAAAAAATTATTTGTAAATAAAGAAAGAATGAAAAATCCTCTTACAACATTGACACCAACTACAAAAGTGGAACCGATACAAGAAGAAGAAGAGAAGTGTTTTTCATCAATCACAAATCTATTAGATTATGATTGGGGTTCATTAGATTTTACACCTACATTCATGTGATAATATGAGATTATACATAAATCAGAAGAAAAAGAAATAAGTTTCCATAATATACACACAAGTTGAGTCATTAAAAGCATGTGAGTCAACAACTTTTAGAAAATAAGAGGAATACACAAATTTTACATCCACATATGATGAGTGTGGTCATGAGAAACCACCAAATCCAAAAGAAATGGAAAAACTTTATGGAAGAGGCTATGAGCTTTTGAAACAACTTGGTTATAATGGAAAAGGATGTGGTATTAAAGAACAAGGTATATGTGTCCCTATAGAGCCTACCTTGTAAGAACAAACAAGAGGTCTTGGTTATTGTCCTTTGAAATAAATGAGATCATCACATAAACCTTCACTTAATATCAATGTCATCACACAAAACTCTACTAGGACAAGTATTGCTTCATCTTAAAAAACATGTCTTAGTGATGATTCAGGTTCATTAGATTATACACCCTCCTTTAAGGGAGAGTACAAAATCTCACAATCTAAATCTAGAGAGTCTTGTCTATGTATTCCACCTTGTAGTAAGTAAGAAATATCTTTGTCACCAAAAAAAGAAGCATATTCTACTATTGATCAAGAGGGTGCCTTGTCAAGGCTTCTACAAGCTCACTTGATATCTCTCCCTCCAACAACATGAAATAAATTTTACAACAAAAACTCATTTTATGCATATCATCAAGTACATAGTCATTCTACCAATGAATGTAAGGCTTTCAGTAATAAAACTCAACATCTTAAGGATTGTGGTGCTCTTGCTTGTGTTGACTCACCTACTTCCTCTAATTCATAATGATTTGCATCCTATCATGTTGCTCATCACTATGTGGCATTGGTAACTTTATGTGTCTTTCTTATTGCCATTCATGGTGGTACAATCTTATGTGCAACCATATTTTTCCATCACCATGATAGTCATTGGTGGTTTTCTTTGTCTCTACACTTCTGGGGAAAGGATAACTAGTTTGTTGGAAGTGTGCATTCTTTTCGAGGATCACCTCTTCCTCTCTCTCTACTTAAAATATACATGTAGAAAGTATGTTGAAATTTTAAGTGGGGGTTATATTGTCCCCTAATCATTGTTTGCATGTTTTATTCTTAGTGATGATAGCATACATCTCCTAGGAAGTGTGACCATTACATTAGCTTTATTTTATTGACATTAACATTATTTCATTTTGGCATTAACACTTTTACATCTTTTGATTCACTTTGTTTACAAAGGTTGAATTAGTGTAGCATTGGCATAAAATATGGATCATGGTGTGGTGCCTTATCAAAGTTATTAGGGAACTTATAAGGGTATGTGTAGGATCATCATGGAAAAGACATGCCCTTAAGTGGCAAAAAATTTAGAAAAATCAGAGTTAGGCAACTTGACGTAAAAATTTGAATAAGTTATCTATATTATTTCCAAAATATGTAAGAATATAATCTGTAGCAAATTGGATGTAGTTTCTAAATTATACTAGGTTTATTAAAAAAAAAATCTATTTGGTGAAAATTTGAAATTTCAATGTAGTAGTACTTAAATTTTAGGGAAAAATAAGAAGTAGGTGTTTGTCCGACCACCCTAACCACAATAAAATGATAATATTTTTTTATGATATTTAAATATAAGTAGAGAACTCATGTCCCATTGTGATGCATTGTTTTTGTAATATTTTTCCAAGCAAATAATTAATTATGAATTTTTTATTACAACTTTTAAAAATATAAAAACTCGTATGTCTGACCACCTTAACTTTGTCAAAACTTCTGTGATAGGTCGAATGTGAGCGTTAGAAAACAAGCAGCAAGTAAAAGAGTGCAAATAAACACCAAAACAACCTACACCTCAAGATTAGCCTAAGTTGGAAACAACACAAGATAAAAAGAAACAAAATGGAACCTTATACCTTGCGTCGAATTGATCTTTTGGTTGGCCCTTCAATCTTTGATGTGTATGCTCCTTGGATGGCACAAGATGCAAGCTAAATGATGTTGTGAGGATGAGTGCAAGTGGATTAAAACATGAAAATGGCTAAGTATAAGTTGAGAAACAAAATTGCAAGAGTTTGGCTAGCAAAATGATCTCCCCCAAAATGAGAGAAAAGAGGGGGTATTTATAGAGATTTTGGAAATCTCTAGGGAAATGGATGGTCAAGATTGAGCCACCAAATATCAAGATGTAGGGCCAAGGTGAGTTGAGAACTCACAAGCCCTCACATCTTGACATGTGGCTTGTGATATATCCCTAAAAGGTGAAGTGGACATGAGGTGGAAGGAGAAGTACATGACATGGAGGGGGGTACAAAGTACCTTGGGATTGGACAAGATCTCCTCATAAAGGAGGTCCTTCTCCCCATGTGGGTGAGAGGACATGTGAGGAATTAACAATTCCTCAAATATGCTCATGGGGAGATGGGAAAGAATAAAGAATAGGTGAACGACATGTGGGGAGAAGTGAAGGAATTAAAATTCCTTTTGGGTGCCTTGGGGGATTAAAAGGTGAATTAAAAATTCACATGGGGAAGTGGAGTGCCTTGTCCAAAAGGAGAAAGCCTTTAATAAGGTTGACTTAAGGACACATGCCATAAGTGGGAGGAGGATTAGGTTAGGCTAACCAAATGATTAAGGTTGTGCAAGTACTCAGTTAGGTGGACTAATAACTCGTTAGAAGCAAGTGGGAGATTATGGAGGATGTGACCCTAATGATGATTAAGGGTGTGCACATGCTAACCCTAGTTAATTAGAAGAAGATGAAGTAATTAAGATGGATTAGGGACCAACTTGCAAAAGTTGGAGGATGTGACCATGAGAGAGAAAAGAGGGATTAAAAAATGAATTTTAATTCCAAAAGGGGAATATGAAATTAAATAAAATGGTTAATTTATTTAATTTAGAGGAGGAAAAGGGGTAAAATATTTATTAAATTAAATACTTTAGGACCCTTATGTAAGATGCAAGGTATTAATTAAACAAATGTTTTAATTAATATTGACAGAGGGGATGAGCAATTGGATGAATAAGGAGACGTGTTTGATCATATGGAAGTGATCAAATTGGATGTCTACATTTTTCCCCTCTTCAAAATACTATTAGAATAATAGGGTTTCAAAGAAAAACATAATGCAAATGACTTTATAGAAGAGATCAGAAAAAGAGATGCCCCAGCATGGGGGAATGTGCGTGAGCTGCCCCAAATGGAGGGAATGCAGATAGGATGCCCCAGTCCAGTGAAGGTAGGCTTAGATCGACGGGTTAGGAGAGAATGGTAGGGGATGCCGCCTCGAGAAGGGGGACGAGGGAGGAAAATGGAGCCCCGGGCAACTTCTCAAAAGTAGGGAGTGGTACATGTTGGAAAGAGCACGGAAAAATGAGAAGAATGGCGCTTGAACCGAGTCAATCAGACAAACAGTGTGCAAATGGCGGCCCCGGGAAGAAATAGGCTGGATGAATTAGTTGGAGGAATTTTTGGTTAAAAAAAAGAAAAAAAGACCTTAAGGTGAAAAAGGAGGGAAAATGTGAAAAGGGGATAAAAGGTAATTGGAGAATTACCTTTGACTCATTGTGACAGCTGGCAAGTGGAGAAGGAGGAGATGAAGAAGAGGAGGTGAGCGAGAGCAAAGACGATGTCAGAGTACGACAGTGATATCATCCACCAGGCGGACGAGAGGTGACTATTCTTTACCCACCATGTCGTACCATGCTAGGTTAGCTCAAAACTTAACTTTGTGTTTTTTAGTCATTTACGCCAATATTTTTGAAAAACGAAAACGTGGGTTTTGTCCGGGGCATTGGGAATAAAAATGGGTAGAAATTTTTTTTGTGTTGTTGCCTTGGATTTCACGACAGGGAGAGGGAAGATTGACGGCCACGTGGACAAGTCCGCCGTCGGTGGTGGACGGGTCCGCCGCCGTGGGTGGACAGGTCTACCACGGCAGCGGCGGGTCCGCCGCCGTGGGTGGACCAGTCCGCCATCGCAGCAGCGGGTCCGCCGCCACGGGTGGACCAGTCCGCCATCGCAGTGGCGGGTCCGCCGCTGCGGGGGCGGACCAGCCCGCCACCGCGAGGGCGGACGGGTCCGCCACCGCTAGGGGAGAACTTACAGCCGAGGGGAGGGGGGGAAGGGGGAGGAGGGATGAGGGGAGGATGGGGGGAGGGGAGGAGGAATAGAGGAGGGATGGGGGGAGAGGAAGGGAGGAGGGATGGGGGGAGGAGAGGGGGAATGGAGGAGGGATGGGGGGAGAGGAAGGGGGAAGGATGGGGGCAAGGTGGGGGTGATGGGGAAGGGAAGAGGGGAGGATGGGGGGAGGGGAAGGGGAAGGGGAACCTATAAATGATAAGGGAAAACGAATGAAAATGATAACAAAATTATTGTGTGCATGCAGAAAAAAGGGATTTTGTGGATTCGAGAGAGACGATCAGAGGTGTTGAGGAGATGCATAGCGAGGATGACTAGGGAGGATCACCAGAGACTGGCGGAGGTAGGATTACTACACATGTTGACATATCTGATGATTAAGGCCCATGGGGCCATGTTGACAACTTTGATAGAGCGGTGGGATTTAGAGACGTCAACATTTCACCTACCGACAGGGGAGATGATGGTGACACTAGAGGACGTGTGGCAGATTTTGAGGCTGCCGATATCAGGGTTGCTGATTAGTGAGTTCTGGTTAGAGGACGTGGCTTTGGATGAGTCCATGCGCATTGTTTTTGGTAGTGACGAGCTACCAGTGTAGCGGGGTCAGTTAGATGTGGATAGGATGGTAGCATACAGGGTACCGGTACTATCACTGTACCTGGCCAGGCTGATTAGTGGGATACTACTGCCAGACCGGAGTGGTCAGTTTCTGCACATGAGGATGGTCGAGGTGATCCGGCACATCATCGAAGGCCAGAAGGGATAGTTTGCGTGGGGGACGTGCATGTTAGCCCAGCTGTATTGGGACATGCACGTGATTTGTTATAAAAAATAGCTGAGTGTGACACACATTACATTGCTATAGGTGTGGGCTTGAGAGCATATCCGCTTGGCCAGGCCGATTATAGTGAGGGTTGGTGACCATGATGACACGCAGCTCGTAGCGTGGTGGTGGGGAGCAGAGGCAGGGGTGCTACTGCGGTATCGAGAGATGCAGGAGGTAGACGTGTGGAGGAGGAAATTTGATGATGTGCAGGCAGTGGATATAGTGTGGAGGCCATATATGATGCAGTGATTCAGGGGGTGGTCGAGGGAGGAGGGGTTGCACAATGGTTACTTCTTCACTCGATGTTACATTATTAGGAGCAGGCCACGAGTAGTGGAGTTGCATCGACCGGATCGGGTGATGAGACAGTTCAGAGTGAGACAGGATATTCCGGTAAGCTGAGTGACATTTGCACGACAGGTACGGGAGCGGCCATGGGGAGACAGGCTGAACCTGCACAGCGTATGGAGTGATATTGAGAGACTGGTGTTCAGGGCCTATCCGGACAAGCGAGAGGGGCCGCGAGACACAGGGACGACAGAGCGATATGAGGAGTGGTTTGAGTGACATCCACCGAAGCAGATTACACCAGCAGTGCCAATTAAGGAGGCACAAGGATTTGGGTCAAAGGACGAGAGGTGATTGTAGGTGATTAGGCCGCCCAAACCGCTGAGAGGACACAGAGGAGGGCAAAGGGCACAGGAGTAGGTGGTAGGGAGTCAGAAGAGGAGACGGCAGCAGAGGGGTCGGGGAGGAGACAGAGCAGAGGGGATAAGGGCTGAGGCTGAGGAGGTGAGAGGGACTGGGGCTGAGGAGCTGGGAGAGAGGAGGCCAAGAGCCCGAGGAGGAGGGTCACAGGGTATACAGGGTGAGGCCAGCGGGGCCAGAGGGGAGGAGGTTGGTCAGGAGACAGCCAAGACTACCAGTGGGCAGGAGGCAGACAGAGCCAGGGAGGAGATATACGGAGACTTAGGAGGGCAGGGGGTAAGAGACAGCCGGAGGGGAGGAGGGGGGACATGAGACATTCAGGGCCACCGGAGGACAGGAGGCGGACGGATTCAGAGAGGAGATGGCCAGAGACTGAGGAGGACAGGGGGAAAGAGACAGGCGGAGGGGAGGAGGCATATGGAGCTAAAGGAGGACCGTCGCAGTAGGGAGCTCCTGAGGTGATAGATGTGGATGAGATAGAGCTATCAGCAGAGAGTGAGGGGTACTCACCTGAGAGTGAGGGGTACCATCCGTGGGAGATGGAGGTTGACTCAGATGTGCACAATATAGCACTGCTAACAACAGCACCACCCACATGGGAGGATCTAGTTGCGGTATTGAGAGAGACAATGGAGAGGCTGTGACGGAGCGAGAAGCAGGTGCGGGAGGCAGAGGCAGAGCGGATCGTAGTAGAGGTGGAGAGGGATGAGTGGCGAGCCCGATTTTCTTAGGGTGAGAGAGACTACATGGAGCTAGTCAGGCTAGTATCAGAGCAGGAGTGGGGATTGGTGAGAGAGAGATGAGAGCCGGGATGAGGCTGTGGACCTACGGGCTGAGGTGGAGAGATTGCGAGCAGAGGTGCATAGTCAGATGGTGCAAATGGAGGGATTGGGTTTGCTGGGAGAGGGGGCGACACAACAGGCTAGCAGTAGGGAGACAGGGGATGCATAGAGTATGCAGAGAGAGCTAGCTGAGCTCAGGGACAGGGTGCGCACAGTGGAGGCAGAGAGAGATGTGGCACAGGCACAGGTGGAGGTGTTGGAGGCGGGGAGAGGTGTGTTACAGGCGCAGGTCCAGGTAGCACATTGTGAGAGGTAGGTGGCCGAGGCAGAGGTATAGTCGCTTCACAGAGAGAGAGATACAATGACATCACAGGCATCTAGTTTGCGATGAGAGCGAGATTCAGTTGAGTTGAGATTGCAGGCCCTGCAGAGGGACATAGATGCAGTGGTGGCGCTGGGACAGGCTACATAGAGGGAGAGGGATGCCGCAGAGTCACGGATGCATACATTACAGGGTGAGAGGGATGCAGCACGAGCTCAGTTGCAGAGGGGGCTGGTTGAGGGGGGAGGGTCAGGCACAGATGTGCAGGATCTGCACACGTAGTTACAAGCATTGCAGGCGGAGAGGGATAGAGGCTCAGAGCAGATACAACAGTTGATACTAGCTCAGGAGGCCTGGGCATGGGAGTGGCGGGCTATTAGCGCAAATCAAGATCGGTATAGGCATGAGTGGAATGCCGCGAGACTGATAGCTGGGCAGAGGGATGAGTTTATGCAGCAGGCAAGCTATTAGAGGGGGGTATATGAGTAGGTTGTTCCAGATCCAGCGCAGCGCATAGCGCGCTATGTCAGTTAGGCCCCATAGCCACCAGGATCGTCCCAGTCATTAGGGACACGCATCAGAGGATTTAGCGATTACCGACGGACTCCGTCTCCATATGGTGGTTACTAGGGGACTCCTACCCGTGAGTATCAAGGGACACCCACCCATGAGTATCAGGGGACTCCAGCACACAGAGGACCAGTACCCGACTCTCCGCAGAGATCAGATGTGGGGAGCCCACAATAGAGCAGACAGATGCAGGACATTGGTTATTTTTTGGCAGATACAAGATGGATGGTTTGTGCATGTCGCCAAAGGGCAGAGGTGATCCACATCTCTGGATTTTGTATCTTATTTGGCGATATATGATGGATATGTATTGTATTATGACATGATGTTTATTATTTTGATTATGTGATGGCCTTTATTGACATTATGCATGATATTTCTGTTTATGCGGCTATATGAGATGATTCATGATGTGGTTTCATATATATATACACATGTTTTATATGGATGATTTATGCTTTATGATTACATTTTATGGATGCACACGTTCATGTCGATGAATGATTTATGTATGCCTTTATGATGCATGATGTATGTATGTTATTATGATTATGATGAGGGATGCGGAATGGTTCATGATGTATGGATGCACATGTTTATGATCTATGTAAATGTTTCTATGATTTATAATTTATGGATGCACATGTGGATGGATTATTTATGCATGTTTATTTGCTTTATGATTATGGATGCACATGTGGATGGATGATTTATGCATGTTTATATGATTTATGATATATGGATGCACATGTGGATGGACGATTTATGCATGTTTATATGATGTATGATTTGTGGATGCAAAAGGTAAATATTTATAATGCACCTAAGTGTCAATAAAGACCGTTATGAGAAAGCGGATGGGTGATAGGCGTGTGGAAGAGTGCATTTGCCAAAAACAACCCTTAATATCCTAAGAGGAAGAGGACTTAAGAGGAAAAAGAATGAGAGTACTTGCACGACCGAAATCATAAGCGATGGTCAGGATGGAAATGAAGGGTGCATGCAAGATGGTGAAAATGCAGTGAAAATGAGATTTTGCCATCTTTGGAGCATTGATTTTACTATAGCGTAGGATACCAAGTACCTTGATATGGAAGATCAAGGCGAACGAGTACCCTACGCATGAAACAAACACAACAAACAAGAAGGTTATTCCAACACCTCGATGTCGTGATGACCTCGGTCAGGCCCGGTGTTGAGATAACCAAAAACACACAGTCGTCCCAGCGTAACATAAGACCGTGGAGATCTTGGTGGGTCTTACGAGGGACAACCGAGAAGACAACAGTCAAAACAAACGATCAAGGTATGCCCCCATGTGAGCAGGTCAAAGCACGCCATGGTATGGTGGACCAAGGCGACCCTAACAAGTGATGGGAAGGAACCCAAAATGATAAACAACATTCAAAAGTATCAAAAGATCATAGTCAAGACAACAGGTCCTTTGCCATAGGATCAAGGTGATGGATGTGATTGACGAGGTCTGCGAGGAAGGATTCATCCTGTTGAGACCAAAGATGGATGCTAAATTAGAATGACCTAGTTGACGTGGGATGTTATCTAGGGACAAGATCTTGTAACACTAGGGAGCCTTGTTTATTAAGAATCGGTTAGATGCGGGCATAACTTGATGACAAAGTACAAAAGACCGACATAACCTACAGACCTAGGGGCTCAGGGGCCGATCATAGATTAGCCTTGCCTACGTGAAAGTGCAGAGCCCTTGTAGTTCCAGAAAAGACCATGGATAAAGCGAAAAGAAGACAAATGGTAACCGACGATGATGGACTAATGCCCTGGGGGTGAATCAAATGATCAACCTTGCCTACGTGACAGCGCAGGGGCAACGTAGTTCGACTAATGGACTCGATAGGATGGGACCTAGGTGAAGACTGACACGATGGATGATCCTACCTGATGACACGGACATAACAACGAAGGGAACGAATAACGTAAGCTCAGAGCGGGATACTGAAAAGCTCAGGAATGGGGGATAGGCTAGATGGGTCGTCCAATGCTCAATCAATATTTACCAAGCAACTGGGGATGAGATGGGTGAGGACAATAGTGCGGAGGGAGGCCTAAAATAACTAGAGTGTCAGGTAGATAATGATTAAGCCCTCTATGGATGACACCCGTTGCCAGGTTTTCACCATCCATACTTATCCAAGGCGCCACCAAGAGGTGGTTTTCACCATAGGACGGATTTATTTCTCTTGACTATTCTTATTTTTTTGATTTTTGATTTTTTCTATTTTTTTTTATTTTTTTGATTTTTTTGATTTTTTGATTTTTTTGATTTTTGACCAGGTGGGGTAACCGAGCCGATTTAGGTGTAGAACTTTTTCAAGTGCATGATGTTGATGGGTTTGTCAAGGGGGTCTCCTTCAAGAGTAGTTAACCTGTATGCCCCAGATCCATATTTAGCGGCTATGATATAGGGTCCCAACCAATTTGCCTCAAATTTTCCTTTCTTGTCCTGGTCTTGCTGAGTACGTTGGTTTTCCTTCAGGACAAGCTCGCCCACCTGGAATTTCGAGGGTGAACCTTCTTGTTGTAACTACACTTGAGACGATTTTGGTATGCTTGCAGATGGTCATATGCCTTTATTCTTCGTTCATCCAGTAACTCTAGCTATGCAAGCCACGCAACACGGGCATCCTCTTTGTTGATCGAGTTCTTTAGAGAGATTCTCAATGACGGAAGTTCAACTTCGATTGGCAAGACGGCTTCAATACCATACACTAAAGAGTAGGGGGTGGCGCTCGTCGGGGTGCGGATGGATGTATGATATGCCCACAGGGCAGGATGAATATGGAGGTGCCAATCTCATCTAGTATTATTGACAACCTTTTTGAGAATACAAATGAGGGTTTTGTTGGTCGCTTCTGCCTGACCATTACCCTGGGGGTAATAAGGTGTTGACCAACGGTGCTGGATATGGAAGGTATCGCAGAGGTGTTTCATGGCTTGGTTTTTGAAGGGTTTGTCGTTGTTGGAGAGGATGGTGGACGGGATACCATATCTGCAGAGAATATGTTAAGGGATGAATTTAGAAATCTGAGTACTGGTGATTTGTGAAAGGGGCATTTCCTCCACCCACTTGGTGAAGTACTCAGTGGGGGTAATTATGAATGTATGGCCATCAGATGATGGTGGGTGAATCTTGCCAATCAAGTATAAACCCCATTGAGAAAACAGCCATGGTGTTAGGAGGGGCTGAAGATCTTGTGTTGGGGCATGGATTAAATCTGCGTGTTGCTGGCATGGAAGACACTTCTTTACAAACTTGCAAGCATCGTGTTCCAGCGTACGCCAATAATACCCAACTTGTAAGATCCTTTTGGCCAGGGCCATACCATTTGAATGTGCTCCACAAACACTGCCATGTACCTCCGTTAGTGTAGCATGGGCTTCGATCTCATTTAGACATCTGAGGAGGATTCCATCATACCCACGACGATAAAGCATATCACCGATGATGACGTATCGAGAAGAGCGATGAACGAAGGATTTGCATTGGTTACGTGTGAGATCTGGGGGTATAATGTTATCATGGAGATAGGTATAGATGTCTTGGTACCACGGGGAGGTGGGACCCACGATATCGCACACCATGTCAGTTTCAGGGATGTCATATGCTGGGATTAAAAGTTGTTCTACAAGAAACTCGCATTTTGTTCAGTCTTTGGGCATGTCTAGTAGGGAGCCAATAGTGGCCATTGCATCAGCTGCTTTGTTGCGTACCCTGGGAATATGTTCAAATTGTATAGAGGTGAAATATTTCTTGAAATAATCCACCATGCACTTGTAGGGTAATAGCTTATCATCTTTGGTTAGGAACTCATCATTAACTTGTCTAATGACTAGCAAAGAATCACCAAAGACTTTCAACTGAGTTATGTGCCACTGTTTTGCAATTTTGAGGCCAGTGAGGAGAGCTTCGTAATCTGCCATATTGTTGGTACATGGGAATGCTATCCTGAATGACTTGGGAATGTAGTCACCTTGAGGGGTAACTAATAAAATACCTGCCCCTGATCCATTGTGTGTATATGATCCATCAAAATACAGTGTTCACGTGGGGGTCTCATCAACGGAGAAGACTTCTTCATCAGGGAATTCCATGATCAACGGATGAGTATCAACTAGAGGAGCTTCGGCTAACTGATCTACGATTATCTATCCTTTAATAGCCTTGTGGTCCACATATTCTATGTCGAATTCACTGAGGAGCATGACCCACTTAGCCATGCGGCCAGTCAGAGTGGTTCTAGATAACAGATACTTCAATGGATCGATCTTGGCAATTAATTTAACTAGATGACTAAGCATGTAATGTCAAAGCTTCTGTGTGCTGAAGATGAGTGCAAGGCAGGCTTAGTCCATGGGGGAGTAGTTTAGCTCATAGCCAACCAATGTCCGACTGATGTAGTAGATTTCCCTCTCTTTCAACGACTCATCATGTTGTGCCAACAATACCCCCAGCGCGACTGAAGTGGCAGAGATGTAAAGTAAGAGGAGTTTGTCGGGAATAGGGGGCATCAGTATCGGGGGATGGGCTAAATATTCCTTAATTTTATTGAAGCCCATTTGACACTACTGGTTCCATCAGAAGGTGGAATCTTTTTTTAGGAGATGAGTGAATGGCTGACACTTATCTTCCAGCTGGGCTATGAACCGACGGATGGACTGCATCTTCCCCTGGAGGCTTCTTAACTGTTTGAGATTGCATGGAGGTGGCATGTCTAGGATAGCTTTTACCTTGGCGGGATCAACCTCAATGCCCCTGTGAGAGACTATGAAACCTAGCAACTTTCCTGAAGTGACCCCAAAGACACACTTTTTTGGATTCAGCCGCAACTTGTAGTGCTCTAACTGCTCAAATATCTTCTTCAGGATGGCATGATGTTCTGCTCGTGTTCTGGATTTTCCTAATAGGTCATTGACATAGTCCTCCATGATGATGTGTATGAGGTCATGGAAGATGACCATCATTGCCCTCTGATATGTTGCCCCCGCATTTTTGAGACCAAAGGGCATAACATTGTAACAAAAGGTGCCCCAAGGAGTTGTGAAGGCGGTCTTGTGTTGGTCCTCAGGTGCGATTCAGATCTAGTTATACCCGGAGAAGCCATCCATAAGGGATAACATCTCATGTCCTGCTGTCAGGTCGACCAACATGTCAATGTTAGGCAGGGGGAAGTCATCTTTTGGGCAGGCTTTGTTAAGATCCCTGAAGTCTATGCAGACGTGAATGTCTCCATTTGGTTTAGCAACTGGTACTATATTGGAGATCCACTCAGAGTAGTCAATTGGTCTGATAAAACCCGCCTCTAGTAACTTCTCCAATTCCTTCTTGACTAACAACGCAACTTGTGGATGCATCTTGTGGAGCTTTTGTTTGACAGGCTTGGCGTCTGGGCGAATGTCCAAGTGATGAACAACTAATGCGGGGTCTAAGCCTGGCATGTCTGAGTATGACCAAGAAAAGTTAATGATTCCCTCTTGGAGTAGCTGCACGATGACCATATACTCTTGCTTTGAGAGTGACTTAGCTACATAGGTGACCTTAGGACTTTTAGTAGTTCCCAGATTGACTTCTTGAGTCTCTTCAATCAAAATAGATGATCGGGAAGATAATTGAGTTCCCATAAGGGGAAGATGAACATCTCCATCTTCCAGCGCCTCTTCAAGGTTTTCACCATCAGATGCATCCTTTATTTTTACGTTTTAAAAGTCTAGAAGTGCCTCAGGGAGGTTTTCACTAGATGACCGCTTGTTACTTTTCTTATTCTTATTTTTGCGACTGGAGTGTTCATCCTCCCCCAATCCCATAAGGTTGACATATGTGTCCGCCGACATACTAACAGGTGTGCGATTACGTAGGTCCCAATCAATAAGCTCAGGATGGCAAAGGGATAGGTTAATAGTGCAGATGGATAGGCATTCGAACATAGATGATAGGTCGGTGTGGTCGACGTCATCGTACGCACATATGATGGATTCCTCCTCGGGTATGTCTTCCAATGAGCCTTTTTCCACAGTGACACTATTGGAAGTATTAGACGATGTTTCGGGGCCTTTCTACTTCCTGTCATACCCAATGCCCACATTTTTTGGTAGCGGAGATGTATCAATAGGTTGTAACCACCCTTGTTCTTTCTTTTCTAGGCCCCTGCCTTGATAGTTATGCTTTTCCACGAACTTTGTTGGCCAGGGGTACTTTTCTTGAAAGTATTCCTTGAGAGGAGTTTCTGGCTAAAGCTCTTCTCTATATACCCATTGGTTTATGTCTTCTTCCGGTGCATCTATCTTGATACTTGGGGATACGAAAGTGGTGGTAGGGATGTTTTTGCCATGGAAGGTGATAGTCTTATCTTCTTTTGGGGTGGCATGCAAAGATTGACCATACTCGTGTGGTGATGGTGGCATGGTCGCTACATTAAGAGCGGTATGCATTTCATACTCGCCACACCCTTTGTCAATGATCTGGACTTTAGTGACTGTAGGCTCAGTGGTGGAAGATGGAGTGGTTTTTGTAGTGGAGAGCGGATTAGTGGATGATGACTAGGATGCCCCCATTTCAACCCCAGGACAATAATGTAAATGGGGAAATGACACTTCTAAAGCGCGGCAATATTCAAATGGTTGGGGGTCGGCATAGATGGTGACCTCTTGTCCATTGACTAGGAATTTGAGGCACTAATGGTAGGTGGAGGGGACGGCTTGCATAGCATGGAGCCATGGACGACCGAGGAGGAGATTATATGGCAAGTCCAGATCAAGGACATGGTAGGTAATGTACTGAACGATCGGTCCCACTTGGACAGGAAGATTGATGATCCCTTCTGAATTCCTTTCTGCATTATCATAAGCCTTGATTGTGATGATCTGATTACTTAAATTTGCTTGAGTATACCCCACTTGTTTTATGAACTTTAGAGTGCACAAGTTGAGGGCAAAGCCATTATCTACCAAGACTCTTTTTATTTTATGCCAGGCAACCACGACTTCAATATGTAAGGAGCGATTGTGATTGACATCAATGTTGGGCATATCGTTTTGGCTGAAGTGTAGTTGGTGAGATGAAGCTAGGTGTCCTACCAAGGCTTGGAACTATGTGGGATCAATGTTATTAGGCACATGGGTTTCCTGTAGGGCTCTGTTGAGGATTTCTTGATGCACAGGGGAAGACTTGAGTAAATCCAAAATGGAGATATGTGCAGGGGTCTTTCCTAAGTGATCAAGGATGTTGTACAGGGAGGTTACAGGAGTCGATTGAGCGGGTGTAGAGGCTGCAGGAACGGTGATGCGAGCTCATCGTGTAGTGATAGCACATTGAGGCTCTTTAGCTTTGACATGTATCATGGATACACAAGGTTCTACCTGCTCGATGTAATGAATAATACCCTCGTAATTGAGGGGTACATTCTTATAGCTCACATTATTTGTACTTTTATTTTGAGGATTGCTGTTGGAGGTGCTCAGACCTTGGTTATGGTTTGGGAAGGTGTTTTGATAGATCTGCAATTGAGCATTGGACGACGGAGCTTGACTAGGGTCAACCTTGATGTCACCTCGATCTATGAGATCCTGGACATAGTTTTTCAGACCTTGACACTTATTCAAAGAGTGTCCTTTGATTTTATGGAACTCACAATATTCATTTTCCCTAAACCATGCGGGCTTAGGTTTGGATTCGTCAAGTGGCTTGGTGACAAGGTACGTGATCGAATAGCTGATCTATAACATTTTGTTGAAGACGACACTCAAGGGTTCTCCTAGTTGAGCATACTAGCGTTTAGTGTTCCCCTGGTTATTTTGATTGGACTGTTGGGGAGGACGGGGTGTCCCTTGTGGTACAGATATGGCATTAGGTATGGATTGCTGTTGTTTCTGGGATGTGTTGGCCACGTGGACATGTTTAGTATCAGTAACACCATCATTTACTACATTTTTATTCTTGTTCCAAAAACATGGCTTGTCGTTGAATGTCCTTTCCTTATCTTGATTATATATTTTGATGTGCCCCTTGGAAACAAGGGCATGCTCAAGGACGGGTCCCTTCTCTACTACCTCCGCGAAAGTGGTGACACAATGTAATCAGAAGTTATGAGCCATGTCGGGATGCGAGTTCTCTACGAAGAGGGTGACCATGTCCTTTTCTTTCAAAGTAGTTTTCATTCAACTTGCTAGGGCATGCCACCTCTGGAAGTAGCTAGTAAAGGTTTCCCCTTCACATTGTTTCTCTTTGAGAAGATCCAGGGTATCAATATCTTTCTCCAAGTTGAAGGAGAAGTAAGAGACAAACTTTTCTGATAGGTCCGCAAAAGATTTTATAGATCCCTTTTCGAGGTTCATGAACCACCCTAGCACGTTGCTTCCCAAACTTCGAGGAAACAGGCACAAGAGATAGTTGTCATTGTGGATAACTTCTTAACACTGGGAGTAAAAATCCTGTAAGTGGGCCTTAGGATCTTTGTTCCCCTTATATTTGTCAAACTTTGGCATTTCAAAATGTTTGGGGAAGGGAATCAATGAGATGGAGGGATCATACGGATATGGGCATATATCTTCAAACTTGAATGATTGTTTGCCAATCCCTGCTTGGAGATCTTTCAGAGCGGCTTTGATTTCTAGGATGTCCGCATTGGCCAGTGTGTTGGATGGGTATTGATGATAGGATGATTGTGGATTTTGGGATGATGCTTGGGGATGGGCGTATGGATAATGAGGAGGTGGTATCCCCTATTGGTATGCCAAGGGACCTTGTTGATAAAGAGGTTGTTATTGTGAGGCTGGATATGAATTGGTTGGGTAGTTATGGGTGGCGTACTGTTGGGAAGTATGGAGAAGGTGTTGTTGATTAGCTTGTGGATATTGGGGGTGCTGATATAACTGTTGTGATGCCACATAGGAGGGTTGTTGTTGATATTGTTGCTGGTTATAATAGTTGTAATGATGGGGTGGTTGTTGATGCACAGTTGGCAGCTGTGGTGGGCGAGATGAGATGTTATGTGGTGGTTGCGCTTGCGAGCATAAAATGGATGCAAGGAATGGAGATATGGTCAGGGCTGAAGGACAAGGTTGATTTCCTTGCGGTTGATGTTGTGATGATTGTGTTGAAAATAGGGGATTGACCAATGGTTGTTGTTGAGGTAGAGGTGCAATTGAGATGTTGTGCGAGGGAGGTTGTTGAGCACTAGTGGGAGCATAGGCTTGGGGAGGTTGTTGGGATATGAATGACGATGAAGGAGGGATGTTGGATTGGGACGGTTGTTGGGGTATGAATGACGATGGTGGAGGATTGTTAGATTGGGGTGGTTGTTGGGGTATGAATGACGATGGTGGAGGATTGGTAGATTGGGGCGGTTGTTGGGGTATGAAGATGATGGTGGAGGATTGGTAGCCCTAGGAGGTGGGGGCAAGGCGGTGAAAGGGTTGCCCCCAGTGTTGAAAGGAGGCGAGTTTGAGGGGAGTGGTGTCGGTAGCATTAATGGTTGTGGTTGTGGGATTTTTTGAAGCATGCCATAGGAAAAAGGATCATTGGGGTCAACGGTTTGGGGTGTTCCCGTGACCGAGATGGTGGGATGTGTGGGATTGCCAATGGGATATAGGACATCGTTGCCAAATTCAGGTTGATGCCAACCTTCTACAAAAGGAACGTTGGGGACATATGAGCTACTGGGGATGTCATGTGAACCTTGGGGGACATTAGATGTGGCAGTGCCATACTTGGATAAGTCAACACCTAACGGTAGCTTGACACCTTTGTCAATCAAGTGAGCCAAGATTTTGTCCCCATGTCTTTCGAGAAGGCGTTCTGTCATTTGTTCATTAATAGGGTTGTTGAAGTGTTCCTCGAATGTGAGCTCAGGTTGATCAGCCATGTTTTCCTCCCCAGGTGGTGACGTGTTTTGACCATCCACGTTGGATTGTGATGAGGTACCGTTGTGGGGATCACGAGGGATGTTCATTGTGTTATTGGGATCTTGAGGATTGTTTGATTGGGCATTCAGGGCTTGTTGGTCGGCCATTTTTTTTGCCTGTGATCGAGTCTGAACGGGCATGCAAGATGATGAGAGGGATCAAGATATTAGAAAGACCTTGATGATGAAAGATTGATTCGATTTGATGGGAGATTGATTGATGACGATCGGTTAGAACGATGTGGATTGATTTGATGACACTGGATTAGTCCAGGTTTTGGATTTTGATTCAGATAGATTTGATGATGTGGGGGTTGGATTGGTTGGGTGATTAGGATTAATTTGATGATAAATATTATGAAGATCGAGATCCACAACCGAGTTTAAGAAGGATCCTTGGTAACACTAGGTATTGATTGAAAGGTGGATGTATGATAACGACATCGAATCCAACTTGAGATAGAAGCGAATTGATTGGGTCAAAAAGGATAACAGACATAAGATAGATAGTGATCCTAAGCCAGTTACAATGATTATGATTAGGGATGAACACCTAGGTCAACTTGGATGACAACTCCAACATGGTTTATATGGAATAACGAAGATCGGAGATGAAAGTGGATTTAGGACGGATGGGGAGCGTCTCAAGATAGACGAATGGCTCTCAGAACAAGCAAAAGAGTGTTCAGGATAAATGAATCTTAGAACAAAGGGATGGAGACTCGGAACAGACGTTCAGATGTTTGTTTTGGATGCTGAATGGTCATATCAATGTTCAAAATAGAGGGAAAATGAATGCCAAGTGATAATAAAGGCTGGTCAAAAGTCAGGTCTGCCATAGCATTAGGATAGGTCCACCACTGCACTAGGACAGGTCCGCCACTGCATTAGGACAGGTCTGCCATAGCACAAGGACAGATCCACCACTGCACTAGGACAAGTCCGCCACTGCACTAGGACAGGTCCACCAGAGCACAAGGATAGGTCCACCACAACACTAGGACAGGTCCGCCATAGCACAAGGACAGGTTCGCCATTGCACTAGGACAGGTCCACCACAGAGTTAGGATAGGTCCGCCACAGCACAGGGACAGGTCCACCAAAGGATAAGGATAGGTCGGCCAAAGGATAAGTTTAAGCTTGATGTTTTGATAAATGGGTAAGGCAAAGGACCCAAAATATAGCACTCATAAAAGACTTGGCCAAACTGATAATCACTGGTTTTTGCACAAGAAAGACAATTCAAACAGGACAACCCTAAGATTAGTAGAAATGGGTATGGTCAACAAAGTCTTCTACTCTAAGATGCACATGGTTGCTAAGGAGTCCTCGATATACACTCGGTACGTGAGGCCCAAACCGTGAACACCAACCCGTTACAAGCGTGAGTCAAGAACCTTAGCGAGATACTAAAGGCTCGGACCAACTCTTCACGTCATCCCGACGCTTCGCCAATTACAACGTGGTTAGATTGAGGTACAGCTTTCGCTCCTCCCCTTTATATACCCCGCCGGTACGCATGGTTGGAATCATCCCTTGGGGTGATGAAATCCCCAAGCAGGTCCCACTAAGAAAATGAAAAAGGGGTGACTCAAAGGACTTGGAAAGCTATGATTTCTCGTCACCCAGGATCGCCAAATGGTGCAAGGGGATTGGATACATCAAATAGCCTTCCACAAGCATGCCAAACAAGGTTTATTGACTCCCTTTAATTAAACTATGTGCCTAATTTACCAAAAGATAATCGGAAAAAACTTGAAATTTTACCTTCTGGAGGACAGGTCCGCCACTCTGTCAGGATAGGTCCGCCACTGCACTAGGACAAGTCCGCCACTGCATTAGGACAGGTCCGCCACTGCACTAGGACAGGTCCGCCACTGAGTTAGGACAGGTCCGCCACTGCACCAGGACATGTCCGCCACTGCACTAGGATAGGTCTGCCACTGCAGGACAGGTCTGTCACTCCAGGACAAATCTGCCACTCTGTCAGGATAGGTCCGCCACTCTGTAACCTGGACCTGCAAAATGCAAAAAATAGCAAATGTGAAAGAAAGAGACCCGTTTGTGGGTCCCACCGGGCGTGCCAAAAATTTGATAGGTCGAATGTGAGCGTTAGAAAACAAGCAGCAAGTAAAAGAGTGCAAATAAACACCAAAACAACCTACACCTCAAGATTAGCCTAAGTTGGAAATAACACAAGATAAAAAGCAACAAAATGGAACCTTATACCTTGCGTCAAATCGATCCTTTGGTTGGCCCTTCGATCTTTGATGTGTATGCTCCTTGGATGGCACAAGATGCAAGCTAAATGATGTTGTCAGGATGAGTGCAAGTGGATAAAAACATGAAAATAGCTAAGTATAAGTTGAGAAACAAAATTGCAAGCGTTTGGCTAGCAAAATGATCTCCCCCAAAATGAGAGAAAAGAGGGGGTATTTATAGAGATTTTGGAAATCTCTAGGGAAATGGATGGTCAAGATTGAGCCACCAAATATCAAGATGTAGGGCCAAGGTGAGTTGAGAATTCACAAGCCCTCACATCTTGACATGTGGCTTGTGATATAGCCCTAAAAGGTGAAGTGGACATGAGGTGGAAGGAGAAGTACATGACATGGAGGGGGGTACAAAGTACCTTGGGATTGGACAAGATCTCCTCATAAAGGAGGTCCTTGTCCCCATGTGGGTGAGAGGACATGTGAGGAATTAAAAATTCCTCAAATATGCTCATGGGGAGATGGGAAAGAATAAAGAATAGGTGGACATTTGGGGAGAAGTGAAGGAATTAAAAATTCCTTTTGGGTGCCTTGGGGGATTAAAAGGTGAATTAAAAATTCACATGGGGAAGTGGAGTGCCTTGTCCAAAAGGAGAAAGCCTTTAATAAGGTTGACTTAAGGACACATGCCATAAGTGGGAGGAGGATTAGGTTAGGCTACCCAAATGATTAAGGTTGTGCAAGTACTCAGTTAAGTGGACTAATAACTCATTAGAAGCAAGTGGGAGATTATGGAGGATGTGACCCTAATGATGATTAAGGGTGTGCACATGCTAACCCTAGTTAATTAGAAGAAGATGAAGTAATTAAGATGGATTAGGGACCAACTTGCAAAAGTTGGAGGATGTGACCATGAGAGAGAAAAGAGGAATTAAAAAATGAATTTTAATTCCAAAAGGGGAATATGACTAAATTAAATAAAATGGTTAATTTATTTAATTTAGAGGAGGAAAAGGGTTAAAGTATTTATTAAATTAAATACTTTAGGACCCTTATGTAAGATGCAAGGTATTAATTAAACAATTGGTTTAATTAATATTGACAGAGGGGATGAGCAATTGGATGAATAAGGATATGCATTTGATCAGATGGAAGTGATCAAATTGGACGTCTACAACTTCATGAAATTCATTTTTTTTAATCCTATAGTATGCAAAGAATAGAATGTGACACATGTTTTAGACTCAGAAAATGTGATACCATTTGAAAGCTATAGATGTTTTTCAATCAGCCTATTAATCAAGACTTTAGTCGTAATTCAAATAGAAAATGAATAACAATTATTTATTAAATTCAAAGTAAAGCATATTTTATATTGGTGGAAAGCTGAGAATCTCCTTTAAAAAGCCTTTTTGTTTCATCAATTTTTGGTAAAAAAAAGTCGTCAGCCACATACCCTACACATACCCATCATATCGCCACTTTTTGGCCCATCATGATCCTGCACATACCCATAACTTTTTGTATGGTTGACATATGGGAGCCTGTAGACCAGGCATGACTTTCCCATTTCTACTTGTTTTGTGGGTACACACCTAGTGTATATTAGACTACACTAGACCTTGTGTGTTTCTCACTTCTTTAGGGTAACCTAGTGTAGACCATACTGAATTGTGAGCATATTTTCATGGCCACCAAGAATAGAAAAACTTGCTTCCCTAGGGTGCCATGTGAGTGTGTTTGATGGACTTGGCATAATAGATCTTTCTAGTCCATCTTTCTTTCCTCTTTGCATTAATTTTGACATTTTATGATTGTGTATCTTATCTTGTTGCTTCATATCATGCATATGTGTCTATCCCTTTGTGCTTATGCTGGTTTTCCATGGGATCTTGATCCTGATGGCTTGACCACCTCCTTGATCCTTTTCATCCTATCCCATCAAAATTTGTGTAGTAGGAATCGTCTTAACATATATTTGTCTACTTTAGTGTGAGTTTGAGAGTAAGCTCGTACTCTCACTAAAGTGTGGACTAAATCAAGTGTAAAAAATTGTAGACCTTTACATTTTCACACTATGTTTGGGTTCCTTAATTCATTAAACTTAATTAAGTTACTAATTTACCAAATTAGGTATTCCAAAGCCTTATTATTCCCATTTTTCGAAAGGGGTTCAACCTATATTAAACAATTACTATAATTATTTTAAACATCTTGGAAATTTGTGTCTTGGATTTAAGCCCCAAGACCCACTCATCCAAGGGTGAATATGTCCTCCTTAAGTTATAGAACCCAATTTAAAATATGTTTTTGGAGGCAATTTAATGATTCAATTTCAAGTTTCAATTATCATCTTTTGGAATCTAATTTTCAGTAAATTACATAAAAACCTACAAATATATAGCTATTTTATCAATTCTAAACATCTAGAATTAAGGAAAATTTTGAAAGAGAAAATATTATTGTGAAGAGCATTGAAGAGCAGATTTATCATCCATCTACAATGGCAATCAATATCATATCAGCATGTCAAATTTTATGTACATCTTCATGTCATGTTTTGGAGCTAACATTGTGATGTAGGTTTCAACCATCCCATCAAGCCACTTCATGCAAGATCTAGACCTTAGAGAGATATGTTTTTATACTTTAGTCCTCTAAGGGCAGCCATTGAGGGTTTGGTGAGTTGTGACAAAACATTGTTCATTCATCAAATTCCTTTCATTTATCATTATTTCATTATCAAGGTTTAATTACAAAATCGAGGTTTCACCAAGGAAAACCCCTATTCACCAAAGAAATAGTTTCCCCTCTCTTTGTATGTGCATATTTATAGGTGACGAAGGATTGAAATTGGATCAAATGAGCAATTTTGCAAAGTTGTGAAAGTTGTCATCATTGTTGTCAAGCCATGGAAACTCAGATCTCGAATTTATTTTTGACTGTCCAACAATGAAACTATTGGAAAACAACATCTTAGATCCATCTCTAGAGGACCTCGAAAGTTGTGTAGAAAAGCCCTACAAGGACTCATTTTTCCACTTCACCAATTTTCCTTCTATAGTTCTCGAGACAAGCTTTTTTAGGTTAGTAGATATCACCTTGCAACCCCCAAATCTGCATGTAAATTGTTGTTTCCATATCTTTTATCCTAGATCTATGCATTTTAAGTGCTAAGTCATGGAATTTACTTTATTAAATATTTTTAGTTCATCTCCCAAAAGTGCATTTTAGTCATTTTTTTCATAAGGAAACAACAAGATCCCCTAATAGGATTGACTTACCTAAAGTTTGAAAGCCAATTCCTACCTTTGGGAGATTTCTTTTCCTAATGAAATTAGGGAAAAGTGATGGTGTCCTAGATTCATTATTGGTTCATCGCCCTCACCCATTTTTCATCATTTCACATACATACATACATACTTGTTATATACGTACATACATACATACATGCATGCATACATGCATATAAATAATATGCATTCATACATATGCATACACATACACACACACATATATGTAATTAATTACTTTGAGCCCTATAATGCCAATTTGAAACTCTAAATGTTTGTTTTGAATGTGCAAGACAAATATGGATAATTTACTTTTTGAATATATGAATAGGGAGATAATTTGATTATGCTTAATTGTAGATGAACCATAAACTATTTATTTTTATAAATAAAATCATGAGAAGATATTGGATAGTTTACTTCATATTAGACATTCACTAAGGGATGTTAGTGCTTATTCTAGTGAGAATTTAGTAGCTATTCTTGCTTGAATACGATAAATTGTTTTTGGTGATGTTTTATTGAGGAAAGTACAATAAAATGAGGAAAAATAAAATATGTAAAATGGGTTCCTTTCCTTAGCATTCCTTCAAAACCAGCACAACTAGGGCGTATCAAGTGACCAAATGCGTATGCCCTCAAATGGCACCATTGATTTACCCTAGATTTCTTGCTACCAATGATGATTATCCTAATAAAATAAAACTCCATTATATTTTCATTGTCATACATCAAGGGTCATTTAGGCCCCACCAAATAAGTATGGTGAATGGTGGATGCGCACGAACTCAAGAGCCATCAATGAAATAAAAATTAGGTAGCATTTTCCTTTACCACAAATGTATGATCTCATGGACTATTTGGGGAAGGCTAGGTATTTTAAAAAAATGTTTAAAAGAGTGAATGTCACCAAATTACAATAAGAGAGGGTGATTGGAAAACTAATTTCAAGAAAAAAGAGGGGTTATATGAGTGGTTGGTAATGTCAATTGGATTAACAAATGCACCCAACACGTTTATGTGATTGATGAATGGAGAGATGAAACCATTTTAAAGAAAATTTGTAATTGTTTATCTTGATGACATTCTCATTTTTAGTAATTGGAAAGAAGAGAATTTTTTTCATATTTCACATCTTACAAAGACTCAAGGAGGAAAGGTTATTAGTAAATATGAAGAAGTACAATTTTATGAAGGAAAAATTGGTTTATTTGGGATTTGTTATCTCACCACAAGGGGTGCAAATGGATCCAAAAAAGGTACATGCTATAGTTGAATTGCCAAATCCTAAGAGTGTGCATGAGCTTCAAAGTTTCCATGGTTTGGCTAGTTTCTATCATAGATTTATTTGAAAATTCAGTGGAATATGTGCAGCCATAACTAGAACCATAAGGGGAGACAAAAGAGAGTTTAAGTGGATAGTAGTAGAAGATAAATATTTTGAGATTTTCAAGGAAGAGGTCACCGAAGAATAGGTATTAGTATTGCTCAATTTTGTAAAGGTGTCTCAAGTGGATTGTGATGCAAGTGGGACAACCATAGGATCAATTCTTAGCTATGAGGGTAGACCTATTCCATATTTTAGTGAAAATCTTAATGATGGTGAGAAGAGGTATTATGTTTATGACTGAGAATTATATACCATAATGTAAGCTTTAAAGTGTTAGAATTGTGAAAATCAAGAGCCTCACGATCAAACAATGAACAAAGAAACCTTCCACGCAAGATGTATCTGCAAACAAAGAATTTATATATTCCTCAACAAGAAAAAACTATAGAATGAACCTCAAGAATCTTCAAGGAAAACAAAGTCTTTAAAGGTTGAGAGTTTGAAAGAAATAGAAGATAAGATAATGCAATGAGGTTTGTGTGCTATATAGGAGCAACCCTAAATGAAAAAGAGATTAGATCATAACAAATGTCAACATCACACATGATGAGATAAAATGATGTAATAATAGTTCTCTAGTTAACATAATAAATCACTCTTAAGTTTAGCTGAAGTGCATGAGAATAAATTAGACTAATAATTATTAGCTAATGCATGATTACTCTAATATCCAATACTTTTGTCCAACTCTCAATATAAAAAAAATTAAACCAAAAAATATCAACATAAACTCATATTAAAAATATCAATAAATTTAAAAAATTTAAAAATCTAAATTTTAATATACAACACTCAAAAGTGATCTTACTTATTAGTTCCTGTCAATAGGCATGTTTACTATTGCAATCGATGCATTTTATTTTTGGTTGGATTCTTGGCCAATGAGATTGTGTTGTTTAAATTTTTTTTGTCTTTTCCCTATAGTCCGGATTTAAATACAAATTTTTGAAGCATGAAAAAAAAGGTTTATCTCTTTTTCTATTAGTTTGAGTAGGTTGATTTTTCATTTTCAATTAAGTAAAATAGGGAAATAAAGCCCAGACATAGGAAACATAATAATTGTGGAAAATATTTAATTGGGGGATGCATATGGCATGAGTTTTGGCGGTGGGCTGGTGTGTACTGAAGCAGTGAATGCATGTTTAATGCATTTAATGCAAACTTCACGATGTATGTTGGATAGCTGGTGCATACGCAAGCAGGCGATGCATAGTTAATCCATGAAATATGAAGCAAGCATTTGTTTTTTGCTTTTTTTTGTTTATTGTTTGTTGAGAGGCTTGTGTTGCCATTTGCGATGCTTGTGATTCTATGTAGTGATTGAACAAGGGAAGAGCTGAAGGAACAGTGTCGAATTAGTGAGTGGGTTGTCCGTTTGTTTTCCATACTTTGAAATTTTAGGTGAGTGTTGGTTTTTGTTTGTGTTTATTATTGTTTTCCTATCGTTCATTCAAAAGCTTGTGGGTTTTCTAGCTGTTGGTTGTGGTTTTGCATGTTCGTTATTTTGTAATAGTGTAGTGGTCATCAATGGCTTTCTTGTGTGTTTATGATACTTGATAGGTAGAAGAATTGCTTGTTGTTGGAAGGGCTAATAGGGAAAGTGGATACATTAAATTACATGTGCTTTGAGCAAGGTTGGTTGGATTGCGGGGGCAGAGAATGCCTTAATTGTGTGTTTTTTGCTTGAGTGGCACGCTGTCAGGAGAGCTTGGAAAGCATAATGTGCGAGATGTGTTGGAGGGTTGGTGGGTGCAGAAGCAGTGAATGCATGGTTAGTTGATGAAATGTGAGGTGAGAGTTGGGTTTTATTTGTGCTTATTCTTGTTTGTTTCTTGCTTGTTAAAAATCTTGCATGTTTTTTGGTTTTACTTTCGTTCTTCGATGTGCTCATTGAAAATCCTATGGGTTTTTTAGCTATTGGTTGCGGTTTTGCATGTTCATTATTCTATAAAAGTGCAGTGGTCATGAATGGATTCTCTTTGTGTTGCTTGTTGTTAGAAGGGCTAGGGGGTAAGTGGGTGCATTAAATCATGTCTTTTGAGCAAAGTCTCGTGGACTGTGGGGGCAGTGAATGCATTAATTATGTGTTTATTGCTTGGGTGGTTCGAAAGCTTGGAAAGAAAAATATGTGAGATGTGTTGGAGGGCTGGTGGGTGCAAAATAAATGAGTACTTGATTGTTTGTTGTTTGTTAAAAATCTTGTGTGTTTTTAGCTTGGTCTATTTTTTACCAATATGTATTATCATTTGTTTGTCGTTGGTTGAGAAGCCCATGGGTTTTTAGCTGTTGGTTGTGCTTTTGCATGTTTGTTATTGTGTAGAGGTGTAGTTGTTGTCAATGGATTCGCTATGTGTTTGTGATACTTGATAACTAGAAGTATTTCTTGATGTTAAAAGGGATAGTGGGGGAAGTGGGTACATTAAATTACATGTGCTTTGAGCAAGGTATTCTAGACTGTGGGGGCAGTGAATGCGTTAATTATGTGTTTTAGTTGTGCTTATTCTTGTTTGTTTGTTGTCTATTAAAAAACTTCTATGTTTTTAGCTTGGTCTATTTCTTGGAAAAATTTACTATGGTTTGTTTATTGTTTGTTGAAAAGCTGCTTGTGGGTTTTTTAGCTGTTGGTTGCCGTTTTGCGTGTTCGTTATTCTATAGAAGTGTAGTGGTCACCAATGGCTTTGTTGTGTGTTTGTGTGTGCTTTGAGCAAGGTCTAGTGGATTGTGGGTGCAGTGAATGCATTAATTATGTGTTTATGATGCTTGGTTGTTGTTACCAGGGCTAAGGTGGAATTGTGCTTATTCTTGTTTGTTTGTTGTTTGTGAAAAAGATTATGCGTTTTTAGCTTGGTCTATTTTTTTGCAAAATTTAATATCGTTTGTTTATTGTTCGTTGAAAAGCCTATGGATTTTTAATCTAGTGGTTGCGCTTTTTCATGTTCGTTATTCTATGGAAGTGCAGTTGTCGTTAATGGTTTTATGTGTGTTTGTGATACTTGATAACTAGACTTATTGCTTGTTGTTAGAAGGGCTGGCGGGGGAAGTGGGTAGATTAAATTACATGTGCTTTGAGCAAGGTCTTGTGGACTGTGGAAATAGTGTATGCATTAATTATGTGTTTTGTTTGTGCTTATTCTTGTTTGTTTGTTTTTTGTTAAAAAATTTGTATATTTTTAGCTTGGTCTATTTGTTGGAAAATTTCACTATTGTTTGTTTATCGTTTGTTGAAAAGCTTGTGGTTTTTTTAGCTGTTGGTTGTGGTTTTGCATGTTCATTATTTTGTAAAAGTGTAGTGGTCGTTAATGGATTTTCTATGTGTCTATCATACATGTGCTTTGAGCAAGTTCTTGTGGACTATGGGGGCATTGAATGCATTAATTATGCATTTATGATCCTTGGAACCTTGTTGTTATAAGGGTTAACCTAGAATACTTGTAAATATTTATCATGTTGGTCTATCTTTTTGTAATAATATCATTGTTTATGTGGTTGATTTCTATGAATAGCATATTGTTTGTCATGGATTGTGGTCAATTTTTTAATTTTTCCTTGTAACAGGAATGATTACTTGCAATTCGAGTTGGAGGTAGAGGTGTATATGGGTGCAAATATACTTGGCTATTGAATGAGGGACTGGAAGGTCAGATTCTTGTATCATTCTTCCCCTTTGTTTCTAATGAATTTTAAGTCTTCCATTGTGCATAAAATTTGTGCTTTGGAAGAGTTGTGAATGATAAAGGAGAAGTTTGGTTCAAGACTATGACTTATTGCATAGACATATGAGCATAGTGAATGACATATCATGTGGTTCATAAGCATGAAACTTATTTTCGTTGAAAATAAAGTTACTATTGCAGTTGCATTTGTTGAATTTTCCTTTCAAATAGTTGCTTGGTGTTCTTAAATTTCTTTCCTTTTTGTTCTTTTCCTGTTGAAGAGCTTATGTGTTATTATTTTTTATGTTCTTATTGTTAAAAGTGTTGCGGGAACAAATGGGTACATATAGCTAGTTGTTGGACAAGGAACTGGAAGTTTTTATTCTTATACCATTTTGAAAAATGAGCATAGTGAATGAAATTCCATGTAACCTATGAACATGAAACTATTTTCTGTGGAGGGAAGCAGGGTGCTATTGCAATTGTGGAATTTTCTTATGAATCAGTTGCTATGTTGGCCAAATTGCATTGTTTAAGGTATTATTATCTTTTTGCTATAGTTGGGATTTAAGGACATAGTTTGGATAATGGGTTTTGAAGCAGTGAATACATGTTTAATCCATTGCATGCAAACTGTCTGAGGTGTGTTGGAGAGATGGTTGGCATGTACGTAGTGAGTGCATAGTTAATTCATGGAAACTAGTTTTGTTTGTGTTCATTTTGGTTTGTTTATCGTCTTTTGAAAAGCTTGTGAGTTTTTAAACTTTTGGTTGGCCTTTTGTATGTTTTTTTATTTTGTAAAAGTGTAATGGTGGTCAATAGCTTGGCTGTTTGTTTATGATACTTGAAAACTAGAAGTATTGATTGTTGTTAAAAGGGCTAATGGGGAAAGTGGGTACATTAAATTACATATGCTTTGAGCAAGTTCTTTTAGCCCATGGGGGTAGTGAATGCATTAATTGTGTTTATTACTTAAGTGGCTATTACACTATTAGTAAGCATGGTGGTTGGTTGGTGTTAAAAGGGATAATGAGAGATGCTTGCAGAAATTTATAATGTTTGTGTACCATTTCACAAATTTTATTATTGTTTTTGTGGTTCAAGTTTATGTATAGTGTGTTACTTGTCATGGATTGTACTCATTTCTTTGGTTCTATTATATGTCTGGTATTCATTTGCTTGTCAATAAGATAGCAAAAATATATAATGTCGTATTTTCCTAATTTATTTAAACAAGATTCAATAGTAGACATAGTAGCACTTGATGTAGTAGTTGTAGATTGATGGACAAGTGTGCCATATGTAACACATATTATACAATTGCAAATTTTACTCATCCCAACATGCAGTGAACATTAGTTAATTCATGAAATCTTAGTTTAACACATGAAATTTTAGGCGGGTATCGGGTTTTGTTTTTGATTATTCTTGTTCATTTATCACTTGTTGAAAAGCTTCTGAGTAGTTTAGCCTTTTGTGCATGCTCATTTTTCTATTGAAGTCAACTATAGATGAATGGATTTGCTATGTCTTTGTGGTACCTGATAACTAGAAGTATTGCTCATTGTCCTTAAATCTTGACTATAGGATAAAAGAAAAAATATTTTAAACAATACAATGTGAGTGCCTAAGCGACTATTTGAAAAGCAATTGCAATCGATGCAATAGTAAACCTCTCATTCAGTAAACAAATGAACATAGTCCATGACATATAATACATTATTCATAAAAATGAACCACAAAAGGCTGAATAAGATTTGCAAAATAGTAAACCAACACGATAATTTATTGCAAACATTTCTCATTAGCCATTGTAACAACAACCAAGTATCATAAAAAAAGGAAAAAGGTACTCATTAGTGGTGCACTATCATAGAATAATAACCATGCAAAACTAGAACCAAAAGCTAAAAATAGATAAGATTTTAAACAAACAATAAACAAACAACAATAAGCACAAATTAAACCCAACCCTTGCACCAGATTTCATGGATTAACTATGCACTAATTGCTTTTGTGCTTAGGAGGATTTTAGCACATCTCACAAACTTTTCTTTTCAAGGCTTGCTGATACATTGTTACCCACATAAGCAATAAACACATAATTAATGCATTCACTCACTTGTTATCCCCTTCCATGCATATGTAATTGACTGTATCCATTTGCACTGTTGTTCCTTGTAACAACAAGCAATACTTCTAGTTATCAAATGCCAAAAACACACATCCAAGCCATTCACCATGACTGCACTTTTGCAGAATAACGAACATGCAAAAGCACAATCGATAGCAAAAACACTCACAAGCTTTTCAACAAATAATAAACAAACAAGAATAAACACAAAAAAAACCCAACAATTACTTAAGATTTCATGATTTGACCATGATTTCATTATACATATACTCACATGCAAAAATGCAATGAAGAGATACAAAACCCACAATATTTGCAACAAACAATAATAAAACGAGAATAAGCACAAACAAAATCCAGTGGTCACCCATTGCATCATGGACTAGTTAGATCCATTCATTGCATGTGCACTCGTGGACTTATCAAGTATTAGAAATACATAGGCTAGCTATTCACTAGCAATTCATTTCTATAGAATAATGAACGTAGCTAAAAAAACCATGAGATTTTTGACTAGTGATACACAAATGACAGTAAGCACAAACAAAACCCAACACTTGCCTAAGAATTCATAAATTAACTATGTATTCACTGCACGTCTACGCACATGCAAAAATGCAAAGATGAGCTAAAATACCCTCAAGCTTATGAACAAACAATAGTCAAACAAGAATAAGAAAAAACAAAACCTAGAACTCTACAAAGATTTCATGGATTAGCTATGTGTTGGCTACATGTGTGCTTACATTACACAAGATATTGGTCAAAGTGTTCAGTTTTCCCTAGAACGCTTCTGGTTATTAACTATAAAAAAAAAATAGATGCGCCACTCACCAGTTGCACACCACAAGCACTATACAGAATGAGAAATGTCAAACATGGCAAGCCACATCCAGAAACACACAAGTTTCTCAACAAATAGTAAACAAACAATTTATGCAATTTAACCAAGCATTGTTTGCTTATCTTCATACCAGTTGTGCAATACGTATTGTGAGGTTTGCAAATGTTCAATGAATTAAACATGCATTTACTGCTTCAGTATGCATACATGGGTATGTGCAAGATCATGATGGGCCAAAAAGTGGCAATATGATGGGTACATGTAGGGTATGTGGCTGACAACTTTTCTTTTACCCAAAATTGATAAAACAAAAAGGGTTTTTAAAGGAGATTCTTAACTTTCCACCAATATAAATTGTGTTTTACTCTAAATTTAATAAATAATAATTATTAATTTTCTATTTAAATTACGACTAAAGCCCTGATTGATAGGCTAATTGAAAAACATCTAAAAGTTTCAAATGGTATCACATTTTTTAAATCTGAAACATGCGTCACATTTTATGCTTCATATACTATAGGCTTACAAAAAGAAAAATTGAATTTCATGAATTTTCAACCAAGTTAAAGTGGTCAGACATACGAGTTTTTATATTTTTTAAGTTTTTTAATAAAAAAATCATAATTAATTATTTACTTGGAAAAAAATTATAAAAAAATATGCATCACATTGAGACATGAGTCCTCTACTTATATCTAAAATATTATTATTATTTTTTATCATTTTATTGTGGTTAGGGTGGTCAGACAAACACCTACTTGTTATTTTTTCCCTAAAATTTAAGTACTACTGCATTAAAACTTCAAATTTTCACCAAATAGATTTATTTTCTTTTTAAATAAGCCTAGTAGTTTTGAAACTACATTCAACTTTCTATAGATTCTATTCTTATATATTTTTGAAATAATATAGATAACTTATTCAAATTTTTACGCCAAGTTTCCTAACTCTGATTTTTCTAAATTTTTTGCCACTTAAGGGCCTATTTTTTCCATGATGATCCTGCACATACCCACATTGCCAAAACTTGTGTATCATTTATTTTTGTTAAAGTGAACCAGCAAATTAGGAACCCATTATATTTTTTTGCAAATAGTCAATTATTGCATGCAAATTATGTTTCTATTAGGAACAATGTACTAGCTATGGAAGCAGTCAATTCATGTTTAATGCACTGAATGGTATAGCTATTGCATCATAAAGAATAGTATATTAAATGCAAGTTTTGCAAGATATATTTTTTGAAACATTTAGACATTAAATAGAAATCCTGCAAAGTTAGCCGATAGGCTGATAGCTAGCTCTATCCTATTGCAACCAAAAATATTATTCACTGTTATAAGGCCCAATTGTACAAATAGATGCAGTAGATAACAAAGCACATGAAACAGTTGAAGCCAATAAGTAGGTTACAATTGCAGGAGTCTCATTTGCAATTAACTAGTGATAAATATTTATTCTGTCTCTCTGTTGCTTCATGCAAGCATATTACTTTTTGCTATTAAAAAAAATTACGAAAAGAAGATCATATTATATATCTTGCAAATATTCAATGCCTAAATGCAAATTATGCAACCTTTTGTAGCAAGATAGCAAATGTTGAAGCAGTCATTGCATGTTTCATGCATTAAATAGTATGGCTCACAGATAAAAAAACAACGGTCTATTGAATGCAAATTGTGCAAGATAATATGTTATCCATATACATGAAAAAAAAAGCCACATGTATAGGAACAATGTACTATTGATGACTGGTTAGTGTGTCTATTTATCATACTTGATAACTAGATGTATTGGTCAATGTTCCAAAGAAAACTTAACAAAAATAAAACTGAGCAATAGTGTAATATTTCATGAATTAGCACCCACCAACTCTCTAATACATGTCGTACAATCTAAATTTAATGGATTAAACATGTATTCACTGCTTCATGATCAAATATTTCCCAAAATCTATAATGTCAAAATCAACAATATATAATGTTCCCATATTTTCCTAATTTACTTAAAGCAAAATGAGTGAAAATGAAAAGTTAACCTACTCAAACCAATAGAAAAAGAGATAAACAATAATCTTCAAGCACACAAAATACATATTAAAATTGTGACTTTAGGAGAAAGTCAGAAATATTTTAAACAACAAAAATAAATATGGGCATAAATCCCGATTATAGGAAAAAGACAAAAAAAAAAATAACAACATGATGTGATTAGCGAAGTGACTAATTGGAAAGAAAATGCAATGAATGCAATAGTAAGGTCATGGAGTGCATAGATTTGTTTCCTTCAAGCTTGTAACAACAAGCAATAGTTTTGGTTAAAAGGTTTCACATACGAACAAAGAACATCAAGAACTAAAAACATATGACCTTTTGAATAAGTAACAAACAAAGAAGAATTAAGTATGCATTTCTTGCTTGCATACTTTCTGGCTTCCCAATACACCTTGGAAATTTTGCATATAATGGATATGAAACCAAAAGTGTCTAGATTTTAGAATTTCATTTGTTTACAAGTGTTATGTATCAAATGCATCGATTGCATTTTATGCGATGAAGCTCACACATATTGGATTTGGTTATAAAATATTTGTCAAAATTTCTTGTGTGCTTTTATGTTTCATGTTTATGGATAGCATGTTCTATGTCATGGAGTATGCTTATCTATCTATTTTGTAACTGTAATAGGGATCATTTGTTGTAAGTAGAGTGGGTGACGAGGATTTAAATTGGTTCAAATAGACCTAGTTGTTGAACAACAAGTTGCAAGGTCAAACCCTTGTATCATTCTCTTGCTTTGTTTGCAATGAAATTTAATTCTCTCCAGAAACTAGCTTTACGAATAGGCACATGACCATAGTAAATGATATGCTATGTAATTTATAAACATGAAACTATTTTTTCCTGATGAACATGTTGCTTTTGTAGAGAGAAATCTATATAATTGTAATCATGGGATGTGCAGTTCATTGATTTAATATTTTTCAATCATGTATTGCTTCTAAGATTGCAAGGAAGGGGAAACATAGGAGCTATTTTGGTCTACATAGAATGCAGTGAAGTGCTATAAATTTTTTGGCATTTTTCATGACTTTAACATTCATGACATTTTTCAAGAAATAACAAGTCATGGTGTTTGCCATGAATTTTATAGCATTTCATACTACATGCACTCGAGGGAAAGAGTATTTTGATGCATGTGCCTCATATCTTTGACATTATGATTATGTGCATAACATATTGTGCTACCATATACTCCAACATGGATGATCCAAAAAAACTATTCATCACTCCCAACTATATAGTGTTTACATGCTTTGCTAATTACCATGCACTTAAATGAATAGTAATCATGCTTAAAAAAAATGAAATTAGATTGGCCAAGTAAACATTATAAATGGAAGTGTAAGAAATAAGAAATGAAGTATTGTCTATACTTGAATAAAATCATGTGTATCTAGATCATAGAATTTGATTCATTTGCAAGCGTTATGTATCAATTGCATTGCCCCCATTGTGCGTGTGAAAGTTCACACAATTTTGATTTAATGCTTAAGGAAAAATTTACTATGTGCTTTTGGGTTTCATGTTTATGGACTGCATGCTATTTGTGATGAACTATGGTCATTTGTCTTAACTATAGCTCTGACAGGGACCATTGGTTGCAAACAAATTGAGGATGAAAGATTCATATTGTTTTGATCGGACCTGGTTTTTGAAATACATGCTCCAAGGTCAAATTCTTGTATCATTCTACTACTGTCTTTGCAATGAAACTTAAACTTGCAATGCATCTAAGTATAGTCTATTAGGAGAGTTGTGAATAATAAAGGACAATTCCTATTCAAGAAACTAGTTTTGGAAATAGATAGATGAGCATAATTGGTGGCATGTTAAGTAGTTAATAAACATGAAGCTATTTTCCCTTCACAAGCATCTTACTCTTGCAAATAGGGATATGCATGATTGTAATGATGGAATATGGAGTCCACTGGTTAAATATTTACGAAGAACTATGGTTTGTTCCTAGTGCCATAACTTTTTTAAACAAAAACCAATAATAGATGTAGTGTGTTGATGATGCATTAATTGCTATACTGTCAAGGGGTTCATTGCCAAAGTTAACACAATTTGCATAAGTGATTAAACACTTGTTTACATATACAATGTTCTATTTTCCAGATTTACTTAATCAAACATGAATAGTATGTGTGCTACAACCAATAGCCAAAGAGATAAATCATGGTTTTTAGACATCGAAATTATGTCCATGAGCCCCAAGTACACAATGTTTCCATATTTTACTAGTTCTCTAGGAATATGGTTATCAATAAACTCACTGCAAGAGAATCAAATTTGATTGGGAAAGTAAATATTACAAATGCAAATGAGTGATTGGGCAGCAAAATTGATAGAGTTTGGATTCAATTCATGAATATTTGGCTAAATTTATTGTGTGCTTCCCTGTTACATGTTTATCGATAGCATGTTCTATGTCACCTATGTTGATGGGTGTTTTTGCACACTTTGTCAACATAGGCAATGCGTAGATGCAATACCTCTCTTGAAAGGAAATCTCCAACAACAAGTTGCTGAAAATCACCCCAAGGTCTCTCGAGTGTTAGGTCTTGAAAGTGGTTGGAATATATCAATTGTTTCATGTGATTTGCTGGAATCAGAAGGCGGACTTATAGATGAGTCACAAAGTGTGGAAGTTGGATCTACAAGTGGAGTTATTAAGATGGGAGAGTTGTTGTGCATTTGTTGCAGGTTCAAACAATAGTCTTGAACCCCATTTTATCATTGGATTTAGCTTTACAATGGGAAATGAACCTTTCCTAAGGTACTTATTGAAAAAAGGAAAAAGGGCAAGAAAGAGAGGAAGTTCCTAGACCTGAAATAATGAATGAATAGTGATCATGGAGGCTGCTACAGTAGACAAACTCCCTAAACTGGGTTTTGCTTGACCAATAGAAGCCTACAACTACACAAACCTAGTGCAATCTTCTAAGGAATACAAATTTTTAGATTACACACACATCATGCACATGTAATCGAACTCTACACAAACCTAGTGCAATCTTCTAAGGAATACAAATTTTTAGATTACACACACATCATGCACATGTAATCGAACTAAGTTGCACTAATAAAGGAATGAAGCTTAGACTAGATTTACAAAGTTATTCATCATCAATGAACCATGAAAAGCGTGAGCTGAAAATTCATTAAATACTGAAAAAACAATCACCATCACCACTTCCATTCAAGAAACTAACACCTAAACTAATAGGGAAGTTGAACCATGCATACATAAAGAGAAAATTCAAAAGGAACACCCATAAATCATGTAATGTTGCTTTCTATTGTTACAGAATGTTTTTACATCAGTTCTCCAACCCTTTACAAATGAGGGGCAAGCCCCTATTTATAGTTTTTCAAAGCCCAAATGAATGGCTAGGATTGAATTACTTTGTGTGGCCCATATTTTATTACATTAGGGTTTCACCTACCCCCCATTATCTAGTAATTTTAAAATGCAATTTTTTCTTTTCCTTATTTTGTCACCTAGTGCCCAAGTGTTGTAGTAGTTTTGTCATTTAGCTAATTCATCTTTACTGTAGCTGAAATTGCCTGAAAGCTGCCTTCTTACTTGATGTGTTTGCAGTGTTCTTCCTTGGATCAAATGGGCCCATCGACAACTAGCATCAATGGATTGGTTGCCCCTTATTTGGGCGACAGGTCATCATCATCTAGTGAAAAGTAGCATGGCTCCCTCATGCCTTCTTCAAGGATACCCCCTTTGCATTTTTTCATTGACCTCCTTGGCACATGCCTTCTTCTAACACTGACCCTGTTGATGGGTGGTACGAGGAAAGGTGGACATAAAATGAATGGTGACAGGAGCTATGTGCTTTTCCTTGTTCAACTTTCTTAATGGGTCTCCTGACGGAACCACAGTATGCTCCTTGAATCCTACATACAAGAAGTGTCGTAAGTGCTTTCATACAAAAATCAAGGCAAACATTAGTCAAATCCTCTGAACTCCTTGTTAGATCCATCCATGCATCATCAAAAGATCATAATATTCGTCATTGGAGCTCATTTGGACCATAAACATTAATGCGGGCCCAAGGGGGCAGGCGCCAAGTCGGACGATGGATGGAAGGTGGAAGGAAGGAAAACAACGAACGAGGGATAGAAAACTGGAAGGGAAGTTCCCAGAACTCAATAAATGTAGCAAAACCAAGATTTTTCAATTATAATGTATGGGAGAAGGGGAAGAAAGAGTGCCAAGACAAAATTCCTCAAGATTGGACTCATTCAAAAAAAGTGAAAGCTTGTAAGGGGAAATCCGGAGGGTCACCGCCCTTTTCAAAAGGCAATGAACACATAACAACCCGGAAGGAAAGTCCCAAATGACGACGGAGGGACGGAGTCCTGGAAACAGCCACGGAGGGGCCGAGTCTTGGAAGGCAGAATTTTAGGGGTCGACGGAAGGTCAAAATGGCCAAGGAGGGATGAAGTCTTGGAAATGGCCATGAAGGCGGTGAGTCCAGAAAGGCAGACCGCTAGGGGTTGATGGAAGGTCAAAACGGCCAAGGAGGGATGGAGTCCCGAAAACAGCCACGAAGGGGGCAGGTTCTGGAAGGCGGACCGTTGGGGGCTGACAGAAGGTCAAAATGGCCAAGGAGGGATGGAGTCCCAGAAATGGCCATGGAGGGGGTGGGTTCCAGAAGGCGGACTACAGGGGGTCGATGGAAGGTCAAAATGGCCAAGGAGGGATGAAGTCCTGGAAATGACCACGGAGGGGGCGGGTTTCAAAAGGCGGACCACCGAGGGCTGACGTAAGGTCAAAATGGCCAAGGAGGGATGGAGTCCCAGAAACAGCCACAGAGGGGGCGGGTTCCGAAAGGCGGACTATTGGGGGGCCGATGGAAGGTGAAAACAGCCAAGGAGGAACAAAGTTCTGGAAGGAAATTTATGACACCCCCAAAACTTAACCAAACCTTGGTAGTTCACTTAGGCACCACAAAAACATCCCAAATCTATAGGAAACTTTTCCCCAAAGTAAAAAATGTAGGAAAAGTAAATTGAGCGATCAGGGACCAAGTCAGTGGGAACAAGGCAAAAGGCAGAAAAGGGAAGGGGGACTTTATTTTTCCCCAGTTTTGAATACCCCAAGTAGGTGAATTTGGTTAAGGGAATTTGATCATTTGAAAGCACATGACAAATTTGGGCTTTGAAAATGGGGCACGCAAAATGAGACAAGAGCAAAGCAGCCTGTCAGGAGCAAAAAGAGGGGGTCCGTGCCCACAATGGGGTGTGTGTGCAAAACATGCACAACAAATGGAGACTCATTGGGGAAATGATCCAAAGCATTTTGATGCAAAATTGGAAGCACGAACCCAAAATCTCTAGTTCTGATCTTCATGCTAGGGTAAACAAACTAGATGCTCAACCAAAGGATCAAAACCACTAGTTAATGCAACCTTCAGTATGCTGAAAATCCAATTGTATGCAGCTATGTTAATTCCCTTCCTTCGGTTGCTACAAGAATCCAAGCTCTATCAAGTTAAGCTACGTAGTTTATTCTAACTCCAAAAGCATCCAGGACATTGCCTCACTGCCAGTCAGGCATCCATAGCCCCAACGAGGTTGTCTCTATGATTCTCCTGAACATTTCTCTACTGCCATTCGAGCATCCATAGCCTTGGTAGAGTTCGTTCTTTTAATTTTCAATGTTTTTCTTTCTTTCTTTCTTTTCTCTTTTCAGTTCTTTTATTTCAACCTGCAAGCATTGAAGCTCACGCTTAGGGCTGGGAATCATAATGGCACTGAAGTAGAATTTTAGATTTCTCACTTAACTAGACTTAGCAAAGGACCTACAATGACCTCCAGATTCTTAAAATATGTGATCAAGATATAAGATTCTAGAATACGTCAAAATTAGACCAACCAATGACTTATCCTCTTTGAATCAAACACCTAGATCACTTAACACTAACAGAAGATCCTCAACATCCACTTTGAAAACTTGATTAGAGTTTGATGAAGAAATACATGGAACAACCCCAAGCGGCAAGTATGGTTATTGTGCATACAGATGTGCCTAGCCAAAAGCAGAGGGACCCTAAGCAAAGTAACAACAAAGTAGCAACAAAACAAAAGCGAAGTGAAAGAAAACACCTACACTAACCAAAGTAGAAAAGAAAAAGAAAACAATAAGAAAAATAATCTAAAGAAAACAACCTACAACACACCAACTAACCTAAGGAAAGCAGTAAATTGGAGTATTTACACGAAACCTACACTACTAAAAAATGAGCTATGTACAAAGATATTTACAAACCACTATGTTTAGGTAGGGAAAGCTGACATTAATGTTCATTGGATTTCACAGTGCATGCACAAGACAATGGGTGATCGTTATCATTCTTAACCATGCAAATTTATCCTTATATTCTGAAAAAATAAATTCAATGTTGCAACACTCAAGTTCAATCACATCATCATGAACAATCAACAATTGGGGTGATTCATTGAACCCATGGTTAATCCATAAACATGTTTTCCTTCCCTCATTACCATAATCAAAATGAAACATGAAACTATAAGTATTCATAGGATTAAGGAAGGATAGAACCTGGATGTTGTCATGCAGATGTGGCAATGTTGGACAATCGAGAGTAAGCACAACATTATTGACAGGTGCATTGACTGCCTCAGATGGAGGCACTGGGTGGTGTAACATTTCATGCATCAAGCCTGCATAAGGTAGGGAGAACGGGGAAGCAAACACTTCTTCCACGTCTTGTGCAGGATTGGAAATCCCTATTAGTTGTTCTTCAAGAAGACAGACTTCATCTCGTTGATCTTTCGCAAACCTGGTGTCCACTTGATTGCTATCCTCAAAAGGCAGCATGCTGTCCCACTTCCTTTCCCAAGTGTTGTCCTTATTTATGTGGCTAGCAATCAACTCATGTAGGGATCTAAGAACCAAGCTCACGTGGGAATTTGAGGCGCACCGATTGAAATAAAAGGGTACTTCTATGAATACTTTTGCGGACAGTGTACCCACTACCTCTGATAGTGACATACAAGATTAGTCTAAATGCACAAAAAAACAATTTATTGAAAAGGCTTTTAAAAAAAAAAAACACTAGTAATGCCTTTCACTTCTCCAATCTGGTGTGCAGTAGCCTAAATTCATGGAATTAAGAGCTTTAGGCTTGCCAAGAGTGAGAACAACCACTCCATTGGGAAACATGTTGCCCCGTACAAAAGACGTCACTTCCACCATGGTATTGGTGTTGAATCCTTTTGCTCCAAAACTCCTCAAATGGCCATTGGAATGAAGCTCCACTGGTAGGGAGAGGTGGAGAGGAGCCTGATCTCCTCATAAAGGAACGCACAAAATAGGCCTCAAAACAAAGACAGTGATCTAGACTGCAGAAGTTTTGAACTGATTAAAAATATGTAAGAGCATGGTTCAATTTGCCAACAACGACTCTCCAACCATGGATGGTTCAATGAGACATTGACCAACATCCTCCCCTCGCGAGCTTAAGAAAGCTAAAACGTAGGCAAAGGTAGTAGATGAACTAGCAGGAAAAGGGCGCAATGAACTACTTGAAAAAAATTCTGTATGTAGAATGCAAAAGCATAGGGAAGGTGTGCAAACTGTTAGACAACATTCCTTCAAGAAAACGTGTTGCAACTGATATAAGATATGAAACAAAGTAGATTTTCTTAATAGGCTTTAGAAACTTTTAAGAAAATGCAACTGTTAGGTTTAAAACCAAACTCCACAACCATCCCAATATCCTCCTTGGCTGCACACAAATGGGATCTTTGAAATAGGGTATGGACGTCCAGCAATGTACTGCAGGAAAAGTGATTTTATGGAATGCAATGAATGCAAGATATGCGCGAAGTTTGTTGGTATGAGGAATTTTCAAGCAGATGTTATTCACAAGTGTACAATCGAATTCTACAGTGTATGACCTTCATAGACATGCCTGCAGAATACAGAAGCATAGACAAGGCAAGTGAACTATTTAACTTTTTCTTTTCTCAACGACCCAAACAAAAAAAAGTGCAAACAATAGCTACAGAGGCTTTATCATTTCCAGCACTACGTATGATGCATGATATTTGAATGAATCATTATGTGGAAACTCATATGAAAATTAAAAAAAAAGAAAAAAAGAGTAACAACAATCTACAAGTATCAGTGAGCTCGTATTGAGAAAGGCAGAGTGATGGAAAAGCCATAAGTTCACCTCAAGCAAATTTAGAAGAGACTTAGTTCTATCTTAGTAATTGCAATATGACCAATCTTAGTGTGAGATAAAAGTCATTCTAACTAGGATGCAAAATCTAGAAATACAAGTAGCATGTTAGATGATGAAACTTTCAAATGAACATGGACAACCCTCCTTCTATCGCCATAATGTGGATGCCAAATCTGCAAATGGTTAGTATTTTAAAACCAAGCTAATAATCAAGCATCCATATGAAATAATAAATCATGTTTCTAAATGCAAACAAATTAAAAGATAAACTAAAGCATATAAAACATGAAATAAACCCTATTTCATATTGGATTGGTGCTATTGTGGAAAATAGCCCTTTCCCAACCCTTGATAATGCAAATGATGATGATCGAAAAAATCAATTCTCAGTTTAAGAGAATGACTTTGCATAAAGATTATGGAGGATTTGATCAAGAATGAAGCCTTTATTTATAGATTTTCTTGATGAGAGATTGGCCAAATGGATGAATGTGGGACTAAAAATAGACCAATGAAAAGAGGCCACTTGTCAACTTGCCATAGGTTGAGGGATGTGCAAGATTTGGGAAATGTGCCTAAGAGAGGGAGTTTCAAATTCAAATTTTTGCAATAAATTTTGAGAGGGGGACATGAAAATGGGAAATTAATGAAATGTTGGAGGGACAAGTCAACTTGTCATCATTTTCAAATTTGAAGGAATATTTTGTTTTATGCCAAGTTGATGGAAAATAAGGATTTTAATAAATCAATAAATTGATTTATTTGTGCAAGTGGGATTATCTAGAGGATGTGATGGGTGGTTAGGTTAGGGTAATTAGGATTAGATTAGCTTAATGATGATTAGGATGATTTTGACCTTTTTGATTGAAATATTTGGATTTATTTAAATCAAAAGGGGAGAAATATGAATTTAGGATTTTATTAAATGAATGTTTGATTTATTTTATTGAAAGGTTGATGTTTGATTTATTTAATTTAAATGAACAACTGTAGGAATGAAATTAACGAGTTTAATTTACCTGATGCATGGATGAAGATGAACTTGATTAATTTGATGAGTGGATGAATTTGAAGCCTGGTTTACTTGATGAATGCATAATGCTAATTTTACATGTCTATAGATCTTGAATGGTTCTAACATTGGCATTGGTTCGTGCTTGCAAGTGAGCACCATCGGTTTTAGGTGGTGGAGGTGGGGGGTTATGAGGTGGAGTGGGTGGAGGTGGAGGTGAAGGTGGTGGAGATGGAGGGCGTGGAGGTGGATTATGAATATTATTAAATTGATCCATGTGATCTCTAAGATATAAGTGAACCTGTGTTAGATTTGTAATTTAAAAATGTAAGATACATGTTTAGGAAATACCCTTAAACCATTCAATATAAATGGCCTAATTGAATACAAATGATAAAATGTGTAAGCTCATATATGTCTAAGGCATCTTACTTGAATGAAAAAACAATTAACTATTAATATAGGACAATTTATGAATGCTTTAGGGTTTACGGTTTAGGTTTAAGGGTAATAGGATGGCTTAAGGGGATCTATGTAGTAAGGTCCTAGTAAAAAATGATATGGATTAAGTGAATAAAATTTGGTGAAGATGCCCAAGGCAACCAAATTTCATTAAGGTCCTAGGTAACCTCACCAAATTTTATTCACTTGAGCCATGTCATTTTGTGCTAGGACCTTACTAGACATAGATCCCCTTAAGCCATCCTATCACCCTAAAAAGTAAATTGATGAACCTAGATCATGAAATCTCATTCATACTATAATCTTGCACGATATTATTATTGTTAAATTTTGTTGTCTTGGGCAACTTCACCAAAATTTGAGAACTTATTTGATCCCCTTAAGAAATGTCATATTAGGACCCCTTAAGACATCGATTTATGGTTTAGGGTGATAGGATAAATTAAGGGGATTTATGTCTAGTAAGATCCTAGGACAAAATGACATGACTCAAGTGAATAAAATTTGGTGAAGTTTCCCAAGGCAACCAAATTTCATTAAGGTCCTAGGAAACTTCACCAAATTTTATTCACTTGAGCCATTTCATTTTTCCCTAGGACCTTACTAGATATAGATCCCCTTAAGCCATCCTATCACCCTAAACCGTAAATCAATCAACCTAGATCATGAAATATCATTCATATTATAATCTTGCACGATCTTATTATTGTTAAACTTGGTTTCCTTAGGCAACTTCACCAAATTTTGAGAACTTATTTGATCCCCTTAGAAATGTCATATTAGGACCCCTTAGGACATCGATTTATGGTTTAGGGTGATAGGATGGCTTAAGGGCATCTATTTCTAGTAAGGTCCTAGGAAAAAATTACATGGCTCAAGTGAATAAAAATTGGTGAAGTTGCCTAAGGCAACCAAGTTTCATTTTAAGGTCCTAAGACAAAACAAATGCTTTAGGGTTTAGGGTTTAGGGAACTTAGGGTGAAGTTTGGGTGGCCCTTGGAATAATGAACTTTCAAGTTAGTGAATAAAATTTTCTTATGGAACAGTTGATTGAGATAGCTATTGTTTCAACTGACCAACCTAGATCACGAAATCTCATTCATATTCAGTAATCCCACAAAGCTGGTTTACAATTTATGGGAGGAACTAATTTTTGCTGAAATCACATATTTTTAGAAAATATAATGATTTAAGCCTTAAAAGGTTCCATTTAAATAATTTTAATTGAATAGGATTTGATCAAAATACCTTAAATCAAACCCCCTTGGATAGAACCCCACTAGTTTTAAACCATACCTATAACAAAGTCTCCTTTACACTTATCAAAATGCTGATAAAAAACCACTTTTGATTTACCTTTTGGGGGATCAAATGAATTCATTTAAAATTTATTTTTGAAAGTATGTAGTCCTTATTATAAGCTTCCCAAAAATTATAATTTTAAACAAATATAATTTTATTATTATATTTATTTTTTATTTCTCGTGAATGTAGGTTTTTCACCAAAAATTAAGCTCTCTGTTCTACACGTGGAAAAATAGTAGATTATTAAAGAAAGAAATTAAAAATATTAGTGCACCAGATATTGAAGTCCTTGATCAAACAAAGAAAATAAAAATGAATTTTGATGCACACAAAAAAAGTTAAGCATTTTACGGTCACAATATGTCTGAATTATAATTGGTTTGAATTTGAAACTTGATTAAAGAAAAAATATTCAATAGAAAACTATCTAACCAGGTGGAAGCACTAGAAATCAAAGTTACGAATCTAAATTCAAAAGAATTATAATTTTATCCTTCATGGAAAAATAGTTATACGTTATACAGTGAGCGTCATTTTTTAAAAAATGTTGTTTTCTGAAAAAAACTAGTTTTCTAGGGAGATGGAAAAAGAAGTGCAATCTGATTCCAAAAATTTTGAAAAAAAAAAATTAGAATCTATAGACAAAATTTCACGAAACTCTAGTTTGCATCATCTTCAAATTCCTCACGGTTTAGCCACTATAGGTGCTTGAAAGTGAAGATTTAGTTAAAAAAAATATTTCAGTGTCCAGTTTGGCCAAAAATTATAAACCACTATTGTGGGATCACCTTATTATAATCTTGCATGATCTTATTATTGTTAAATTTGGTTACCTTGGGAAACTTCACCAAAATTTGAGAACTTCTTTGATCCCCTTAAGAAATGTCATATTAGGAACCCTTAAGACATCGGTTTATGGTTTAGGGTGATAAGATGGCTTAAGGGGATCTATGTAGTAAGGTCCTAGGACAAAATGACATGGATTAAGGGAATAAAATTTGGTTAAGTTGCCTAAGGAAACCAAATTTCATTTTAAGGTCCTAAGAAAAAATGAATGCTTTAGGGTTTAGGGTTTAGATTTTAGAGTTCAGGGTTTAGGGTTTAGGGAACTTAGGGTGAAGTTTGGGTGGCCCTTGGAATAATGGACTTGCAAGTTAGTGAACAACATTTTCTTGTGGAACAGTTGATTGAGATAGCTCTTCTTTCGACTGACCAACCTAGATCATGAAATCTCATTCATATTATAATCTTGCACGATATTATTATTGTTAAATTTGGTTGTGTTGGGAAACTTCACCAAATTTTGAGAACTTCTTTGATCCCCTTAAGAAATGTCATATTAGGACCCCTTAAGACATCAGTTTATGGTTTAGGGTGATAGGATGGCTTAAGGGGATCTATGTAGTAAGGTCCTAGGACATAATAACATGGGTTAAGGGAATAAAATTTGGTGGAGTTTCCTAAGGCAACCAAATTTCATGTTAAGGTCCTAGGACAAAATGAATGCTTTAGGGTTTAGGGCTTAGATTTTAGAGTTTAGGGTTTAGGGTTTAGGGTTTAGGGAACTTAGGGTGAAGTTTGGGTGGCCCTTAGGATAATGGATTTTCAAGTTAGTGAGCAACATTTTCTTGTGGAACAGTTGATTGAGATATCTCTTTTTTCGATTGACAAACCTAGATAATGAAATGACTAACCAACCTAGATCATGAAATCTCATTCATATTATAATCTTGCACGATCTTATTGTTGTTAAATTTTGTTTCCTTGGGAAACTTCACCAAATTTTGACAACTTCTTTGATCCCCTTAAGAAATGTCATGTAGTAGGACCCCTTAAGACATCGATTTATAGTTTAGGGTAATAGACTGACTAGTTTATGAATATTTTTTATTTTATGAATATAGACTAAATAATTTCGTAATAGAAACACATAATTATGTATTATTAGGATTGATTTGATTTTGATACATATACTTTAACTTGATTTTTTTTAATTGAATATAATATTATTTTATTTAACACGTTTTTTATTAATATTTCACTAAAATGAATTTTATGATATAAAATGTATAATAAAATTAGTTAATGTTGAATTTTATTTTATTTTGGATTGTTTGGAATTGAAAGAACCTAAAAGAAAGAAAAGAAAAATATTTAGATTCTTTTAGTGTCTAGGTAACTAGTGCAAATTGAGATTTTAGACTAAACTAGAAGCCTAATTAACAACTAATTGACTAGAATGAGAGTTAAGATTGTCAAAAGACAAGAGACAAAACATGCAAACAAGAAATGGAAATAAGGCATGACTAAGAGATATAAAAACATACAATAGAAATGAATTCACATATTATCTAATTAAGTGACAATTGGAAATAGATTCTACAAGGATTAAGGAATTTTCTAACTAAATTTGTAAACAAACATTGAGAATTTATCAATTGTAACGATCCACTAGTCCCACAAGTTATCCTTCCCTTCACCCATAATTCCTTAATTAACATAGTGTTTTCAACTTATCCATTTTTTTTATATTTCTCATATAATTTTAGATTTGAAACTAATTTAATTGCCCTCCTTTATATATAGTGGTTTTAATTTTTTATATCATGGATTCCACTCAACCTAAATTTTTTACCTTGTCTCCATTCATTCTTACATCAATTATTTTGATGTGTTCAAAATTATTTTTTATTTGATACATGAATATTTGATAAAAGAATATCCTTTTTCCATAAACATAGTGGAACATGTTCCATTAATGCACTCTTTGATATTGGATATGATTTAACATCTTCCATGGAACTTATTATTATTTTCCCTTCTATTGTACATTCTTTAACTTAACCATGAGTTTCATAAAGATTTCATCTAGCTTAATATGTATAGCTTTAGTAATGATGATGTTCATTATACTATGAGTATTGGTGTGCCTAGCTTTGATAATTCTCTTATCACCTATGATCGTGCTTTAGCTTTCAGTTATTTCCCTTATTATGATGCTTAATGAAAGAAACCTAGATGATCACACTTATGGCATGCCTGCCTTATGAACATACTCAATATTTTTTTATTCTAAGATGTTTGTAACATATTTTTTTCTATTCTAATTACATATATGTTCATAACGTTTAATTGATTATGTCTCTTGATGAATACACATTTAAATGTATAATATTTATCAAATCCTATTTCATTGTCAATATCAAGGACCCTAATTTACAATGCAAATGCATTCAATTTAAAACATTTAAGCAATGCAAATCAATTTTTTCCATTATCAAATATTCTTGAACTTGAAATCAAGGTTTTCATTTAAATACAAACAAAAATTGTTTGATTTCAATTTGGGTAAATTAGCAATTTTTTTTGTTTGAATTGAATTTAAGGTTTCAAGAAAAAATTAGGGTTTTCAATGCAAATTTTTTGTTTCATTTCAAATTAGGGTTTTCAATGCATTTTTTTTTGTTTTCTTTCAATTTAGGGTTTTCAAATGCAATTTTTTTTTGTTTTATTGAATAAATTTAGGTTTTAAAAGCTAAATTTTGTTCTTCATATACGATTCAAGGATGACTTTTCCATTTCTACAGGGTTTCATTCTGTTTTTTCTTCTACCTCTACAATTTATCAATTCTCTTATTACACCTAAATAATATCATAAAATACTAAATAAACAGGAAAAAAAATCATGCTAAAACCTACTTTTCACTTATAAATTTCAAAAAAACATTAAAAAACCGTAGATAAAGTGGGTGGAGGCATACCTAGAGGTTGGAGGTCACTGTTATCGTCGTTGTTGTGTCTGCTAAATTGGGATCCCAAGTTGCTAATGACTTAGTTTTTTTTTTTTTTAAATAAATAGTACTTTAAAATAGGATCTCATTTTGTAAAGATCGAGATCTAGTTTCCCATCCGTCAGTTCAGGATCCTTTAATAATTGGGATCCTAATTTTTTTAAAAAGGGATCCTATTTATAATTTAGGCTTGGGATCTTGAACCTAAATGGGATTTTGTTTCTTAAAATTTGGGATCGCATTTATGAAAATTGGGATCCCATTTTTGGAATGCCAATTTCATTTTTTTGGCTAAGGCAAAAACTTCCACGTTTCGTGGACTCAACTTCTTGCACTTACCTTAAAACTAACATTCTAAATCATGAAATATTGACAAACCTCTAATCTAATACATTGAAACTTATTCTATTGGGGGAGTGGTGCCGCATTGATGTGGAATGGTGACCCTTTCCCAATCCCTTGGATAATGAGATTATTTCAATCAATTTTATTGAAGAAAATTGATGAAACCATTGATAGATGTGTATGAAAACATGATTTAAATCTAAATGAAAATGATGAAAGCTATTTTAACATGATTTATGCTAAGATGATCGATATGGGTGGATGAAAATCTACTCTAAATGTATGCAAGCTTTGAAAGATTAAAATCCTAATTAACAAATAAGCTAAATGTATGCATCTATGTTATCATGGAAGACATTAATGGAACCTAAGCTAATATGCAAGTAAATAAAGCTAAAATGATATTAAATGTGAGTGCAAGTGCAAATGATTTTAACAACATAAGTTTGTTGTTAAAAGATGGATCCATTTGTCTCTGAATAGTGCTTTATTTATAAGAAAGCAAATGAAAAATGAAGGGCTAAGATTGAGAAAGCTAATCAATGGTCAAAAATGAAAGAAGATGGAGGCGTGGATCATGGATTCCCATCAAGGGTTGAGGATGCAAGATGATATTTAATCAAGGGCTTACATTCATCCCAAAAAAAACACTTTCAAAACTTGCACAAGAAGTCTTGTAAGTTAACTTGCACATGAAGTGTTGTGAGTTTGTTATAATGAAGAATATTACTTTTTTTCAAATGAGTGAAGAAAGAGAATATTCTTTAGGACATTCTCATGGGTGAGGGAAATATATATTTAGTTAATTAAAACCAAATTTTAATGTGCAAAAGGTGAAGGAATATTCCATGGGAATATTTCTTTTGGAGGAATGTGCAATAAGAGGAATATTCCCTTGGAATATTCCTTTGCAAGTGGCGGGATTAGATTTATTAGTAATTTGATAATTAAATAAAGTTTCAATTATGCAAATTAGGGGAATTAGGATATTCATTAAATAATTAATTTATTTAATGGAAAGGGGAAGTGATATGATATTTAATTAAATAACTTAGAGTTATTTAATTAAAAAAGAGGACTTTAGGGATTAAATTAAATAATTTAATTTATTCAATTTAATAGGACGAATTGTTAGCATGAAAGGTGATGAATTAACCTAATTAGGTCAATTAGATTAATAGATGAAAATGAGGCAATTAATTAAATGGATAGGCTAATTTAATCAATTAAGCGAAAAGAGGATGGGTTTTAGGACAAAATGATGTTAGTTAGCCAATGTGATCCATCGAGACATTTTTAGTTGTCTACAATGGTTATTTTTTATGAGAATATGGAAACTATAAGGAAGAAGGTGATTGACAATGTATGGGATGCTCTAGTACAAAGAAGGCATGAAGCTATAACTATTGACAAAAAAATGAAATTTTATGCCTTGAACACATATGGATCCTCCTTATCTAAGGAAGATGTTGCTACCTTGTTAAATGAATGTTCTAAGTTGTGCAGGGTCAAACAGAGAGTCACTCTTGTAATGACTAAAGAGAAATATAGTACAGAAAGGTTGAGGCAAGAGACTCTTGATACGGTAAGGGAAATGGAAAAGAATTATGGGATGAGAATTGGTTCTTCATCTCATATAGCTCAAGCATTGGAGCTTGCTAATGTCACATAAGTAAAAAAACATCCTGATTTGGATAAGGTTGGTGATATACATGTTGCTTCAAAGACATCTGCTCCTCTAAATGATAGAGAGGATACAACCAGTAAACACACTGAAGATCAGCATAAAAATGATACTGGTAACAATCCAAAAGAACACCATGAGAAAATAGAAAATAGAGGAGAAGAAGACAAGAACAAAGATTAAGGAAACCAATATGAAAAGAGTAATGATGGAAAAGATGATGAAGAAAAGAAGGAGGAAGAAAACAAAGACAAACCATCAGAAAAACCCTCTTGAGAAGAAGAAGAGGAAAAAGAAAAAAATAAAAATAACGAAGAAACAGAGATTGGAAGAAGTGAAGAAGAATCCTCAAAGACTATTGAGCCATCAAAGTTGTCTAGAGAATCATCTAGAAATACTCTTAAGGTTCTATTGACAAGGAAAACAAGGATTCAACATGTGCTGCCACCTCAATTGATTCAACTTCCATCACATCCAGGCTATGTGGATTTGGGTAAGATCTCACCAGTTGAAAGGATAAAGATTTGTGGTACTTTTCTTGACTCTAGTACACAGGAAATTGTTGAAACCTATAAAAAAGGGACTAAATTGGTAAATGATGCTATTAAGGCCTTGCAAGAGATAGCTCTTGGTGCCACAATTGATGATTCATTAGCCCCTATTAAAAACTTAAAGTTCTTGGTTGATTCACTCAAAGAATATACCTCTAGCCTTAAGAAGTAGACTGAAAAATAGGTAGAGTCATGACTTTTGGAGAAAAGGTTACTAGTACTGCAAGATAAATGTGCAATCACACACAACAAGGTGTTGCAATGCCTAAAATAGGTAATGGATTGTGATGGAAGCCCCGATGTTGTTTATATATTGCATGTGGTGGCCTGATGCCACTCGAGGCATTAAAGAATTAATGGAATCAATAGAGTCTCAACTTGCCAATGCCTCCAAAGCCTACAAAATTGTAGATGACAAAAATTATACTACCTAGACTTCTATTGCAGATTTGCAAAGCAAGTTTTGCACCTTACAGAGGCAGAAAGAAGATGCAAAGAGGCGGTTTGGATAACTTGGAGATCTGGTAATGTCTAGACACATTCCTATATCAAGTGCCTTGGTGGATGCAGAGAAACTAGAAACGATGAATCTTAATCCATCCACTCCAGAAGAAGGAGAAGAATCCTTAGTAGAATTGGGATCATTGCATAAAACACTTGCTATAGCGAAGGGGATCTGAGATGATGGAAAACCTACTTGGGAAGCTATTCTCAAGGAATTAGAGGGTGCCCCCAGTTCTAGTTAAATGTTTTCTACATTTTTTTTTTGCAAGTTCATCATCGATACACCCTTTTTCCTTGATGTCAAAGGGGGAGAAGATACTTTTGTGGAGAAATTTTGTTTTTAGAGAAGTCTTGTATAGTTTTGTGTATAGTTGAAAGGGGGAGCTCCCATAGCTTGAGTGAAGACAATTTTTTTTGAAGATCCATTTTTGGAAAATGTTTCCATCAATGACAAAGGAGGATATTGTTGGAAGAATGAAGAAGAATCCCTTCGATGTGTTGTCATTGATTCCAACATTGTTTGGTGACAGTTTTTTTCCATCTAATAAAAAATTATTTTGTTACTCTAATCCAGTAATCTAGTCTAGAATTTTTCATATTAAAATATGGGTGATCCCACAATAGTGGTTTACAATTTTTGGCCAAACTGGACACTGAAATTATTTTTTTAAATTAAATATTCACATTAGGGCACCTTCATGGTATTGAAGGAATTTGAGAAGATGATGCTGGAAACTAGAGTCTCGTCACATTTTGTTTGTAGATTCTAAAAATATTTTTCAAAATTTTTGGAATCAGATTGCATTTCTTTTTCCATCTCCCACAAAACTAGTTTTTTTTAGAAAACAACATTTTTAAAAAGTGACACACACCATATAACATATAAATTTTTTTCCATTAAGGATAAAATTATAATTCTTTCGAATTTAGATTTCTATCTCCAGTATCTAGTGCTTCCACTTGGTTAGATAGTTTTTTATTAAATATTTTTTCTTTAATCAAGTTTCAAAGTCAAACCAGTACAATTCGGACATAGTGTGACCATTATAACACATAATTGCATATATATGAAATTCAATTTTTTTCCCTAATGGATCAAAGAATTCAATACTCTGGTGCACTCATATTTTTTTAATTTTTTTTTTTATAATCACGGTATTTTTCCACATGTAGAGCGAGAGACCTTCATTTCAGTGAAAAACCTATGTTTAATAAAACTAAAATATCAAATACATAATAAAACCAAAACATATTAAAAATTATATTCATTGGATATAGCTGGATAGAGGGACTAGGTGATTCGATTGGGTTTGTGAATATTCCTCCATTTTCATCCTCAAACAAAGGCACAGAAGTGCCAAAATTCCAAGTTTTTTCTATCTCGGGGAGATGAGGGAATAAAAGGGGGTTGAGCGAACCCCTAAGGAGACCCAGCTCAAACCCGAGGGGTTCACTCGAACCAGGGTTCATTCGAACCCCCCTTCTATAAGGGGTTTTGATGGCTTTTTTGGCGAGAAAGTATTAAGAGGGTTCGGCCGAACCTAGGTTCTTCCGAACCCCTAATTGGTTCGGTCAAACCAATAGGTTCGTACGAACCCCTAAAATCAAGTTTTTTTCCATGCATTCATTTTTGTGAGTTTTCCTTCCTCACTTCAATTTATGAAAACCACATTGTGCTTCACCCGAGATCAACCTATGTGATTTTAATATGTTATTTAGAACTATTAATTGCATCTACATGGACAAGTTTTCAGCGATTTTATTTGAATGGGCTAAAAGATATAAATGACAAGATTCTGACATACAGGTTTTGTATCTTTCTCTAGTCGACATGGATAAGTGTTGTGAAGATACACTGTATGGATGTTAAAGAGATATTTCTTGTTCTAAGCTAACCTAATTTATGTCTTGCACATTTTTTTTTTAGCATGAAAGAAGTTTTGGTCTGATCCAACAAGCTATTTTGAATTGATTATGTATACACCCAATTAGGCCAACCTAATTGATATATGAAGATATAATAGTGTACATATATATATATATGAAACATTTATGTATTGAAGATATATAGATATACATAGGTGTGTGATATGCAACAAGTAATAAGCAGTGATGTGCGATAGTGTGATATTGTGTGAAGTTGTAGATAGTTGTTGTGAACCCATAAACCGGTGTAGGATTTTGTATTCCAAAGCTTAATTAGAATTGAACTCAACACATAGAAGGTGTATTCCATTAGTTCATCCTTTCGGTAGTGAGCTACACTCCTTTTTGTAATCATTTCAGGTTGTGAGCCTTTCAAGGATAGTGTGTCCTAGTAGTGTTCCCTTGTAATATCTTATGACCAGTTATAATATATTGTGAGCTAATCCTCACCATGGTTTTTCCCATTTTGGGTTTTCCACTTAAAAAACCTAGTGTTCATGTGTCATGTAGTGTTATGATCCCTTTCATGTCTTTTTTTATAGTTGCAGTTAGATATGTTTTAATTATTGAATGGCTAACAGTTAAATGGTTTAGTAGAATACTAATTTGCCCCCTCTTAGTATTGGGTATGCGTAGGATCATCATGGAAAAAACAAGCCCTTAAGTGGATAAAAATTCAGAAAAATCAAAGTTTGGCAACTTGACATAAAAATTTGAATAAGTTGTTATATCATTTCAAAATATGTAAGAATAGAATGTAGCAAATTGAATGTGGTTTCTAAACTACTAGAAGTTTATTTTAAAAAAATAAAATCTATTTGGTAGAAAACTTGAAATTTCAATCATTAGTACTTAAATTTCAAGGAAAAATAAGAGTAGGTGTTTGTCGACCACCTAACCACAATAAAATGAGAATATTTTTTTTTATAAGATTTTTGGAGATATAAGTAGAGGACTCATGGCCCCGATATGATGCATATTTTTTTAAAAAAGAAGTTGAGTAAAATAATTAATTATGAATTTTTTTTGATTACAACTTTTAAAAATATAAAAAGCCATTATGTCTAACCACCTTAACTTGGTCAAAACTGTGAAATTCAACTTTTAATCCTATAGTATGAAAAGCATTGAATGTGACACATGTTTCATATTTAAAATGTGATCTTGTTTGAAAGTTATAAATGTTTTCAATGTTGACACATCAATTAAGACTTTAGTCATAATTCAAATAGAAAATGAATAATAATTATTTTATTAAATTCAAAGTAAAGCATATTTTATATTGGTGGAAGCTAATAATCTCCTTTAAAACCCTTTCTGTTTCATCAAATTCGTGTAAAATAAAGTGTTAGCCACTTTTCACAAATACCCATCATATGCATACTTTTGGCCCATCATGATCACGCACATAACTATTTTGCGTGTTCAACAATGATATCCATTTATTTCAACATTATCATTGGATTTCATAGCATAGCATTGTTTCTCTTGCTTGGTGGCACTTTCTTTTGATACTTCCGGTATCACATTTTCTATCTCATGGCTATTTTGGCTGTCCAGGGAGGTGGGAACACCGAAATGAGGATTTGACTATGGCAAGCCCCGAAATAGCCCCAACATTTTCCCTGTTCTATTGTGTGTAGGTTTTGTATTTGTGTGGAGCTTGTGAGATTATAGAAAATTCATAAGTTATATCTCCACCACCTTTTCACTCTTGTCAACTTCTCCTTTCAAGTTAAATTATTATTCTTACTTTCTCAACATTTTAGCTCTTGTACACTTTTTGTCAACATAAACCTCTATTTATCAGGTTTTAGTTAATTCCATGTAATTTTTAACTATATTTCATACTCTCTTTTCATACGGACACCAATGCCCAATCAGGATGCTAGCACGCCATGCTATTATCAGGTTGGGATCCTCTGGCAAAGAGCTGTCAGGGTCTCAGTTTTAGCTTGAGAATTGGCTCATTTGGTTCCCTAAACCTCTTAGGTTTGCAAAAGGATAGTGGAAAATCAATCACCCTTCCTTTTCACCCTCCTAAAACACTAAACTCGCTTTAAACAACCCTTAGCATGAGGTAGATCAAGGCAATTGATCATTCTAGACCCTCCTGTGACTCGGGGTCTTGAGTGTTCAGTCCCCCTCCTCTACACATACAAATATATATACATACATGTAATAGACTAGCATTTAACACAAATCAAGACATAATGCGACCACATTATAACGTGCTCGCATTATGTCTTGCTTAGGCAGCTCTTGAGCACAAACACAAAAAATATGTCAAAACCATGAAATAGTGCAAGCGCATTATAATGCACTCACATTATTTCTTGTTTTTGGAATCCCCAAGCCTTAGGCAAGTGGTATTTGTTTTGGATTACAAACCCAAAGGCTTGGAGTGCCTTCCCAATGTCCAAAGACATGTTTTTGCATATTCTTCAAGATTTCACATAATCATGTTCGTACTAACTATCAAGTTTGCACGTGTTTCAAGGTCAAACAAATCAAACACCTAGGTATTGTTAAGCTCTCTCTTAGCTATTTAATGATGTAATTTTTTTCACATTTTGACAATGTTAACCTTCATCTTTAATTTATTTTGTTTTTGTGTCGTTTTTCACAAAACCACTGTTTTGTTTTTTTTGTTATAAATTAACCGTTCATTAAAATTTCTCACTGAAGTGATTTTAAAATCTGAAAAAAAATTAACCTTTCAGGGGAGACACAAAAGTCACTATGTTTGTTTTTTGACAAAAACAACACCAATTTTGTGGCTCCCTCTTTTGAACCCCTTAATCTCTACCATTTTCAAAAAAAAAATAGTAGTATAGAAAGTAGACTCGAAGCACTATGATCCTTTTTTTGTTGCATCTAAAATTGTGAGTGTAACTATCCTCAATTTCACATCCAAGGTCAATATTTCTTGATTTTAGAAAAAAAAAAATGGCCACTTAAAACCCCCTTTTGGCCCCCCATCTTTTTGCCTGCTTACCCATCTTAACTTTAAATCTATATTGATTTTATATATTAATATTTTTGGCTTTAATAAATATATATTTGTTTCTTAAGCATAAATAATAGATATATGTTTTTGCTTTTAAAAAATAGATATGTGCTTCTATCATATATTAGATAGAAATGAATATTTATTTTCCTTCATTATTGTGTTGGTATTTGTCATGGGGGCGACCAACCTGAAAATTCAACATCCCCAATGTGTTTACAAGGGTTGCAAGATTTTTTCAAACTTCACAGTTTGTGTTGACAACTTTTTTTCATCTGATTTTGATGAAAAAAAGGGTTTGTTCAAAAATTGACATCATTCTACTGATATAAGATATGCTTTATTTAGAATTTAATAGGTAATTATTTTTTATTTTCTACATGCGCTATGCATAAAGTCTTGATTGATAAGTTGATTGAAAGACATCTATAACTTTTAAGTAGTTATATATAATTTTTTGAATTTGAAAGATGCATAGAAATGACATTCAATTTGCTACAAATTCCATTCTTACATATTATTCAAATTATGTTAATAACCTATTCATTTTTTTATGTCAAGTTTCCTAACTCTAGTTTTCTGAATTTTCATTGCCACTTAAGGGCCTAGTTTGGGCCCCCATGATCTTGCACTGACCCTCATACCAAATTTTATGAATATTCACACATCCATGCATACAAATACCATTGTATCATAATTATATTTCTACATATTGAAATCTAGTTTAGGATGCATGAAAGACATAAAATATATATAAGATTCAAGATTGATTGTGAACTTAGTAGATTGAAATGTAAAAAAAACTAAATGGAGGAAAACTAGCTATTATCTAGGCCCATCACCTTGCAAGAGCTACAGAATCATATTTTCATGAACTCAATTATGAGAGGTTGAGAGACCTATAGTCTTCACACACTATAATCTTCATTAATATATTTGCAACATTCATCATAGTCTCTAACTTTTCCAACTTCACCTTGCCATCCTTGACCATGTCTTTCATAAAGTGACACTAAACATCAATGTGTTTGGTCCTAGCATGAAAAGTTGGGTTATTCACAAAGGAAATTGTACTTTGACTATCATAATATACTATATTCACACCCTATTTCAACCCAATATCTAAACACATTTGCTTCAACCAAATGGCCTCTTTATAAGTATGAGTAGTTCTTGTGTACTCTACCTTAGAAGTGGAAAAAGTTATCACAACTTGAACATGCTTTCTCATCCAGTCGATTGTGTCACCATTAATAATAAAAATATATGCACAGGTGGACCTTTTTCTATTGACATCACCAGCCTAGTTTGAATCCACAAATCCATGAATACTCATGAAATGTTAATCTATTGTACTATTAAAACACATAAAGTTATATTATACCTTGCAAATATTTGAAGACCCTTTTAACTACATCTTAATGAACTCTTCTAAGATAAACATAAAACAAGAAAGAAATCAAATTGTTTGGGCGATGTCTAGTCTTGTTCAAACCATAACATACATCAAACTTCCAAGAGTTTCCATTTCTTCATCCATGGTAAGTTTCCAAGAATCTGCATCATTCATAGCCAATGGCTCTTACATATATTTTGGTTCATCAAAATAGTGTTCAAATAAAATATATATTTACAATCATTAGGTGAATACTCATACCTTTCTGGTGGTTGTATATGCCTTGTAGATGTTCGAACAAGTTGAGGTGGAGGTTCTTCCACTTCTTCCTCCTCTTTTGAAGATTCAAATCTTGATGATTTCCCCTCAACTTCATGTCTATCTTGGGGTATCAATTTAAATTTCTCAAGTTTAGAAGGAAAGTTCAAACCACATCTTTCTTCTATTTAGTTACTTTAATTTATTTTAGAATGTAGAGTACTGCAAAGTGGTAATACCTATGGTCTAGATTGTCATTGCTAATCAAAGTTGTCATATAATATTATGTTAAGCATTGCTAAGAAGTTATTTATTGTAGATATTATGCAATTTAATGTGATTTGGACATAGTCAATTAAGACCTTAACCATCAGAGTGAATCTACGAGAGCTATGGATGTGCTTGCAGTTTTGAGAAGATATACAATTTTTCAATGTTTTCATGGATAATGCCTACTATGAGTGTAGATTTGCAAAGCTTAACCTTTTATAAAGATGCACCTAGAGAATAATTGGTTGTTCCTAAATAGATTTTTATAGACATCATCATTTGCACAAGTCACCTATTGAATATTTCATTTCTCTTTCTTCTACATAACATAAATGCCAAATCTAGCATGTACAAGAGATTAAAAGGGTGTGTAGTTGATAGGTGAATTGAAAGATTGGCCTATTCAATTATCTTATTTTAATCTCACTAAAAACCAATCTTTTGACCAATTTCTAATTAACTTGACAATAGGGACATATGGTCCAAATGATTATATGTGTCCTTGGTGTTGTCTATCTTGTAATTAGAAACTATATGCACCATTACTTAGCTAGGGATCTTAATATTCACAAGGGTTCCTTTTTACAATAAATATTGTCAATGGACACCCACTTGTTTATGTATAATGCACTAATAATTAGACCCAATATTCCTTCAATTGTCTCCATTTAATGTGTCTTCTTTAGAATAGTTCAACCTCTTAGGACAAGAAGCCATAGATGGAAATATTGCACTATACTATAGAGTCACATTGAGGTGATGCTAAAATTAAAATCCAATAACTCTAGAGCACATAGAACTAGCCATCATGGTTGGCGATGAGGTTCTTACTACATTTAAATGAAATTTCATTCATCTAGTGAGGTTGATGAAGAGCTGCTTCATCCAAAGAAGTTGGTGAAAACCATATATCCCCGGAGAGTGTTTTTCTTTATCCTTTCCTCTTCTAGGTAATGGTGTAAAGAAATAGAGGGTAGTTTGATGCCTTGAACCTAGATAGATATATTTGGTATAAAATGCATGAGATTGAACCTTTATTTTTAGATATGAATGATCTAATTTTAATTTAAAATTATAGGGAAACCTAATTTGTAAAAATATGGTTATGAAACAACACAAATAAAGATACGTTTATGTTCATTCAATTCTTGTTATGTAGAACCTTTAAACAAGAAGCATGTTCTAAAATGATAAATCATTTAATTAAGATTTAACATTGTGTGAATGTATAAATAATTATAAAGGTAATGGAAGGATAATAGGTTCTCTTGATTACTTGTAGGGAAGACATGTCCACCTTGCCAAGGTTCCCTTGAGAGGTACAACTCATGATAGTGGTGATTCTACGAGGCTACAAGTAGAGGGTAATAATAAACTATATTTTTCATTGCAAGATAGAAACCCTCTACTTGAAGGATGTAAAGAGGTTTACTTATAGATCACCAATTTGCTAGGCCAACAAATATAAGGCTATTATATGTCATACACGTATGGTGCATTATACATGTGGTTGGAAAGGTGTTATTTGGATGGTTGCATTATGTGGTATTGTGCATTACCATGTGTCTGAAGTGTATGATGCTAATTTGACATGATAAAGAGGAGGAATGTAGACCAATTTGTAGGTCAAGTGCGAGTTCTATAATAAAGTTATAAATATGCATGAGTTGACCATATTATTGTTGAATCCTAGATTCCAAATCCCTAAATTTTTGTAGTGTGTTAAATAAAGAGTACACATGTGGCTACCTTATGCTAACTTTTATTGAGTTGTTGGAAACAATGCTTGCACATCATTCATGAAGCCATTCTATCATTTTTTATTTTCCATGCACAAAACATAATGACACTTTGTTGTGTGTGCAAACTAAGATTGTGACATGAGAAAATCTTGTGTGTAAACCAATGTGCTAGAACACTAAGTTGCATAGAATTATGTATAGATCAACAAGCCTTATATAGGATATTCATATATTTCTCCACATCTCCCATTGGTTCAAGAACTTAATGATAGATGAAATCTTAGACTATAAATTGTCAGTCAATGACAATGAAATTTTGATACATTTTGGTCAATGATTTTGGTACCCATACTTGCTCAATTTGCTTGGTATTTCCCCTACTAAGGTCTCTTTATTGGATCTTGTTTGATCTAGTTGGGTATTTCTAATCCCCTCTATCCTTTTTGTGAACATTTCAAGATTCTTGGATTTGGACTCATGAATTTTTTAAGCCCTCTTACCTAGGATTTTCTCCTAGCTCATAGTTCATCTAGGTGACTAGCCTAAAATACCAACTAAATTTACCTAAATCTAGCATGCTTTTAGAGTGGAGATTGAATTAATTATACAAAAAGATAAAAATGTTGCTTTATTTTCTAAAGTCGCTATGGATTCTCACTTCTCAATGTATTCTAAAGCCATTATATGTTGTAATGTTCTTTTGCAAATTCAAATGCAATGTAAGAAAGTTCCATTAGAGGTTGTCCGCTTGCAAACTCTTCTAGAACATTAGGCAAATGCTCCTTGTACTATTACATGTATGGTACCCTCTCCCTCTAGCATTAGTGTTGAGGTGGTCATAATCACAAGATTCATTATAGCGACCACCCTCATGGTTCTATTCATGACTCACATGACTCTCCTTGGTATAGAGATGTCGCTATTCTACAATGTGTCGCCCTCATGATCAAGGTACTTCTAAGTGGCTTGACAATGACAAGTACTCTCAAATAACTCTTGTATTCTTCGTGTTTGCACTATTCCTACTAAACAAAAAGATTATTATCATACTATTATAAATTAGAAGTGAATCCTTAATTGACTAAGACCTACTAGATTACGTCTCTCATTAATATCATACTATTACTTAATTTGCCCACTTATATATATTTTACTATAAAGTTATTTCATTAACTTTTTAAAATGCAATACTATTCAACTCATCTCTTTTCAACATTCATATTTATTTTGATAAATTAAGAAAAATGTTCTTTTAAAATAAGTGGTCCTCGTAGGAGCACGTAGGCCTATTGACCATTTCAAATCTGCAAAAGTCGCCACTTTAGACGACAAATAACCATCTTTACAATCTCTTTACAGCTTAAGCCATCTTAAATAGGTACACCAAGATCCAACCAACACAAATGTTTCAATGATTCCCCTCGAGTCAGCACAGGGCTAACGAAAGTGACTTGGAATTTGATTCCGAACGCTCGGATCTTCATTCTAATCCAACGCGGATGTTTCATGACGCGTCTATTACATTTATTAAAAAGCCAAATCTAATGGGGAATTGTGTGAAGAGGAGAAACCTAAGAATCGGCAGTGTCAGAATAAGTGAACCATTTGTGAAAAGTTCAGCAAATGGCTTTGATTCATTTTATTGACAGTTCTGAAATGGTGGATGATTCTGCATATAGTGTTCCTGGAAACCAGTTTTATGTGGGATTGGACAAATGTATTGGGGAGTTGAGGGAGGGTACTATTGTTCCAGAGCGAGGTGTCAGTTGCTGGGGCAGCGGGAAAACTACTTTGGGACCTTCCCAGAGTAGGGTCCCAGAGCAGTTTTCCCGCCGCCCCCTGTATTGCGCTCCAACAACTGACGTGTCGCTCTTGAACAACAGTCCCCTCACATCAAATCCCCGAAGCATTTCTCTGTGCCCACATAAAACTGAGATTTTCCGGGAACACCATATGTGGAATCGTCCACCATTTCAGAACTGTTAGTAAAATGAATCAAAGCCATTTGTTGAGCATTTTACAAACGGTTAACTTATTTTACAATTTGGATCTCGATTCTGCATATTCCTAGGCTTCTGCCGCTTACAAATTTTCTTCTATTTCTCGCCTTTCCAAGGCTATTGGATATGGCTTTTTGATGTAACTAATAGACGCGTCCTAAAGCATTCGAGTTAGATTAGAATGAAGATATGAAGATTCAATCCTAGAATCTGATTCCAAGGCACATTTTCAATGAGGATTCAAATTCTGAAGTTGAAAGTAAGTTATCTGCCAAATATATGGCTTCAATTACAAATAAGAATTCTTTTTCTCTCTCTAACTGGTCTTCTGGTATATTTACTCTGCGTTTCTTGGATTACAGGTGCAAGCATAATGTGGCGGCCCAACACCTGCTATAAAGGTGATCAGAAGCTGTTTGAATGAGGAACTCCATGACGTTTGGAAGAGGGCAAAGAACAATATTTTTAAAGGAGAATCAATATAAGATTATCACAAAACAGGGCTAACTTGTTTGTTGGAGATCAGTATCCATTCCTTAGATGATGTTGCCAAGGAATGCTCCCTAGACTTAAGTTTATATCCAGTGGACTGGAAAACCTGTACTGATCGACTGTTGGACATATGGGTGTATGCTCAAAAGCTAAAGTAGCATGACGCTTTTTCCGTCTTATCAAGCAGAAACCCCTTGAATTTCACTAGCACTCCAGGGTAATTGCATTTCCTTTCATATATTGGGCTTTTTTGTTTTCATTTTTAATTTAGAGAATCAACTTCAGATTATAACAAAAGAGAGCTAATTAGATTGTTGGAGATCAGTATCCATTCCTTAGGCGATGTTTGCCAAGAAATGCTCCCTAGACTTAAGTCTATTTCCAGAGGACAGGAAAATCTGTGCTGATGCACTGTTGGACATATGGGTGTATGCTCAGAAACTACAGTGGCATGACGCCTTTTCCATCTTATCAGATCTTGCAAGCAGAAACCTATTGAATTTGACTAGCAGCACTACAAGGTATTTTCCTATCCTTTCCCATATTGGGTTTTTTGCTATCATGTTGAAACCATAAGCTGACGTAGTAGCATTTATCAGGAGCAGAGTAGCAATCTCACATGGAAATGCCTCGGAGCTATACTTTTCTGAGCATAATGTAATGCGAGAATTGGCCCTGTATTTGGCATGCCAGCAAAATCATACCGCATTCTATGTTCAACTGCTCTCCATTCACACAGGTGTGTTAATCCAAAAAATCTCTTTAAAATTTAGTTCCAATCTTTTTGCCAAAATTTCTTTAAATATTAGCTATAATTTTCAATATTTACATCATTGTTCTCGGCAACTTAGTTGCCATGTGTATCAAACTATTTCTATTTGACATCAAAATCTAGGAGTATGATTTTGCTATTAGGATTTTAGACTAAACAGCCTATGCAAACCATTAAAAATCTCTTCATGTATTGGGTACTCTTGTCATACTCTCACATTAGGAGGACTATGAAACACTACTGTTCTCAATCGTCAACTTTGTTTTCAGTGTAACATTAACCACTTGTTTCCGCTTGTATTTTTTCAGGATTCAACTTCCAAATGATGAGATTTCAACCCAAATAAGTATTATTCATAACCAAGATGCAAAATGATCTATTTCGGTTTTCTTTTTTGATTTATTCATACCAGGCACTATGGAGAAAAACCACTAGCATGAAATGAACTTCCTGAGACAGAGGCTCTGTTGTTACTCCTTCAAGTGAATGCTTTCTTCCCCCATTTCCGAAGTCCATGAAGAAAGAATTTTTTTCAAGGTATTCAATTACTGTATGAAGAAGGCAACAATAAAAGGTCTAGTTCTAGATATCTTGTCTTCTCTCATTCAATGATTCAACTCAAGAGTATCCGTCTGGGGAGTTTGATCGCATCCCCTGTTCTAAAACAAAGCAAAATTACGCTTATGTGAAGGTTTTAAATCTGTATCCACATTCAGCAGCATCAAGTGCAAGATTATAGCCTGGATCACTACAGCAATTTGGAGGATGCGTCCCTTAGTTACGTGTATGCCCTCTGCCCAGATGTGATCTACCACCAACTGCACCTGGTTCAGAAGTTCCCTTATGACCTTGGGATTATGAGCTCTCGGAGAATGTTAAGGTCATCGGCATCACCAAGCATACCAGAGCTTCCACCATCAATTCGTAAACTTGAGAGGTTAGAATGTATAGACACTTCATTGAGGGGCTGAAAGAACTTCCAGATGAAATGGGGCAACTAAAGAAGCTGATTGAGTTTGATATGAGAGAATGTTCTGTTTGACGAGGCTACCAAGAGCTGTTTGTGAACTGTGTCCCCTGAAGCTTGTTATCTGTAATGAGAAGATCAGGAAGCAGTGGTTGCGGGCCAAGAACATTTCTATTCCGGAGCTTAGAGCTGAAATTGTGGAAGCAACTTGACAAGCACAATCCCTTATAATCTCCTCTATATTTTCTGCCTATAGTTATGATCAGTTTCCGTCTTATTTTCAGCGCAGTAAACATTCTTTACTATTTTGTGCGTGCTAATCCGTCGGGTCTGAAAGTTCTCGACCGAGGAAATGCGACATAAAGATGGAGACGTGTCGAGGACGAACCGATCCGCAGGGGCACCTGCCAAATGAGATTGATAAAGCGGCCATCTCGCCCTATAGGAAGATGTTGTCCCTCCAGTTGCGGATCGGTGTCTTGTAAATCTCTTTGTTTTGTTTAAAGCCAGGAAGTGGGTGTCTTGTAAATTTCTGATAGGTGTCTCTGCACTGTAATTGTTTTCATCAGTCGCTTAGACTGTGCACAAATAATATAAATTAAGAATAGATTAATCTGAATAAACATATTAATAAATGTATGAGATTTTCACGCACGAAAAATAAACATAAGCACTTGATTATTATAGAAGACACGAACACATATCTATTTACTAGCACTTGCACCGGAAAAGGGTGCAAGAGTTACGCTGATAGAAAAATATAAGTATAATTTTATGTGTGTGCAGGTAATTTTATAGTTATCAAATGCAAGAGAATTCAACAAATTTATTATTTTTTCGTACTGTGAAGTTGATTCAATGACATGGGGCTCTTTGCATCAAGGTTTGAGTTAAAAGTTATAAATAACAAAGAATGTAGCAGGCTGTTTATTTTTAGGTTCCTACAAATGGAAGAGGTAGATAAGAATTGGAAGAGTTATAATGTGGGGTTTCTTGAAAATATTTAACTACAATTTATATAATCTCATAGCGTCCATGAATGTTATGAAACAAACCACACAACAATAAACGATCTAGCCGAGTAACTTCCAAAAACCATTCATTAAAATTGCACCATTATTTAATGTTCTCCACGATGCCGGTGAGAAAAAGTGCAACAAACCAAAACCAATCGCCCTGCAATGACCACTTCAATCTATTAACAACATATGAAAATTGGAGCTAAAAATATGTATACTTCATCAAATAGTATAAATAAATAAAAAGATAAAAGCAATGCAAATAGAGATTACCTGCTCTGCAAAGGGTATTGGAGGGGTAGACATGAGAGTTTCCATCATGCTTTCCAAGGTTAATTTACTGGGTTCAAACACAAACATTCTAGCATTGAAGTATAGAGCAGGGAAATCCTTCTCCAACTCAGCAAGCCACATCACCCTGTTGGGGGCACTATGGGTAGAATCCGATTTGATATTGGGTCATGTGACTCCATTTCTTCTCGTAAATCCATGACAGCATAGAAATAACCATCTGGCATGTCAAATAGGTAATCAATGTTATCAAAGACTTGAATGTTGGCATCCAAATACACCATTTTGTTGAACTCCTCAAACCACACAAATCCCAAATGAAGATGTCAAAAACCCACAATCTCAATTTCAATTTGGTTATACTGTAATCAATCATAAAAGGGAAATAGAAAATAGAGGAATCGTTTACCTCCCAAATGTGCAGTTTGGAGTAATTGAAAACATAATAGGCCATGGTGAACTGGACTTGATTCTTTAGAGGAATGATGGGATATTTGCAACGATACATATTTATAGAAAATGACACAATGACAATGCCATTAGGATAAGAATAAGATAGGAAATATTTCAGTGATCCGATGAGATTGTAGTAAATCCAATATGATTTGGGTAGATCCAATTTGATTTGACACGACCAGAAGTTGTAAACCATTTGTTGTTTAACAACAACCAACAGTTGTTTAACGGTGTGAGACAGGTTTCAAGATGAAACTTAACTCTATATATAGCCTATTGGCTAATAACCATCTTTCAATGGTAAGTTGAAACAATTGGATTCTATACCCAAAATGATTTATTATTTAGAGACTGCCCATATGTTTTAAAGACTCAAATTATTTTCTTTATATTCTATAAAAATTAAGACATACAATGACTTCCAAAGATGATCCTATAGTTTTATTTGTATTTACAATATTGCAGCCATAAAAAACAAAAGCATCAATAAGCATAAGACAACAATTGGATTGATAAGCATACTTTCTATGTTGTCATTTGTGAGATTCAAAGTCAACTATCACAAATTAAAACCAAAGGATTTAACAACACACCATACAAACAGATAGAGTGTCATCCAAGAGTTTATTTTCTTATGTAGAATTATAACTAATTTGAAGGTTACCACTTAAATGATTTCTCCAAAGTAGTAGTACGAAAATGTAATAGATTATAATAAATACCATAATATGGGCACTTCCTAAGAGCTTATATTGCACAAGAAAAGAGAACTACCTGTGAAACCAAAAAATTAAGGTAGAAAGTGGAGGGTTTTCACAGGCTTGGTTGACTCTTTTAGTTGACCTGGATCATAATCCATTGGTTCACAACTCTCATCACTTGATGGTATAAGCCTAGAGTCCCAAAAAAAAAGTAGATATCTCCATCAAGGTCACTTCCCGAAGTTGTATTAGGATGATGCCTGAGGCCCTTCTAAGGAAAAACTAAACAATCTACCAAATGATGCAATCCAAGAGCATCAAATGCTTATAAAATTCAAACATCACCAAAATGTAAGCAAGGATTCTTGGCTACTATCACCTTTCCTTTAATTATTGTTGTACTTGTCCTCCTTTCTCCAAAGCATGAACTAGTTTTGAGAAAACCATCCATTGGAATATTTGAAACCTTTATAAAATACTAGGCATGTTTTAGCTCCCTTGTTTCATCTAGACAACACATCAGGGTCAAAAATCTTGTAACACTTCCTCAACAATTCTTCTAACTAGACAACTCTTGTGGAAGAAAGCATGTCTTTGAGATATCATTCTGTTTGAGGTTTAAAACCAACACTTAACATTAAAGTAGCAATGTTTTGTAGATCTCCTATGCAAGATGTTGTTAGTATGTCAAATGCCACTTCAACATTTTCAATCATTTGACTGATCTTATGCACCATCGAGTCTTGTAGTTCATTGAAAGCACTGCCAGGAACTGACAGAGTTGATAGCAATGTAATTATTTGCTTGTTTAGAAAGAAAGGTAGGTAGCGTTTCTAGGTGATTATTTCAAGCATGTCATGTTGAGATTCAAACTTTCTCATGCTAGGCCTTAATGAGAGCTTATAGTTGCTACCAGTTTCTCCTTCCCACATTGCAACCAGACCTTTGTAGCCACCATATCGAATTTGGTAGGTTGATGAAGGGTTGATCTATAATGTATGAGCAACTTCCATGGAAAGATCTGGCACGATGATCTTTCCTATACCATCTAAGAATTCATAGCTATTCCTTGTAATGTCCTAAATGTTTTCAATCTATTCTTTTGGGACCCATTCTGTGCAATAGGTTGAGGAGAAGCTTGACCCATTCTTGCAGCATGCTTGGCAACATTGTATTTAGGAAAGATTCCCATCTAGCTCTTAATTTGTTGGAATTCAATATCATCTCCATTTGCAAAGAAGAATGCAGAACGGTCTCTCAAGTGATTAGCAGAAAATGCAAGAAATAAATATTTATGTCCTCACAACTCAAAGACACTATGCATTGTTTGCTTCAATCACCTATAAATAGCAGTCATATGTGCTAGAGAATTGGAGGAAACATGTTTAACAATAGGTGCTTTGTGCACTGTTAATGCCCCTAAGGACATGGACTCCATGCTATCATCCATGAATATTACTCACACAAATATATCTGCATACCTCTTGAAGTGCCTTATGAGTTGTGTTTCGGTTTAACAGCTCTACTTCCTGAGGAAGACAATAGGATTTTGTAGGAGTGATAATCAATCTACTTCTCAACTGTTTTCTTTGTAATATTTGGGGTTCTCGATATCCAATCAATCATAGATTTAAGTCTTGTTAATGCATCATAAATAGGGTTGGTGTAGGAAAGTGTGTGCCTCAGTGCCATTGTGGACAACTCAGTGGGTGTGACAAAGGGCTTGAACATATCATAGAACTCAAGGTAATCTATGCTAGTTGGCAATGCTCTTATGAACAAGAGCCTTTAGGAGGTACATGGTATCAGAGTGATTTTCTCCATTTTGATGAAGGACCAAAAAGAACCCCTCTATAGCAACAAGAGGTTCATTCAGAGTCCTCAGTCTAAGAATTTTTTCATCCACCAAATGGTGTTGTTTGAAATTTACTTTGGCTTTTTCCATGGTGTGACCCATACAAGGAGATAGTGAAATCTTGTACACCAAGTACCTGCCAAGGATATTGTTAGGAGTAATTCCAAGGTTCTAATCCAGGGATCATCATCATCTAACAGAGCAAAAGGATCACGTACATAGATATCATCATCTACAGTCGTATAATACATACATGAGGGCATCCAGAGGTGTAGCATCATAACCAAAGTCCCCATTTCATTAAGAATCCTCACATGCCTAATGTCTCTCACAAGAAACTCAATCTAAATTCACATTTTAAAACCTGTGAAGAGAATGCATGGTAAAACCACCATATATATATGTGATTAACCTGTCCAACAACTAAACAAAGGTGTTCAGTAATATCTGCCTCCACAAATTTAATCCCAAATAAATGTTAAAATTTTCAATGTTAAATTTCCACAATCCCAGCTAAGAACAATATATTTTTTAAGCCAAAAAAAGTCTAAAAAAAGTCTCAATGTTAAAATTATATATTCTTAACCCATTGCATACTTCTGGGTCCAGCTCCTCACAATTGTCTAAAATTTAGACCTATCCCTCTCGTGCATGTGAGCAATCTCGGGTGCAAGAGGATCATCTGAGTTTGGATCAGTAAATAAAGAGCAAATCGAAAGCAAAACCTGCAAAAAATCTGAGCATTCTTTGTTATACCCCAAAAATTATGTTGAATGGTAAAGATTCAAGAATCTTCAGTAGGGACCGCAATTGAGAACAGTTAACTACAACCATGTAGAAGGTAAGAAGGGAAAGCACAAAATAGTAACAAATTAATGAATCTAGTTAACTATTTTGTCTAGATACATATTTTCTTTTAAATAGCAAATTTGTTTTCTAGAGAAATTAAATGATAATAATCTTGAATCATAAAATATCCTAAATGCTCTCCTTGTCAGGCCATAAGACCTCCCATTACACACTTTCCATGGGATGAAGGGACAATGATCTCTGACTCCCCAAAAAACAATGCCCTTCCATACCTGCCTACTAGCAGTATGTAGGAGACAAGCATGCCCAACCTCGACACTTCCATGGAAAACCTCTTGAAACCTTAATGAAAATACTCGATGCTTTCACTATATTGTACCACTACAAACTTTGATCCACATTGGATTAGGAGAATACATGACAACACGAAACCCCAACGAATCAATATTCATTCCTTTATTGGGCCTGCACATTTGGCCTTGTATCATTAACATACATATGTGATGCAGTATGAGACTTCCTAAAACCACGATAGAAACAATCAAATGAACCAATACCACATTGAAAATTCATTTGAAAGCCTTATCATACCATTGAGCTTTTCATTATCCATGAATCATGGGACAAGGAGGCTCAAAACCCCGATGTTCTTCTGCAATAGGAAAATCACCCTCATAAACGTAGTTGTAGATCAACCAACAAATTTGCAATGATTGAAACAATAGCTGATATAAATTTTCCTCTCAGGAATCATGGAGGTAAAGCAACACCAGAAACCTACAATGAAACCCCAACGCCATGCCCTATTTGATGCAAAAAGGCAGCAATGTTAAGATGAATAGAATAAAATTAGGATAAAGGCTTCCATGGCCATTTATGGAAATTGGAGGTCGTGATACAAGGCAATTGAAGGGAATATAAGATTAAATATAAATATCACTGACTGCAGATTAAGGGAAGCATTGACGACACCACTACTAGATTTGATTTGCTATGATTTTAGAGATACAAGATTCGATTTGAGTTAGTAAAAATCGTGAGATTGGTGAGTTAATAAAACGGGTGAAAAGAGCAGTAATTCAGCAGAAGAAATTTTTTTACCAAGATGTATCCTCGCGTGAGGCAGGTTTTAGCCAAAACCTCACACTATATATAGCCTATCGGCTAACTAGAACTTGGACCAATGAGGTGCAATGCTTACGCTGATAGGCTAATTATTTCACTTTGTTTGATTTTACCTTCTTGCATTCATTTCTTGTACGAACTGCCTGTCAACCAAATGTGTTGTGGGAGGCATGGTATTTTTAGCCAATTCAGTGAGCATGCTAGGTCAGCATCAGACTGGAGGAGGTCCTGGTGGGAATAGCCTATCAACTAAAAATCTAATAACTTGGGGTTAAAATGAACTCATTCAATTTTTACTACTTTTACTCCATGTACAAATTTTATATATTGTTACAAAATGGATAGAACTTCTCTACATTGGTCCATCTATGGTTAACCAAGTAATACACTATATCTATTGGATTAAGTTATCATATGACAATAATACGGATAGCCCTTTGGGTCCCACTCTTTGTTTAATTATTTCAGTTTGTTTGATTTTACCTTCTTGCATTTATTTCTTGTACGAAATGCCTGTCAACCAAATGTGTTGTGGGAGGCATGGGATTTTTAGCTAATTCAGTGCGCATGCCAAGCCAACGTCGGACTAGAGGAGGTCCCAGTGGGAATAGCCTATCAACTAAAAATATAATAACTTGGGGTTAAAATGAACTTATTCAATTTCTATTGCTTGTACTTCATGTACAAATTTTGCATATTGTTACAAAATGGATAGAACTTCTCTACATTGGTCCATCTATGGTTAACCAAGTAATACACTATATCTATTGGATGAAGTTATCATATGACATAATACGGATAGCCCTTTGGGTCCCACTCTTAGTTGAAGAATACATCCCAATGTATTAATCATCATTCCATTAGTCATTCATTTTCAATAAAATTCTTGAGTGTGGATATTATTGATGTTGTGTATAATTATCAAATAAAAGCTCCTCTATAAATATGTTATATTGACATGAAAAATTAATAAGAAATTGATTATTTTATGACCCTTTAAGATTATGGGGTATCTATAATGGACCACAATAGTTGTCTTCCTTTGTCTCATTCTCAAAAAGTGGGATCAATGTAGTAAAAGGAGTAGTAGAAGTAGCATTGGTTTAGATTGTTCCCACAAAAGTATATGAATGTGATACATATTGAGATAATTCAATATGATATTTATCCATAGTATCGTTATCCTTATATATATCATCCATAATAATACATTGTTGTGCCTTAATACTATTTGTTTAAGGATTCCCATCATCATTAAGATCATAAATATAGATCATATATTATCATCTCTGACATCTAATACTTTATATTCTAAGCCCATGCATTCTAACATATATTGTCATTTAGTTCTATAAAAAAAAAATGTTTGATCTTTATAACAATCTTTTAAAAGTGCTTTCTTTAAATCTAACAAATAAATATAAAGAAGACTGACAAAATTGCTAAGTAGTATTCAATAAACTTTGAAGCAGGTCATTCAAAGAATATTGTAATTTCTAATTTTTTTTGAAACACATTTTTTTTAAGATTGCAATTCTGTAATAATAGATATGCATTTCTTTTATTATACTTTTTTTTAATTGAAAGAAACAAAAAATTACATAAAATGAATTAATGCAGCAAACAGAACAACTACAGAGAACGTTGCCACTACTACAAAATAGGAGATAACAGTAGAAAAATAACTAACAGTTACACCAAAACAAAAGGTACCCAGCAACAAAACAAAAAATAACATTGCCATTGACAATCAATATGTATTCAGGCAAGCGATACTAATATCTGATGAAGTCTTTGCATAAGCAATGGACAAGCCTGATTATCAAGTGATTCCACCAGAGTCTGAGGGCAAGCACTGAGCATAAGTGTGACAAAGATGGAAAACCATATCCTGGAGCAGACCAAGAATACAACAAGCCTCTGTCATCAGCTTCCTTCAATCAATAAAGAAAATAAAGTTGATAAACATAGGCTGAGCAAACAATAGAAGTGAGCCTTCTTGAAAAAGAAAACATCCCTAGTGTTGAATAGCAGGAGGAGGTAGCCTTTCCAAAAAAAAGCCTATTATTAGCCTCATAGATCTTGAATTTGTTAATTTCTATAACCCAACAATAGATTAATTGCATAATAAATTCACAGACAGAAATTTGATTGATAACAATTAATACAACTGGGTTAATTAATAACTAATAACAGCGGAAGCAAAAATAACAAGAAGCCAAACACAAAAAGACAATAACACAAATATACTTAGGAAACCCCAATGCAGGGAAAAACCTACAAATGTTGGATCTTCTATTCAGCGTAACAACAAACTTTTCTTGCAAAAATACAATATCAGTTTGCTACAACAATCTTACATATATAGAGCCTAGCTGCTTTACTTAGCATGCAAGGAAAGAATCTTTCCTTGCTTTCTTTGGCTTTAATTACACATAAAATTACTCTTGGATTTATCTTATCCTCACAAACTCAGAAACATTCTATTAAAGAATAAAAATCTTGCTATTGCTAAAAATCTAACTCTAATTGTCTTAAAGCATATCTAATCTTGAGTTGCTTTAAAGTGATTTAAAGCATATCCAACTCAAGCTGCTTTAAAACAAATCCATATCCCACCTTTCGAACTACAAAAAGTCAACACTCCCTCTTAGTGAGGAAGGTGTTCTGCACCACACCTAACTTGTCCCTGAAGAATTCAAACTTGCTCTTCATCAAGGCCTTTGTCAGGATATCTGCTATCTGTTTGTCCATAGGAATGTAAATGAGCTTCACTATCCCATTCTCTAGACAATCTCTGATGAAGTGGTACTTGATCTCAATGTGCTTTGACTTGTCATGAAACACTGGATTCTTAGAGAGTTTGATACAATTCTAATTATCACAGTAAATGACTGTAGGAACTAGCTCTTGATTAAAGAGCCCAGCTAGAAGTTTACGAAGCCAGATAGCCTCACATGTAGCCACACTAGCTACCATATACTCGGCCTCTACAGAAGTCAGTGCAACTAACTTTTGTTTCCTGCTATACCAAGAGACTGCTCCTGATCCCAAACTAAAACTGAACCCTGAAGTGCTCTTTCAATCAGCTATACTGCCTGCCCAATCTGCATCAGTAAACCCCTTGAGCTTCACTCCATCCTGCTGAACATACTTCATCCCATAATCAACTATGCCTTAGAGATATCTCAAAACATGCTTCACAGCTATCCAGTGCACACGTTTAGATTCCACCATAAACTGACTAAGTGAGTTCACTACAAAACAAATGTTTGGCCTGGTGTTGACTAGATACATAAGAGAGCCTTTCAACTGTCTGTATAAAGTCGGGTCCACTGCCTCTGATCTGGAAGCATCAATCTTCTTCCAATTGGTCACAAGTGGCATTGGCATAAGGTTACAGTTTTCCATCCTAAATCGCTTCAAGATATCAATTAAGTACTTCCCTTGTCCAAGGAAGATCTCTCCCTCTTTCTGCCACAACTCCAATCCCAGAAAGTAATGCATCAACCCCAAGTCCTTCATCTCAAACTCTCCTGCAAGATCTCGCTTGTAGTGTGCTATGAGCTCCTCTAACCCTATGAGAAATAGGTCATCAACATATAACAACAATATGAGAATTTCGCCCTTCACCTGAACATAGTACAAGTTCGAATCCGCCTCACTCTTGATGAAGCCCACACTCTGCAAGTAACTATCAATATGTGAATACCACACCCTGGGAGCCTGCTTGAGTCCATACAGTGCTCTTTTTAACCTACATACATGAGAATCCCTCTCATGTGCTTCAAATCCTTCTGGCTTCTCTATGTAAATCTCTTCCTCAATCACTCCATTGAGGAAGGCCGTTTTTACATCCATTTGGTGAATCCTCCAACCCATTTGTGCTGCTATAGAAATGATAGCTCTTATGGATGAGTACTTGGCTACTGGAGCAAAAGTCTCATCATAGTCGACTCCCTCCTTCTGAGAAAACCCCTTAGCCACAAACCGAGCTTTGAACTTCTCCACACTACCATCTGCAGCATGCTTAATCTTATATAGCCATCTCAAGCCCACCACAGACTTATCTTCTGGTCTTGGTACTACCTTCCACACAATGTTCTTCATGATGGAAGAATACTCTTCCACCATGGCATCTCTCCACACTTGGTGCTTGGATGCCTCCTGAAAGCTGGAAGGATCTACTTCAATTAATTCACTCATAAGTGCCACATACTCAGAATAATGTCTGGGAGCCCTTCTTTGTCTGACTGAATCTTGAGGATCACCTACATATTCTTGAGCCTCTCTCAATGTTTGCTTAGTTGTCCTATTTCTCCTCTTCTCACTAATAAGAATCTGAGGCTGCGAAATTAATTGTTCCTCTATCTGATCATCCTGCTTGTTCTACTCTCCAGCTTGCGTGACTGAATTTTGAGGAATTTTTGCTACCTCAATCATGGGTGACTGTTCCTCCTCATTCATCAAGTTGCTTGACTTCTGAAGAGCCCTTTCTTCCTTGAACTTCACATCTCTATGAACCATTGTTTTCCTGAGAGTAGGAATGTAAACCCGATAAGCCTTAGAAGTTTCACTGTAAGCAACAAGGATACCCTTCTCTGCAGTAGGTTCTAACTTGGTTCTCTTCTCAACAGGAATGTGACAATACACAAGGCATCCAAAGATGCGAATGTACCCCAAATCTGGTTTCTTACCAATGAACACCTCTTATGGAGTCAATTTTTCCAACACTTTGTGAGGGCTCCTATTTTGCAAATACACAGTTGTGTTGCAAGCTTCTGCCCATAAGAACCAAGGCAACTCCTGATCATGAAGCATGGCCTTGGCTGCTCCAACGATAGCTCTATTCTTTTGTTCAACAACCCCATTCTGCTGAGGGTTGTACGAAACTGCCAACTCTTTCTTGATACCTTCCTGAGCACAAAAATCTTTGAAGGCATTTGAGGTATACTTGCCTCCATTATCAGACCTCAGTATCTTGATCTTCTTCCCAGTTTGGTTCTCCATGAGAGCCTTAAACTCTTTGAACCTATTGAAGACCTCATCTTTATTCTTCATGAAATATATCCACGTCTTCCTAGAGAAATCATCAATGAAGGTAACATAATACTCATATCCATTCAAGGATGTTGTTGACATGGGCCCACACACATCTGAATGTACAAGATCCAAAATCCCTTTAGATCTAGTGTTGCTACTTGGAAAATTGGTCTTGGCATATTTCCCAAGAGCACAACCCTTGCACACCTCATGCTTTTCTGTCTTCATCTTAGGCAGCCCTGTCACTATTTCCTTAAGAATATTAAGTGCTCCATGGTGAAGGTGAGCCATCTTCCTGTGCCACAATTCTCCTATCCCTTTACAACAACTAACCAACGCATGTGCTGGCTCAAATTGTAACCGAAACAAGTTGCCATGCCTGACACCAATCACTTTTGCAATCTTGGAATCTTTGGGACGAACATAGACTTTTCCCCTCTCAAAGGTCACAATGTAACCCTTATCTTCCAAAGCAGAAACCGGCATTAAATTATGTCATGCCAGGGACATACAACACATCCTCCACCAACAAAGGTTTACCAGAATCCCTCTGAAACTTGATAGTGCCAATACCAGTTGCATGGTACTTGGCATTATCTCCGAGCTCAATATAGAAACCCAACTTCTTCTCCTCCAACTTGGTGAAACATTCTTTGACTCCTATCATGTGGCAAGAAGCCCCACTGTCAATATACCATACCCTATTGGCAATTGAACTTGAGAGACATGCAATGAGTGAAAACTCATTCTCAAATCGTGATACAAACTCGTCCACCTATGTTGTAGCAACAAATTGCTTCTTTTGCTTGTCCTTATTTTTCTTATTCGGACATTGACTGGCATAGTGACCCATCTGATGGCAGCAAAAATATTTAATCTTGCTTCGATCTTTCTTCTTACTACTCTTGGAAGAAGAACCTTCTAATTGCTCTTTATTGGATTTCTTCTTACCCTTGCTTGCAAGAGCAAGATTTTCTTCATCTTGACCCTTCTTCGTCTGATCTCCTCGATGAGCACTTTCACAGATCTCCTCCTGAACAAAATCATCCCAAAGTCTTTCCCAATCAGGTAGCCGATATCTATCGACAACACACTTGAAAAACACTTCCCAGTGCTTTGAAAATCTATTCAAGGCTATACGCACCAACTCATCTTCTTTAATCGTCTCTCCAATAGTAGCAAGCTCATCCCTAACCTGTGTCAACTTGGACAAGTAAGAGGTCACACTCTCGCCTTTGGACATCTTGGTATTATGCAATTTGTCCTTGAGCATCATCTTACGACTCTGATAGTCACTCTGATAAAGTTTTGTGAGTGTATCCCACATCTCCTTGGTAGTTTCTTTCCCCGATAAATGAGGAATTAAATGATCTCTTACTCCATCCAGGATAATCCTCTGAGCCTTGGCCTGTTTGACTTCATGCGAATTTAAGGCAACAGGATCATTTGTTGGTGGAGTCACTTCTGTGCTAGCATAGATCCACACCCTGTTCTCCTTGAGAACATATGTAATCTGAACCTTCCACTACAAGAATTTAGACGCACCGTCGAGACTATCCTCATATCAAACACTGGTTGCCATAGCCACAAAAGAACTGGAGATGAAAATCTGATTTTTTTTCTTGAAATTTGCGTCACAAATCTTGGCTTTGTATTCATAGTTTAAAGCTCTGATACCATGTTAATTTCTATAACCCAACAATAGATTAATTGCACAATAAATTCACAGACATAAATCTGATTTATAACAATTAATACAACTGGGTTAATTAACAACTAATAACAGCGGAAGAAAAAATAACAAGAAGCCAAACACAAAAAGACAATAACACAGATATACCCAGGAAACCCCAATGCGGAGAAAAACCTACAAATGTTGGATCTTCTATTCAGCCTAACAACAAACTTTTCTTTAAAAAATATAATATCAGTTTGCTACAACAATCTTACATATATAGAGCCTAGTTGTTTTACTTAGCATGCAAGGAAAGAATTTTTCTTTGCTTTCTTTGGCTTTAATTACATATAAAATCATTCTTGGATTTATCTTATCCTCACAAACTCGAAAACATTCTATTAAAGAATAAAAATCCTGTTGTTGCTAAAAATCCAACTCGAATTGTTTTAAAGCATATCTAATCTTGAGTTGCTTTAAAGTGATTTAAAACATATCCAACTCAAGCTGCTTTAAAACAAATCCATATCCCACCTTTCGAGCTAAAAAAATCAACAAATTTAGCCTTCAAAGCCAACTGGAAGTAGCCGTGAGCACTGTAGAGGCATGCAAGGTAATCCCCAAATTAAAGTGAGGGATGTAGGCACGAGTTTATTATAATTATCTTCATTGAACAATCCGAAGATAGTGGAAGATAAAATTAGTCATCTTTGATAGTGTAATCAATAGTAATCATAAGATGAAGTCAAACCGTACCTCAATATTTTGGATCAATTACCCATCTGATCCCACGATGAAAAAAGAAATGCATTTAGTTCAAAGTTGAAATGCTGCCTTAAGGCTCTTATCAGACAAGCCCTCTTGTGTTATGGCCATTTTTCCGCACTGTTGAAGGTGGATTGTTGCCATCATCAGGTCCTTCCTCTCAACTATTGCCTTCACAGTGCTTGTAACCTCCTCTCTACTCACAATTCCATCTTCCTTCTTCCTCACCTCAATCCCTGCCTTGGCATTCTTCACCACAATGGTGGAATTTATCATCTGGTCTCCAAACAAAGGCCATGCAAGTATAGGAATCCCACAGCACAAACCTTCCACGACAGAATTCCACCCAGAGTGACTCACAAAAGCACCGATAGACATATGGGACAAGATTTTCACCTGAGGAATGCAAGAAGAAACGATAATCCCACGGTGTCCCACATGCTCCTCAAACCCTGGCAGAAGAGGTGCCTGCGCTAAACCAACACCATCCACGATGGATGTCCTTAAAACCCACAAAAAGCGATGTTGACTCATTTCCAAACCCAATGCCAGCTCGATGATTTTTTCCACTGACATTGCCGAGTGGCTGCCGAAGCTCACATAGACGACCGAATTGGCAAGCTGCGCATCTAGCCATCTCAGGCACTGTCGCCTTCATCATCCAATGTGGAGGAATTATCCAAGGGCAGAAATAAGGGACTAATGGCATACACAGGAGGCAGGCCACAGCCGTTTCGGAGACTCTGGAGGTACGGTTGTTCAAGCCCCTTGAACGTATTTACTAAAATAGCCGAGGCCTTCAGGACCCCCACTCCACTAGCGAGAAAAATCCTACGGAATATGTGATCTTTAATCTTGAGCACCTGGGGAATCCACATGGCGGGCAGCCGAGGAAAATCTGGTATCTGTAGAACCGCTTTCTCGTCACTGAAATCGAAGCCCTACGCCTCTGCAATGGGAGCATGGAGCATGAAACCCAGGTTAAATGCAGAAGCCGGGTGCAGAACATAATTGGGTAGATTGAACTTGGCAGCAATGGTCATAGTGGAAGTGAGTACGGGATCCGTTATAATAGCGGAAACCAGAGTCTGTTGCAGCAGATCTGAAGTGAGGAGGTTTTTCGAAGGCGTGCATGGAGGCTTTCATGGCATCCTATTGAGCGAAAAACGGGTCTTCTTTGCCGTCTTTTGCAGCTTCTTGCAATTCGATTTGGAGCTTCACAACATGAATGTCAAGGCCCGAGGCAGCTACCTGTTGAATATGATGTGACATGTACGTTTTGCAGGGAGCTAATCTGGCTGGAGGGGAACCCCAGTTTTTTCCGGCGTCATACTAATGGAAATGCTGGTGGGGTTCCCCCACGTAGAATAGCCTATTGGCTGATGAGTGCTACTCTCATAGGTACAAGATAAGTGCAAGATAAGTGGTAGGTATGGTAAATGGTCAATTTTACTGTCACTAGAGGAGAGGATCCGATAGTTGAGTATTATAATTTTGCGTTTCTCAAATTCTTAGGGGAAAATTTTGAATCACTCCTATTTTTTACAGCAGCTTACTTGGCAAGTCCCCTACTCATAACTAAGGTTTCAAGTTCACATCATCAAATATGATGCCACATCAACATGCTTTTTGTCAGAGGTGTCCAAAAAGACCCCCAAAAAAAGTGAGACCGATAGTTGTGCACTAAATCATGTTTTATTAGTGCACTGATGTGGCATCACATGATTTGTTGCTTTTCAGATCTAAGGAATACATTTCATTCAATTATGGGTAGTCATCATCAACACTAACAATTTTAATGTCACAACTATTGGTCCAATATTGTTAAAAATATTGGACATTAAATCAACAAATGCTATAACAATTATTGGAACATGTCGGGTCCTCTCTCCTAAAGTGTTCGAAATGTAATAATTAATTGACAAAGGGTATATTTTTTATATTTTTGATTCTTAAGTTTGTTTGTTTATTAATTGAGATAATATTTCTATTGATGATTGGGTTTTTTGAAGTTTCTATTGTAAAATTATATTCCTAGTAACTTAACATTGAATTTTTAGTCTTTTTTAATATTATAAAATATTTTATTATGAATAATTAGATTCAAGTTTGACAAAACAATCATAGGTTTTTAAAGAGAGGTTAAATATGTAGGTTAGGAGAAAATAATAGACTCTAAGTGCCATGGTTTACAAGTAACATTCTAACAAATTTGTCATATTTTTTGTCATAAGACTTTTAAGAGATGCTATCTAATTGATGTAGTCTAGAAGGATCAAGATACATGGAATCTAATAGACTTGTGTTATGGTTCACTCATTGATCTCAACATGTTAGTTTGGCTATAGAAGGTTCCATTTATAAAATTAGACTCTTAATGCCTTAACACTATGCTTCTCTCCCTTTTTGTAAGATAGCAAAACATTTCGCCATGACAATGAAGTTTGAGTTGGCCAAAACCATCATAAGTTTTTATAGAGGGCTCAAGTGACCAAGAATAAGATACTAGCTACAACTAGTGTGGCCTATAAGGATCAAGAAGTATGGGTGATAAAATGAAGCCTCTCATAGGATTCATCTACTCATCCAAAAATGTTGTCATAATTAGTTTAATCCCACAACACTTGGTCATAAACTAACCCTTTTGAGGATCAAAGATTGACTTCTAATGATATTTATTAGTGATTATACTATCAATAATTATCAAGTTCTTATACATCCTTCCATGTCGTTTCATGTGCTTTTATAAATAATATGTTATTGGCCCTAGAAAACATGTTACTTATGATTCATTCTTCTTATAGTGTGTGTATGTGTGTGTATCAACAATAAATAAGGTTCTATGACATCATAGCAAGCTAAGAATGTGTACTTCTAAGGTGTCTAAAGACATCAAGAGTGAAGTTGAGTCTCAATAATATTGAGACAATGATGTATGCAACTCTAATAATCTAAATGTTCGATAACTCTACAATATAAAAATACATTGTTTCTAACTTGTATGAGGTTGCAATGCCATAAACTAGCAATTTAAGTGTGCTCAAGGCTATGACATAAGTGGTTAGTGAACAAAAAGCATATCCAAGGCTACAAATGAATTAAAGTAAAGTTTACAATGAATGGATTCAAACCATAAAATGATATGTAAACTTTATTCAAGAGGAAAAGTACAATTGTAATAAATGAGTCATTCTAAGGTGTGAATGAATAGGAACTAGATGAAGTCTTCTTTGACCATTATACTTACATCAAAATATGGTGTCCTAATGCCAATAAGGGATAGGCGCATACAAATATTAGGAGTCAAGGGAGAATCCAATGATGGCAATCCATAAGAAGTAGCACAAAAATGAATGGGAGTATATAATTTTTAGCAAATCCTAATTTTGGACATTAACCAGTCAAGAGAAGAGGAATTGGAAGCAACATCAATGTGAGAATATAGGTGTCACCTGATCAGGTAGCAATGTCTCTTGTAGAGGGAGAGATACAAGAAGGAAATTTGAACAAGGTGATTTGTGAGGAAAAAGAATGAGAATTAGAATGGAGTGGCTCCTTGTCATGGAAGGATTTATATACCAGTAAGTGGAGAAGAAGTCAAGGAAAGAATGGATTGGTTCGATGTGTAAGTGAAATATAACAAGTATAGATGGAGAACAATGTTCAAAAAATATTATGAAATGGATCCATGTCTATGAGAGAGGTGTTAGACATATATAAAGAAATGAAAAGAAGTAAAGCAAGTGAAGAATCATATTGTTCATGAAGTTTTTCATAATTTTAGGGTGTTGGAATCTGAATGGTTTTCCATTAGTTTAAATCTCCATGTATTGAACTCTTCATCCCTCCATGTCCCCAACATATACTAAAAGTTGCAAAAATCTAATGCATTTTGAAGTCCATACAAGATTCATTGGGTTTTGCTTTCCCATGTTTGTAGGATCTGGATGGACATCTCGATCTCCTCTCACTTCCCGCTTCTTTGTAAATCTCCTATTTTTCCCACCTTTATAGAATTTCAAGGTAGATTTAGAAAATTTTCGCTTCCACTCCATTCACTTCCCTTCTCCAACTCCTCAAGCTTTCATTGCATTATTCCTGTTACTCTGCGAAAAATACTCTACAATCCCAAAGTAGTTTTCCCTATGTCCCCTACATGGCACCCCAAAAAATGACACGTCACTCTTGAACAAGAGTTCCCTCACCTCAAATCCCCAAAACATTTCTCTGATTCCACATGAAATAGATATTTTTGAGGAATACCATATGCAGAATCATCCATAATTTCATAACTGTAAATAAAATGAATCAAAGCCATTTTTTGAGCTTTTTACAAATGGTTAACCTCTTCTACAATTTGAAACTCAATTCTTCCTACTCCCATGCTTGTTCTATGTTAGAAGTTGGAATTTTGTCATTGATGATGCAATTTGGCAACATGAGCATGAGGTGTATATATTGCTTCATCCAATGTTATCATTGATGTCAACATTGTTATGATCATCCTAGCATAATGTGGAAGTATTGTTGGTGAGCTATGTATAGTGCAAGTTGGTCTGGAAAGCATGGCTTATCAAGAAATTGGCTAAGTATTTCCTTTGATAGTTTTTTGGTTCAGTGTGGCAACATGAGCATGAGGTGTATATATTGCTTGATCCAGTGTTATCATTGATGTCAAAATTGTTATGATCATTCTAGCATAATGTGGAAGTATTATTGGTGAGCTATGTACAGTGCAAGTTGGTTTGGAAAGCATGGCTTATCAGGAAATTGGCTAGGTATTTCCTTTCACAGTTTTTTGTTTCAGTACATTAGTTTTTGGGTTTGCACTTCACCACGCATTGGTATAATCTTCTACGATTGTAACTACAGTTTTGAGTTCATCAGATGCAGCTATATTCAATATTTTGTGACATTCGGTGAAGTTTCTCGAAAGATATGAATGATAGTGTGCAACCTTGTATATCATAGTTACCTTTTTGTATAGTGCATCGGGTGAGATATTTTGTATTTCTTCGTGAATAATTTTTTTTTTTTTTGTGATAATACATGTTAAAATTAAGCTATCATTAGAGTAATCTAGAACTAAGAGGTGAAAAATTTATCCATGTGAGATATAAATACCTATGGTACCCCTTGTAATCTAATAGTCTACTTATGAAACTTTCTCACTATATCTTGTGCATCATCATTAATATTTCTAGGTATAAAATTTCTACCTTAGTTAACTAATCCACTACTACTATGAGGCTATAATTCTTAAGGTACGTTTTAGGTAAACCCACCATAAAATCCATCAATATTATTAATAATTTATGTTAGGGTGCATCATGTTCATATAATACCAGGCTATAGGATGGTAATGCTTAACCTAAGCCTATTAGAATCATAAACACTTTACTGTAAATTTTTTTATTTCCTTCTTCATTCTTGGTCAAAAGTAGATCATTCTTATGTCCACATAAATCCTAGTCACCCCTAGATGACATTGGTATGAAGAATAATGGCTCTCTTGTAGGAGTTTTTGTAGTTCACCTTTAATGGGTACTTAAATTTTCCCACACTATTAGAGGATGCAATTATCCCATAATAGATATTCTATTTTGTTAACACAATGTGTTACCTTACTTATAACTTTATTTAAGGGTATGTGCAAGATCATCATGGAAAAAATAGGCCTTTAAGTGGCAAAAAATTTAGAAAAATCAGAGTTAGGAAACTTGACATAAAAATTTGAATAAGTTATCTATATTATTTCAAAAATACGTAAGAATATAATTTGTAGAAAATTGAATGTACTTTCTAAACTACTAGGTTTATTTTTTTTAAAAATCCATTTGGTAAAAATTTGAAATTTCAATGCAGAGTACTTAAATTTCAGAGAAAAAATAAGTAGGTGTTTGTCTAACCACCCTAACCACAATAAAATGATAATATTTTTTTATAAGATTTTAAATATAAGTAGAGGACTCATGTCCCGATGTGATGCATATTTTTTTGTAATTCTTTTCCAAGTAAATAATTAAATATGATTTTTTTATTACAAATTTTAAAAAATAAAAAAACTTGTATGTCTAACCACCTTAACTTGGTCAAAACTTCATGGAATTCATTTCTTTTTTTTTATAATGGACTATAGTATGTGAAGCATAGAATGTGACCATGTTTTGGATTTAAAAAATGTGATACCGTTTGAAAGCTATAGATGTTTTTCAATTAGCCTATCAATCATAACTTTAGTTTTAATTCAAATAGAAAATAAATAATAATTATTTATTAAATTCAAAGTAAAGTATAATTTATATTGGTGGAAAGCTGAGAATCTCCTTTAAAAACCCTTTTCATTTCATCAATTTTGCATTAAAAAAAGTCATCAGCCACATACCCTAAAAAGACCCATCATATCACCACTTTTTGGCCCATCATGATCCTACACATACCCTTACCAAAAAAATGGGTCCATTTATTGTATTTTCTTAATGATTTCTATTATTTTCATCCTTAATTGAGATATGGTAGTAGGTCTAACTCTATGACTTAAAGCATCGACCACATTATTTTCCTTTCTTTTTACATTAAATATTTCAAAACCATAGCTTCTTAAGAACTCCACCCATTTTCTTTTATGCTAATTTAGGTAAATTATGTAAATAGATACTAGAGTCCCTAAAGATCTATACTATATTTGAATAATCGTATTGATATCCTTCATATTTTCATAGCATATATAATTATGGCCTCTAGGTTATGTGTGGGAAAATTTAGTTCACGATCCTTCCACTTTAAAGACACTAAGGTAATCACACAACCATATTGCATTATAGTTATTCCCAAACTCTCATTTCAACAAAAAAAACCTCTCATTATTAGATCATGAAAGTCACAATATTTATTTATATAATTATTCATTTTACACATAGGATATAAGAACAATATTATTTATTTTATACTATAACCATCATGATTACATAATTAGATAGTTTTCCTCCTTTAATGGCATTTTAATGTTCTTCAATAGGATTTTCCTCCTCTTATGCATACCTTATTATGTTGGTGTGTGAATCTACAAACTCATATTCCACAGTGACCTCTTTGAAAAGAATTAGGGTATAACACACACAACTAGGGTGAATTCTACTAACAATTGATGGTTTCAACTTTCATTAGGGGTCATTTCTTCTACTGTGGGCCCACCTTGTCCTCATCTTTTTTAAGTTTAATTTTTTAAGGTTTGATGCCAAAGCTTTTGTGCCAAATATAGTTTCCCTTTTAACTACTAATAAGGTCTTCCTAGGCTTGTTAAGAATAGTTAATCTTCTTGGTTTTATTTTTAGGTTTCTTTGAGGCCCTAAATTTTCCTTTCTTTTCACATTCCATTTTTGTAATACATGAGGAAATTTTATTATATATTCAAAATGTGTGAGTATGAAAGTCTAGATTTGGACCCTAGGGCTCTAGTACTAAAGTTAAAACTAGTCATATGAGCATATTTAATTTTTACCTCTAGAAAAACCTTAGAAACACCTTTTTTCTATCTAATTCATACAATAATGAATAATCAAAGATAAAAATATAATTCTCATAAATAAAGAAAACCTAGAGTAATTCAATATCTTGAGTTGTAATGCATATAAATTAGTTGCCTAGGATTCTATTCTCATCCCAAGAGTGCAACAAACTCAATGGTCTAGATGATTTCCCTATCAATCCAAACCAAATAGAATTAGAAGATTATCTTAGAGAATAATATTAAAGTGATGATGTCAATGTATGAGGCATAGGGAAGGACATATAATTTTACTTTTTAAAGAAGATATATGGAAAGAGGACTATGGTGCATCTCGTAAGTTACATTGAGGGTCCATCCTCATCCCTAAAAGTGTCACAAAGGCCAATTATATAATAAAGAAGAGAAGTAAAGTGTATCCTATATTACATTTTGAGTCCATCCTCAATCCCAAAATTTTCTTGTAGGTTGAATATAATATTTCCAAAAGTGATAAACCTTTTCAAGTTTGTGGATTTCAAAAAATATCCTCTAGGCCATTAGCAAGAAGTTTATCTTGCTAATTAGGGAGTATTTTTAGACATGTAATACCACATGGCTTTGGTGATATTGTGCAATAAACCTTTTCACAACATGGGTAACATTTAACATCAATTACCTCTACACTAACAATAACAACTAGGGTATGTGCAGGATCATATGGAAAAAAAGGCCCTTAAGTGACGAAAAATTAAAAAAAATAGAATTAGGCAACTTCGCGTAAAAAAATTGAATAAGTTATCTATATTATTTCAAAAATATGTAAGAATAGAATTTGTAGCAAATTGAATTTAGTTTCTAAACTACTAGGTATATTTAAAAAAAAAATCTATTTGGTAAAAATTTGAAATTTCAATGCAGTAGTACTTAAATTTCAGGGAAAAAATAAGTAGGTGTCTATCTAACCACCCTAATAACAATAAAATGATAATATTTTTTTATAATATTTTAGATATAAGTAGAGGACTCATGTCCGATGTGATGCATATTTTTTTGTAATTTTTTTCTAAGTAAATAATTAATTATGAATTTTTTTTTACAACCTTTAAAAAATATAAAAACTTGTATGTCTGACCACCTTAACTTGGTCAAAACTTCATATATATATATATTTTTAGTCTTATCAGTCACAATACCATACACATACCCATCATATCACACACTTTTTGGCCCATCATGATCTTGCACATACCCACTAGCTAACCCATAAGATACAATAGTAGCTCCTAGCACTAATCACCTACTAGGTCAAAGATTAAATACCAGTTCTTTGTTATTATGTAGGTTTATGTTTCTAGTCATCTACTAGCCTAGTATTTAATAGAATTCTATTAGTGTGAATATTGTGTTTTACCTATCTAGTACACTAATAGGTCCTATTCACATGTTAGATTTATTTAGGTCCTAAGAATATTTCTAGAAGTCTTATTTGGAATTTACTTCTTATTTCCTAGGTCATTTAATATTAGTTGAGATAGTTGTCTCATGTTATAGGATTAAGACACATGTCATAATCTTTTCTAATCCTATCTCTCACTTTGTCTATATAATCAATGGTATTGTATATTTTTGCATACCATAATATTGTTATAGTCTCTTTTGGAAGGTATCTTTTTTTTGTAGGTGACCTTAAGGTGTGAGCTAAATTTGATCTCCTACATGGTATCAAAGATCCATAAAAGATCCACATATACAAGATCCTCATATCTAAGGGAAATTTGGGCATGAGATATTTCTAGATTGAAAATCTTGGTGGATCTTAAAATTTTTAGTATACTCTTGTCTTGAATCATATGATGACCAATAGAATTAGAAAAAAATTATTACATACCTTATATTTGGTTTGTCTTTTTTTGGATTTATATTGTAGGTTAATTTTGGTGCACATTGGTGCAAATTTTAGCTCACCATGTTGAGTTCAACGAGTCTAGAAAGTTAGATTTTCCTTTTATTTAATCCAAGTCAAACATGTGATGCCAAATCTATGAGGGTTTAAAATTATGAAGTGGTTTCCCAATCTAGGAGGTAGTTGAAATTTTAGAGAATTTTGGGTCAGAAGAGGCCATGCCATTGTGTTCAAGAGGCCCAAAAAATTGATTGATTGTCAATTTGTCCAAATCAAAGACTTTTCCCCAAGCCCTCAGAGGATTTTTTAACCCCACATTCATTTTTTTCTGTACAAAATTTGTATAGTATGAAACTGTATTGTACAACATTTTTCATATAGTCTGTAGGCATCAATAATTCAAGTAGGTAGGTATAGTCATTAATCATGCGACATATTCTACCCATATTCGGTCACTACCACAATGACTACATCACCTTGTATAGTCTAAAGTACAGATCTATGTAAATATCACATCAGTGAGGTATGCTGAGGATTTTTTAATTAAAAATATTATTTTGGATTTCCTAGTGTCTAGTCTACTATTTTTACCACTCTTAGTCACATTGCTACAAGGGGCTTAATTGCAAGTAGATGAGGGAGCAATAAATCTTTACTAGCTATCAAAATGCCACCACAATGCTACCCAGAGGTGGTACAGTTTTTCAAAATACATAGCATCCATTCTACACCTTGTGGTCATGTGGATGACCTATCCCCAATCCCTAAGGGGAATAGATTTTTTCCACTAAGGCCCTTGTAGGCTAGTTTCTTTTGAGGGTCATATAGTTTTATCCAATTGTCTACTTTCAAAAATGAGATATCATCATAAAGTTGTTTTTGAAAACTATGTAATAATGTAGTTCATTTTGCTAGATGTTGGTGTAGGTGCATTTTATTATTGTTTTGAGTCAGATCACTTATTTGGACGTTTGACATAATAATGTTTTTTTCCCAAATTTACCATTTTTGTGATTTTTGTGGCATCAAAAAGGTATTCAAGAGCTCTATTTTTGCATCCATGCACTTTTTTCATATTTATCTCCACATATATTTTATCTAGTATTTGTAAATTTTGTGACCGTGACTAATTAATTGGAAATCCTAACACTTAAAGAAGTTATTTTAGTTTTTGATAAGGGTTCATTTACAATATACATCATAATTAGGGGTTTCCATATGTTATTGATGGTTCATGTCTTTGTAATACTAGAGATCTATCATAGTTTATCATGGGGTTTTCAATTAATCCTTCTTTGATCATCTTGGAAAGGGGAAACTATAAACAATGGAGACATCGTATCATAAAACATCTATGTTGGTTTTATTTATTTCCATATTTGTTTAGTGTTGAAAAAATTAATCCTTTTTCACACTTAATTTGATAATTGACATTAAAATTGAATTAATGGTGCTTTGGGATGGTGTTGTAATGTGTTGTACACATTCACATCATTCTAGGATTCTTATTTAATTAAAATATACTTAAATTGTACCTTTTACAAAAGTGATGTAAAGTGTTGAACACATTTTCACACTTTTCAAAAGTTTCTTTAATTAATTGAGCTTAATGGGCTCCATTTAAATAAAATATATTTAACTTGTACCTTATTTAGGTGTTGTAAAGTGTTGTAACACTCTTTCAAACTTATATAGGGTTTCATTAATTAATGGCGGTTATTTGAGTTTAATTGACTTATTTAATTCAAATCCAAGACTCCTTTTCAAGGATCTATCCCGATACCCAATAATGATATTGTATGACATTTAATTTGGCAAATCTAATTCCCTAAAAAATATTGCTAGGACTCATTGGCCTTAACTGCTGCAAGGTGTCCTCTCCACATAAAACACCCCTTTCTATGCATTTTTGAGGTTGGTTTTTGATGTACTTTCACCTCCCCGAAGCGTGGACCTAGAAATTGTGTCAAGACCCATTTTCCTTTTTGGGACACCCCCTTTCAATACATTTTTAAGGAGGGTTTTTGATGTTATTTCATCCCCCCGAAGCATGGTCCTAGAAAGTTGTGCTAGGACCCATTCGCCTTTAGTGGCGAATGGGTTCTCCCTTAATAGGACCCCTCTTTTTGAATTCAATTGTGGCAGGATCCTTATAATTTTAATACCCAGATTAAGGTCAGCTTGAATTCTTTGATTTTTGGGGTTAATCTCTCAATTTAGTATAAATAAGGGGTTAATTCACATTGTTTCACCTAGAAACTTTGAGAGAGCATCCTTATAGAAAATTTGAGTCTACAAGAGCATTTCAAGAGCATGGACAAGGCATTTCAAGATAGATTATCAAGAGTTTATTGCAACAATTCAAATTCATTTCATCATGTCAAGGGTTTAGTGCATTCATGCATGTTGTTGAGCTAAGAAAGTTGATGTAAAATTGAAGATCTATCTTGCAAGAATCATTTCACATCCAAGATCTACATTCTTCATGGCCACTACACGTTAGATTGCAAATTTGCATTACAAGACATTGATCTAGGGTATCTACATTGCATCATTTCATGTTTCATGCTTCAATTCATTTGTCATCATTTGGTTTAATTAACTAAAAAGGGTTTTATTGAGGCAAGCCCCTATCCCATAACAAACAACATTATTCTCTTCTTTCATGTGTGATTGCAGGTCTTAGGTTTAAGAGCAAGATTTGGAGCAAAATTGCAAAAGTTGCCAAGTTGCAAGATTGTCATTTATAGTGCAAGAACAAAGAAAGGAGGCTATAGAATTTATTTCAGACTTTCAAGAGCTAATAAACAAGGATCTGGAAGTGAAGATATCAAGGAACAGAACCCAACAACTAGTTTTCTGAAACCCTAAAAGGACCCATTTGCCACTAAAGGAAAATGAGTCCTCTCTAAGGTTTGTAGTGAAAATCTAGGATCTAGGAGTGCATACTAAGAGGAATAAAACCTACAAGTCAGTTTTTGGAACCCTGACAGGGACCTATTCACCACTAAAGGCGAATGAGTCCTTTGTGGCCTAAAAACAACAAGTTTTCTACAAGGTACACATCATTTCAAGCTCTTAAAACTCCCCTCATAGTTGCTATAACAATTAGGATTAGTTTTTTATTGTTATTTGCATGTTTTGGCCCTCATAATTGAATGTTTTAATAGGAAAAAGATCTAGTGGTTTATCATCTTGTTCATTCATGGTGGTAAACCCTACTTTTTCTATTAAACATTTTGGTGAACCTAACTCATTGAATATTGCAATTTTTTAGATTTTGAAGTCTTTCATTGAATCCTAGGTTAGATCTTGCATTCATTTGCATTTAAATTTGAATTGAATTAAATATATCATTTAGGGTTTCATGTTTTTTTTTTAAAACTCACATCTTATATAGGGTTTAGATTTGCATTGTTTTGCATTCTCTTATTTTGAACAATACAAAAAAAAATTAGTCAATTTGCATGTAATTTAGATCATATAAATTTTCATTTGAAAATCAAAACAAAATAGTATTAAAAAAGGTGTTATATAGGTCATCATTTACCATTCATTTTACTTGCATTAGGTCACCAAATTCTGGGAATTTTTGTCATAAAAGTTATAGTTTGAAACTAGGCATGAAAAGCATATAAAACAACTTAAAAATTGCAGTTTTCACCTTTTTAAAACCCCAATTTGAGACCCATTCACCCTTACTAGCGAATGAGTCCCTTTTCAAACCTGGACTAAATCTTGTGGCAACTAAAAAGACATTGTAAATCACTCAAAAATCAACAAAAACATTTCAAAAATCCCTATCTGTGACCCATTTGCCAGTAAAGGTGAATGTGTCCTTGATCAAGCTTGAAACTATCTTTTACAACATTGAAAACCTTATTTTTGTATTTCTTGAGCTTGCTGGTAACCTATAGTACTATCAATCTAAGAAAAATTAGGAAATTTTGTTTTATGCATCTAGGTCAAAAACATCAATTTAGAATAGTCATTTTTGAAATCATTTCAATAGCAAAAATCACCAGATCTGAAAAATGCTTAAATTTCTAAAAAATTGGATTTTTGCATACACAATGTTTATACTCATGAAACTTTGCATAGGTTGGATAAAATTACTTCACTTTTACATACACAATGTTTACATTCATAAATATTTGCATAAGTTTGATAAAAGTGCTTTTCATTATTGGCTAGACCTTGTTTGTAGTTTTGAAGTCTTGCATACATTGGATAAAATAACTTTTCATCTTTGGATATACATTGTTTATATTTGTCAAGCATTGCATAGGATGGTTAGAAGTACTTTTCATTTTTGGTCAAACAATGTTAGTATACTACATTTCTAAGAATGCTAAGAAAAAGTCCATCCCTCACACCTATGACAACACTTTAGTGAAAGAGAATACACTAGTAGATAATCATGACAATTAATTTTGGTCTTCCCCTAATATCTCTCCTATTTGTGACAAAGATATTTTGGTGATAGAATATCAAACCAATAAGAGTTATGAGAAAATCCTATTTGTCTCTCTTTCCCTACCTCTCCTAATAGAGAAAACATGATTGAAAAAGAGAATGCTACCATTGATGAGTCCCATACTTGTGATGAAGTTACTCTAGAAGAACCAAAAATTGAATGTCATGAACATCTAGTTTGTAGCTCTCCTAAATGCTCTCCTACTAGGGAAGATATCATGGTGGAAGAAAATGAGAATATTGACACATGTCTTGCAAACAGTAACGATGAGGTTTCCTTAGATGAAGATGATGAAGTGATATTAGACTCCCCTTCACTACGAGAACATGAAAACAAGGAAAATTATTATGAGGTTATTAACATTAGATATCCAAAGTGAAGTACTCTCCTAAGCCTAAAATTATCATTTATCCACCCTCACAAAAACCACAAGCTCAAAATAAACATGTGCTTATCTTGCAACCACCTAAAAAGAAACTTGATAATGATAATGTTTCATAGCAATTGAGTCACAAAACCGTTGCTCATACATATAACACTAGGAACAATCCACAACCAAGACAAACAACTCAAACATCCCTCTTGTTGCCTAACCCCATCTTACTTGGCCCTCCTTGTTTTCCTTTAAAAAATAGAAAGGAGTATGTTCTTACTGAACAACTAAAGAATAATCCTACTAAGATATCCTTATGGTATCTTATTCAATCTTCCCCTCATTATTGTAACATGCTTCAAAGTGCTTTACAACAAGTCCCTATCGCTCCTAATGTGCTATCAAATGATGTGGCAGCCAAAATTCAAGCTATGACTCTGGCTAACTTGGACATTATTTTCCATCAAGATGAGTTACCTCCCTTGGAAATCTAGAAGAAGTATGAAGCTTTCAACATAATATTCCACATTGGTCAAATTACGATAAAACAAACTCTTGTTGACAATGGTTTGACCTTGAATATGTGTAGTGTAAGCCTTTTGAAAAGACTTCAAATGAGTAAAAGAAATATTAAACTTGATTCTTTATCTAATCGTGGATTTGAAAAAATAGGAAAACAACCACTCGGAGTCACCACATTACCTATCAAAGTTGGGGAAATAACATTACAAACTATTATCCACCTTATGCCTAATGATATTTCTCACAACCTCCTTTTAGGGAGACCGTGGATTCAAGAAATGAATGGTGTTCCTTCTACTCGACATCGTATAATGAAGTATGTCTATAACAAAAAATTTTACACATTAAAATTTGATCCCAAACTTGAAAGTTGTTTGATGGCCGAAAGAAAAGGATGAAATCCTTTGGAAGCATTGGAATCCTATACACAACAAGCCGCAATAGAAGAAGAAAAATAACACAAGAAGCAAACTGAGGAAGTCACTAAATTGTTAGAAGACAATTGGGGTTCCTTAGATTCACACCAACATTCATGGGAGAATACAAGATCATAAAAAAATATTTTGAAAAGGGAAAAGAAAAGGTGGTAATGTCAACACAAAATTCAACAAAAAATTCAAAAGCATCCACCTCAACTACTTTAGAAGATCAAGCAAATTACACAACACATTTCAACAAAGTTGATTATGAGCAACCACCAAATCTAGTAGAAATGAAAAAAACTTTATGGAAGAGGTTATGAACTTATGAAACAACTTGGATATAGTGGAAAAGGATGTGGTGCTAGAGAACAAGGTATTTTTGTACCTATAGAGCCTAACACACAAGAAAAAAATCATGACCTTGGCTATTGTCCTTTGATAGAAATCAACCCATCAAACAAGCCTTCACTCAATATCACCACTCTAAAAAAATAATCTCCTAAACCAACTTTAACATTAGTGCATCCTGAATTGATAGGCACTAATGCTCCTAATTATTATCCTTTGAAAGACATGAAAGAAACAAAGAAGTCTTCACTTAACATTAATGTCATCACGCAAAGCACTCCTAAGAAATCTCTTAGTAATGATTGGAATTCGTTCTAAGATTTTACACCCTCCTTTCAAGGAGAGTGCAACTTCTCGCAATCTAAAGAGTCTTGTGTAGGTATGACATCTTGTACTAAGAAAGAGATATATTTGTCACAAAATAAAGGAACATATTCTACTTTTGATCAAGAGAGTATCTTGTCGAGACTCCTCCAAGGTCATTTGATATCCCTTCCTCTAAGAACACAAAATAAATTTAATTACAAGAGTTCATTTTGTGCATATCATAGAGTTCATGGTCATTCTACTAACAAATGTAAGGCTTTGAGTAATAAAATCCAACATCTTAAGGGGTTTGGTGCTCTCCCTTATGTGGGTTCACCTAATTCCTCTAATTGATACTAATTTTCACTCTAGTGCATGCTTCCCATCAATAATTTTGGCTCATCCTTTCCTTGCATTAAGTGAGGGAAAGGAGTTAGGCAGCCTTGTCCTCGTATGTCACTTTTTGTCTCTTTTGGCTAGTTGACCACCTTTCATGTATATATAAGAGCAAGTTTGGGATGTGGACGTCATGCCTTAAGTTGGCTCTCATGTGACGTACTAAGTTTTGGGGGAAACCTCTTCCCTTTTCATGACATAGCTTATTGGAAACATATGACTTGGCATAGGGATTTCCGAATAAGCTCTCATGTCTTCATCCACTTTAAAGCAATTTCTCACAACAATGGTGTTAGCAACCACTTTAAAGTGGTGGCATACATCAACACTCATGTTTCAGTGTGTGATTTTCTTTATTCTTGCAATGCGTCCTTTTCTTGGTGGTGTCATTGGGCTAGATTTCCTCCAAGAGTGTGATATTTCATTGACTTGTCCTCTCTTGGAGACATTAATCACAATGTTCCCTAAGATGAGACCCTACATGAACAAAGAAAAATCCCCTTCAACAAATTTCTTACATAACATTCAAAAGAATTTACAAAAGCATTACATTGTGGTGCCTTATTAAAGTTATCAGGAGGATAACTTTGGTATGGTTTGTATGATGAGAAGTCGATACACTGGCATGACTTTCTCAATATATAATGAGAAGCTGATCCACTGGCATGAATTTCTCACTAAACCACTTCTTTGGGACAGCTCACCTAGTGGATAGATTGAGGTTCCACTACCCTAGAGTGAGAAACATATATGTTATGGACAAACAAACCTGTTTCACATTGTGTTGAAACAGTTGTGATTGATCCTTTGTTTTTATTTATTTTTCTTGGGGGTGAAACCACAATAGTGGTTTACAATTGAGAAGAGGAAGGAAAATGAGATTTTTGAAAATTTCAATAGAGAGGGGGGTTCGTTCGAACTTTCATGTTCAACCGAACCACTCAAGAGGTTTGGGTGAACCGTATGGTTCGACTGAACATATGGTTCAACCGAACCCTATTCAAAGTCAATGGGAAATTAATATTTAAAGGGGTTTGGTCAAACCCCTATTCAACCAAACCCCTTTGCATTAGCGGATTTTAAAAATGAAAGCTATCACTGTCAAACAAACGAATGGTGAACAATCTATCTAGGAGGGTGCACAACGAACGTGAACAATAAGGAATGGCAAAAGCTTGCAACGAGGCCACCATCTCAACTTCAAATATTGACTTTGACGTCCATAATCAGGTTGGAATTCTTTCTCCCTGAATCACAGTGATTTATAATTGCATTTGTTTGCAAATTTGTAAACCCCAATGGATTCCATGAGACCAAATTTTTCCTGTAAAATGAAGACAAATTGAATGAAATGAAAATTCCAAAAAAAAAAAATCATTTAAAACATGAGGGAAAATTATGAGAACAAAATTTATTGTTTATAATGAATATACCCTATTTCAAAGCTCCCTTTTTGGCTCATGGAGGGTGAAGGATGTGGAAGTTGGTTTTACAGCTATGAATTGCATTTGCTTGGAAGTTTCTAAAACCTTTTAAAAACAATACCCATTATTTAAAATTTGGATTTATAGCTACCAATTGCATTTGCTTGAAATTTTCTAAAGCCTTTTAAACAAACCTAGTTCTCAACCAAATTTGGATTTACAATTGCCAATTACATTTGCTTGAAAGTTTCTAAAGCCTTTTAAACAAACCCATTTTGTAAAATTTAGCTTTATAGCTGCCAATTGCATTTGCTTGAAAGTTTTTAATATTCATTTGGCTTTACAACTGTCAATTGCATTTGCTTTAAAGTTTTGAATATTCAATTGCATTTGGCTTTATAGCTACCAATTACATTGGCTGTACAACTGCCATGATAGATTTTTACAATTTGAATAGCCTAATATTCATCACCCCTAAACATGACTCAATTTATTTAACCAAATTCAACATATTAACATTAGGAAATATGAATACCTTTTTCAATTTGAAATTTGACACATGCCCTTTACAAAAAGGGCTTGTAGGAGAGCTTTAACCCTCCTCCACCATGAACTAAAGGCCAAATAATATCCACAACCTAGCTAACTACAAATCCTTAATAAGATAGAAAAACCCAACGCACAATAAAAATAAAAGAAAATGATTAAGTGATACTTCTTACATGGAGCCAAAGAACAATCTCTTTCTTAAATATAAGAATGTATCTCAATCCTTCACACACAAAAGATCTTACAAGAATGTGATTGATCTCATAAGTAAATTACTACCAACCACCACCAATAATCTTTGAGAGATGGGCTTAGATACTCCCCACCACCTTTTAACATGAATTAATAATAATTTTATATTATCCCTTGAACACATTCCTCTTTACTTTATAATGATTAAATAAAACATTGCCAATCCCTATATTTGCTAAGGAGTCTAGAGTTTTATTTTTCCCCAATAGCAATGCATATATGGATGATCTTATAAAAAAATGGGACCACTTCAATTCTTCTTTTTCATAAGAACACATACCCCAATTAGGGCCTCAACCTTTGTAAAGACACTACCTTCTATTACCAATTCATTAAATCCTTTCTTATATACTAGCATTAACCCAATAATGATATCTTCCTACTATTATTTTTGTTCATCTTTAAACCAAGATTACTCAAACCTCTAATTAGAAAAAAAATATGAGATTAATGAAGAAAATAGTCAACATCTATAGCCCGAAGATTGCCCCAAAATGTATAATCAAAATTTAATTTTGTTCCATCTTGAGGATATTTCCAACCTACAAGTATATCTATTTTTTAGTTCTCTCTATATCCATTAATAGATTGTGTTGAAGGAATTACTTAAATTATCAACATGGAGATATTATTTGTGAATATTATTATAGACTTATTTTTCTTGTAAACTTGAATTCAAAATTATACTTGAATGGAACCTTAGAAAAAATAATAAGCTAGATTTATTGCTTCTATTATTGGTTGCATAACACTATCTTAATTATTCTTTCGATAATTTTTTATCTAAGTGATTGAAATGTTCAAATTGATTTTCAAATTGGTCACTCCATGAGTCTAACTAGAGAATAATTTTAAGAATAAAACTCTATTTTTGTTTAGTGAATCAATAAATTACATCACCTCTGAATTGGAGGAATTGTTGTAATGGAGTGCAAAAAACCATAGTTTTATATAAATGATATCACATTTTTTGTGGCATTTTTCCAAATAATTTGTGTGGTGTTTATATGCATGCCTATTTTGCATACATTTAAGTAAAACTAGGCATAGTAAAAAATTCTACGAAATTGATATTTCATTGATTTTGATGTCCATCTACATACATATTTTAGAACACCTATTTTTTATATGTTCAGAAGATGATAAGAAATAATGCTAGAGCTTGGAATAAGATAAGACAAATCTTGTTGCATTTAAAATTTCAATCAAGTTGACTTTCAAAAATGCTTGAAGTATGTAGGCTAACATTTCATTATGGGCTTTTGTCAAATAGTGTATACATATAATATATGATTTCCATGCACATATCCACTTACTATATCCACCTACTATAGTAGTGTGAGATGTAACACCAAAACTAGAGATTCTAAGTGGATTTTGTAGATTGATATGTGTTTCCCTAGGTTGAATTCAAATATTGAGCTATATTGCTATGTCAACTACTTTAAAAAATATTTTGTTTCTCAAAATATTATTGACTCGTTCATTATTTTTTGGATTCCTCCTTATTAGGGTAAAAAAAAATGAATAATAATTCTAATCATCCATTTTATTCCTTGTAACATGGGAAGGTTTTAAATTTACATTATTACACAAAAATTAAAATAATTGTTGTAACTTAATGCCTCCCTATTTGAATGCCAACTAAGAATATAATTGTAATTTATTTCTTTGATAGAAAATTGTGAATTATATAACACTCAAATCACATCCAAAATTCATAGAAATATATTCTAAGAATGAGGAGTCTCATACCACTAATGGTATTAGATTAAAGAATATGATAACATGACCACATAAAAAATATGTCCTTACTCTCAAGGATTACTTGGGCATTCAATAGGTTTCAACCTTTAGAAATAGTTGAAGCTACCTGCATCTTCCTTGAACATCTCATGTACACTTATATAAATATTTTTTAACAAGGTTTCTACAAGGCTCTAAAAATGAAAGAGGGAAAAATGAAAATATTCCACTTTCTTACCCATAAATTTTACTAATCCTATCATACAATGGTAGAGGCTTTGTAATAATGTGTGTTTACATAAATCATTGTGAAACATATTCATAGAAAAAATTATTTAATTATTTAAATATCAATAATATTTATGCACATCCAAAAAAATACAAATTCATAACTAAATTTAATTCAAAAAGTGGTAATAAATATTCAAATTTTAAATCTATGAAAATAAATAACCAAATGATAGGATAAAAGTGATGAAACAATATCTATGATAAATCTATGTTAATCGTAAACAACATTTATAGTTTCCTTCTAGGATGAAATAAATTTAATCAAGTAGAAACATTTATATATATTTGTGAGGAAATCATCTATATGTTCCTTGAACCTCTTGTATTTAATTTCTTTATGAGACTTCAATCCCTTTGTGGATAAACTACTTGTAGTAGCAATACCTTCCTCAATGGCTTTAAAGGTTAACAATTTCTTACTTTTTAACCAAAATTTTAATAACATTCAATTTTGTGTAATTTATGGAGCACTATTATCATTTTAATTCAAAATAATGTAAGAAATTTATATAAATTTAAAAATTAAAAAATCCTAAAATAATAGTTTTGAATTAATTGAAAGCATGGTTGGACCCCTCTAATTTTGTGGAACTATTTCTTAAAAGCTATTTTAGTTGAATTTTATATAATAGGAAAAGGAAGCCACATATAGCATTAAGACCTTCCTTGATGGTCTTTACTAGGAAATTTTTACTTTCATTCATAGGGACCAAGGTATTTTAAACAAAAGTTGTGTTTGGAAATCATGATCTAATGCATAAAGACAAATAATGTCAAACTTAACCCCTTAATTTTATAAACAACTTAAAATAGTTTATAACATGGGTAAACACTAGATTCAATCACATAATCTATCGTATATACTTAAATCAATCAAATTGCATATCATGTCTATCATTCTAATGACTAGCTTCCAAATAAAATCATCCTTCTAAATAAATTAAAGTGCTCAATTATGGTTACATGTTAGGTAAATTTTACCTCTTGTAAAATAATATAATCAATAGACTCATAAGATCTTCTAAAAATACAATCAATAGCTCTCTTGCTACTTGAGATTCTTTACCTTTTACATTTAAACTATTAAAATTCATAATTAACCATAGTAACACTTAATATAGTCTATTAATAAAACTATAAATCCTTCATTTCCTTCCTCTTTTGGGAGACTTGGATCTACAACCAATTATGTGCACATCATTCTATCTTTCATCAATGATTTGGAACATCAAGGATTGATCATTGTGCATCATTATACAAAGCTAGTCCATTATTTAGATTGTGGAAATTTTTGTATAGGAAACTTTTAAATTAAAAAAATGTAAGAGTTGATTTATTTTACTATAATATCCAAGAAATTTATAAAAATAAGAGTAATAAAATAATTATTAAATATTATCTTTAAATGAGTAAATATAACCATATTTTCACATGGAGGATTTTATATTATCTATAAGATTTGAGATAATAGAAAAAATATGTACAAAGATTAAAAATCAAGTCATTTTCTCCCATTCTTTCATTATTTCTTTCTTTTTGTACTAGGGTTAAATCTTCATCTAGGTTTGTTGTGTACTTATAAGAAACCTGTGTTCCTTAGTATCATGTTCTTGTACATTGTATGGTAATTTTCATGATAAATATTATGTGCATGTGTCCCTTCCTCCTATCAAATTTTCTTTATGGATACAAGGAAGTTTATTTATAATTTTTTGGTTTCCTCCTTATCAAAATATTGCTTCAATAATTTAGAAATCATATTTACAAGCTTATATCATCTCTCTCATTTTCTTCTCTTATTTTTACCTTCAATAATGACTAAAGTGATTTTACATGACCACCAATGTTAAGTAATGATGCTTTCCCTTTATTACTAGTTGTAGGAAATAAACCTTAGATGCAACCTTTATCATTATTTTTTAAGTCTTTAATGGCACATTTTGTACTAGAGTGCACACTTGTAAATTTAAAATTTAGAACTATTTTAGATTATGTTTTGTGTGCAATCTAGTAATTTGAATGTTTTGATTATTAAAAAATAGATAGATGTTGAATGTTTTTTTGTTAATGGTATGAAAATATTATTGATGAGTAGATGGATTATTAGAACTATTTTAGATTTCTATTCTCTATATCTAGATATATTATTTACCAAGGTCTCATTGCTCCTTTAGGTGTACATACATATATAACATGGAAAATGAAGATGTTCCACCTCCAGAATTTTTTCTTGCACATACCACTAGTGAGATTAAGAAATTGAGAGATTCATTAGCATAGGGTGCAAACCCAGGGATATATACTAAACCATGCATGCCAATATTACATAGTCTAAAAAAACTAAAAGATGAACTTGAGAGGACTAGTGCATATTCCCCAAATAGAGTAGTTGCTATTCTTTCTCGCATGCGGGAAGAAGTACATGGTGACATTCCCCTTAATCAAATATAGGATAGTGTGACAAAAGAAATGATAAAAAACCACTTGTTTTTCATTTTATCAAAATGTGTGTAAGGTTAGGGGATACCAGGTCACTAGATGTGTCAATCATGTTATGGCCTCATTGATCTACCCATGATTTCTCGTAGCACATGGTCAATACCCACACAATGACCAGATTCCATTGTATTTTTTTTAGAAATTATATGTTGAGGTCCATTTGGGCCTCAAAGTCAACTACTTGGACATTCCACCATATGCTAGTCAGGGGCATGGCAGGATTGCTAATAGGCCCACCTATCATCAAGCAAATAGACTATCCCTAGTGTTTAGGGTATTGGTTGGCTAGAGGTCTCCTACTCTCACCCCAACTCTAGCCCCCATATCAGATGAGGTTGTCATTGCTTCCCAAAAGGAAGCAATTGACATTGTAGGTGACATTGCAGCTTCAACCACTAGGATATCTACTGATTGTGTAAGGCAGTATTTGATGTCTAGACATTCCTGATCCACACCATTTTTAACATAGTGGACCACCATGGATCCTTATATAGTGGTAGGCATCCCTACTCGAATAGAGGTTGATGCACTTACAAGAGATATGGCACACAGGACTCTGCATTGTTTGGCTGAGGACCTCTTGGAGGCATTTTCCTTCATTGCATCAGACTATGGGATTGGTGTAGAGCATGTTAGAGATTGTTTGGGACGTAGAGGTCATTCACTTACAGGATCCCATCACTCTCATCCCAGCACTAGTGCACGTTAGGATCCACCTACAGATCATTCGATAGCTACATGGACTATGGGTTTTACTGAGATGTTGATTGGTTCTGGTTCGTCATCATCGATGTCATCTCACCTGCATAGCCCTCTTCACTCATAATTTATGGCATGAATTGGGATAGATTAGATGGATGCAGATGTTGGTTCATTGCTAGACCGTATATTTGATATGGTGGATGTGGTCATTGTAGAGGACTCAGGTCATCCAATATCAGATGATGTACATGTATGTGTCCATGTGCATGTTGCAATTCCTTTTTAATTATTTTTAAATTTTAGTTTTAACTAGATATTCATGTATTGATATATATGTATATATATTGTAGGTGGACATACCTCATGTCACTCCTAGACTTGTTCCTCTAGATCGTATAAATCGACGTGACTCTATGGATGAATCTGTTGCCAGTGGACATGTGAGTTTTAAATTTTTATATATATACATGTATATGTACATGCATATGTATGCATAGATCTAGATAGATATTTTAAAATATACAAGTACATTCTTACAAATAACTTTTATAAAATTTATTTAATAAAAATTATATGTATTTAACACATTTTGTACACAGTTTTATTTGTAGGGCTCAACACATCCATTAGAGCAAGACCGTTCTCATTCAAATGGTCATTTGACTAGGACTTGACATTCATATTAGGCCCTGCACTAGATTTGAAAACTTTAATACATGTATTTTTTTATATGATGATCTTTAGGATTCGATATTTGATGATCTCTAACTTACATTTTCTTATATGATATACATATGCATTTTCTTATTTGATGATCTTTAGTATTTGACATTTGATGATCTCTAACTTACATTTGCTTATATGATATATGTATACATTTGGCTCTTTTCTTATAACATGTTACATGTTTATACATTGAATCTATTTACATGTATTTATGTGTTTTCTTACACGTTTACATGTTTATATTCAATATATGTATACATTTTCTTATATTCAATATTACATTTTCTTATTTGATGATCTCTTAGAATTACATTTCCTTATATGATATACATTTGATCTCTAGTATAATTTTCGGAAATGAATTCCACTTTATAATTAAGTTCATTTATGTTGATCACAATAAATATTTTGCACACACACCCATTGAATTTTATAGTAAGCAGTCAAAAATTATAAAATAAATGACTCCCATGAGCTCAAGTAAACTAATGATATTTTATAAATGAGTGTATTTACAAGCCTATTTATTAATGCACATGTTCTTCTAGTTTTAAGATTTGATAAAAATGATGAAATTAAAATCTTGATAGAAAGTAAGAACAAATAAAGTGCATCACTTTGTGGTACACACAAAACTCCTATATTTTAAAAATGATGAGCAACATGAACCATTGAGGAGTTGAGAACAAAATATAATTATAAATAAGAGGTAGGAACATTCCTTTTATAATTATA
>VDFB02105785.1:564228988-564395838 GCA_007258455.2 Sequoia sempervirens
CCTTTTATCTCTCTCTGACTCCCCCTCTCTCTCAAGTCTCTCCCTCCTACCCCCTCTCCCTCTCTCCCCTCTACCATTAACCCTTAAACCCTAAACCCTTGTATCCTCTCCCACTTCTACAATAACAATAGGTCCTCCACAGTTGGTGCATATCGAATTTCTCATGGCTTCTTTAATTGCCATGTTCTCCAAGCGAAGGTTCTCATTATCTTGCCTGAGGAGAGTGCTTTCACGACACTTGTGTTAAGCCTGAGAATCCAAGATTTGAAAATCCATGATTAGAAAAATTTAAGGAATAAAATATGAAACCCTAAAGTTCATCAATTTTGCAACATTACTACAAATTTTTGGTCATTTTCTTAATCCCCACATACCTTGATCTAGGTTCGTCGATTTTGGAACTAGAACTTAATCTGCCATGGTGCAAGCCCCAATTGCTTACTCAGAAGTTGCGTTTGCTTCTCATTTGGGTGAGGGCACTCTTTGAAAAGCTTCTAGCAAACCCAAAATAACAATAAAGTCAGAAACAACAATTCTCAATTAATGACAAGTATTGAATTGTTTAGTGAAAAAGGGAATACGCTTCCATCTCCTAAATTTACTGAGGAGTATGCATGTGATAGCACTTCTTTTTGATATGGTTATATTCCTACTCATCACCAGATCCATTCCCTTCCATGTTGTCACTGCCAGACCTGCTCTCATACTCTTCATCTCTTTGTAGATCCCAAGTTGAGACTCTCCACTGCTATTGCCAAACATGTCTCCTTTTCCTTCCAAGCTACTTGTCTGTCTAACAATTCCCATCATAAATATATACTTAAATATCTATAAACAAAAAAAATGCCCCTAAGAAAATCAAATTAATGAACATTTCCAAATCAATACTCATGTTTTTATGATTTCTAGTTGAAGAGAACACCTACTAGTGTCAAGGAGAGCTTGGGTGCGAAGCTGTAGATGTTCATGTTCATATTAGACCTTTGTTGAGGGGCAACAAAACAAGGCTGTGCCATTCCAATATTGTTAGATGAGATCTCAGAGAAAAACCTTTTGTTTGAATCATTCCTTCCCTCAAGTAAACTGCACAATCCAAAACTCATCCCAAAATGCTTTTTAGTCGTTTCTAATATATATACTTTTTATATTATATACTTTTTATTATATACTTTTAATATTATAATAATAACAATTATATATTATAATATATTATAATAATAATATATAATTAATAATAATTATATATTATTATTATAATATATTGTAATAACAAGTATGTTATATATTACAATATAAAAATAATATAATTTAGATTTATATTAATATTATATATTATAAAATATAACTATCAAAAAATGGGAGAAAAAAATAAACGGTAAAATTGATTCATGTCAGGGGGTTCGACCGAACCCACGCGATATACAATTTTTAATTATATTTCAAAGTGGTTCAGTCGAACCCATGTTCGACTGAACATATTTTTTTGGTTTGACCGAACAATAGTTTGACCAAACCACCCTTTTTTCACCTTCACCCTTTGAGGCTCCAAAATTATCCAAATTTTTGCACTTCGAAGCTCGATTTGAGAATGAAAATGGAGGAAACTTCACAAACCCAATTGGTATCAGGAAACCCTTAGAATGAGCTATCCAACAAATATAATTTTAATATGTTTTGGTTTTATTATCTTTTTTTTTTAAAGTTTTATTAAATATAGTTTTTTCACCAAAAATGAAGCTCTATGTTCTACACATGTGGAAAAATAGAAGATTATCAATTTTTGTTTTTGAAAAGTATGAGTGTACCAGATATTGGAGTCCTTGATCCAACAAAATAAAATAAAATTGATACATATAATAAAAGTTACGCATTATACGGTCGTCCTATGTTTGAATTGTAATTGGTTTGACTTTGAAACTTGATTAAAGAAAAAATCTTCAATAAAATACTATTTAACCAAGTGGAAGCACTAGGTATCAGAGTTACAAATCTAAATTCAAAATAATTATAATTTTATCCTTCAAGGAAAAAAAGTTACATGTTATATGGTGTGCGCCACTTTTTAAAAATGTTGTTTTATGAAATAAGCCAGTTTTCGTGGGAGATAGAAAAAGAAGTGCAATCTGATTCCAAAAATTTTGAAAAAAATATTTTTAGAATCTACAGACAAAATTTGGAGAGACTCTAGTTTACATCATCTTCAAATTCCTCATGGGTTAGCCGCTATAGGTTCTCGAATGTGAAGATTTAGTTAAAAATAATAATTTGTGTCTAGTTTGGCCAAAAATTGTAAACCACTATTGTGGGATCACCCTTGGCCTTTGATAGGGTATGATTATGTATCTTTGTTTTTTATGCATACTTAAGTGTCTTGGATGTCTACTTTAGTGTGAGTTTGACATGGGGTCATATTCTCACTAAAGTGGGGGCAAAATGTAGTGTCAAAAAAATTAATTGTTTTTCACACTTAATTTTATAATTGACATTAAAATTGAATTAATGGTGCCTTGGGATGGTGTTGTAATGTGTTTTACACATTCACATCATTCTAGGATCCTTATTTAATTAAAATGTACTTAAATTGTGCCTTTTGCAAAAGTGTTGTAAAGTGTTGTAACACATTTTCACACATTTCTAAGGTTTATTTAATTAATTGAGCCTAATGGTCCTCTTTTAAATAAAACATATTTAACTTGTACCTTGTTTAGGTTTTGTAACACACTTTCACACTTATCTAGGGTTTCATTAATTAATGGTGGTTAATTGAGTTTAATTGACTCCTTTAATTCAAATTCAAGCCTCATTTTCAAGGATCTATCCTGACACCCAATAATGATATTGTATGACATTTAATTTGGCAAATCTAATGTCCTAAAAAATTCTACAAGGACTCATTCACCTTTATAGGCACAACTTATCCTCTCCACATAGGACACCCCTTTCTATGCATTTTTGAGGTGGGTTTTTGATGTACCTTCACCTTCGTGAAGCGTGGTCATAGAAATTGTACCAAGAACCATTCACCTTTCTAGGACACCCCCTTTCTATGCATTTTTGAGGAGGAATTTTGATGTTATTTCATCTCCCTGAAGCATGGTCCTAGAAAATTGTGCTAGGACCCATTCGCCTTTAGAGGCTAATGGGACCTCCCTTAATAGGACCCCTCTTTTTGAATTTAATTGTGGTGAGATCCTTATAACTTTAACACACAGATCTAAGGTTGGCTTGGATTCTTTGATTTTCGGGGTTAATCTCTCTATTTAGTATAAATAAGGGGTTAATTCACATTGTTTCACCTAACAACTTTGAGAGAGCATCCTTATACAAGAGCATTTCAAGAGCATTGACAAGGCATTTCAAGGTAGATTATCAATTGTTTATTACATCAATTCAAAGTCATTTCATTATGTCAAGGGTTTAGTGCATTCATGCATGTTGTTGAGCTAAGAAAGTTGATGTAGAATTGAAGATCCATCTTGCAAGCATCATTTCACATCCACTATCTACATTCATCATGGCCACTACAAGTTAGATTGCAGATTTGCATTACAAGACATCATCTAAGGTATCTGCATTGCATCATTTCATGTTTCATGCTTCAATTCCTTCATGCCATCATTTGGTTTAATTACCTAAAAGGGGTTTGACCGAGGAAAGCCCCTATCACCTAACAAACAAAATTTTTATCCTTTTGCATGTGTGATTGCATGTTTTAGGTTGAAGAGCAAGATTTGGAGCAAAATTGCAAAAGTTGCCAAGTTGCAAGATTGTCATTTATAGTGCAAGAACAAAGAAAGGAGGGTACAAATTTATATTAGAATTTTGGGAGCTAATAACTGGGGATCTAGAAGTGCAGACATCAATGAACATAACCTAGAAGTTAGTTTTCTAAAACCCTAAAAGGATCCATTCACCACTAACGGTGAATGACTCCTCTATAGGGTTTGAAGTAGTGAAAATCTAGATATGGGAGTGTAGACTGAGAGGAATAAAACCCAAAAGTTAGTTTTCAAAACCCTAATAGGGACCCATTCGCCACTAAAGGTGAATGAGTCCTCTATGGCCTAGAAATAATTTTTCTACAAGGTACACATCGTTTCAAGCTCTCAAAACTCCCCTCATAGTTGCTATAATAGTTAGGATTAGTTTATGATTGTTATTTGCATGTTTTGGCCCTCATAATTGATTTTTTTAATAGGAAAAAGATCTAGTGGTTTATTATCTTGTTCATTCATGGTGGTAAACCCTAATTTTTCCATTAAAAAATCTGTATGGTATTTCTCCCCTCTATCTAATAATAGTAATAAATTTAATTGGAATTGAAAAAGAGATCTTTCATTAGGACTTATTGCAATTTATGTAGATGATGACATTTTGAATGTGCTTTCTCATTTTGAGTGTCCTCATGCTCGTTGAAATAAAATTTGGGATATATATGGAAATATTGATAGTCTTCCATTCCCAGATGATCTTGTTTTAGGCTGTCATTTCCTTCATATTATAGATAGGATACCCTATGAAAATGACATTATTTGAGAGCTTGATTCTTTGGAGTACTTTGAATCTTCAAATGAGGATGTTGATGTTTATTCAAACTCTTCTTCTCCATCAAAGATAGTTGTTGATCATTCACCTTCATTGTTTCATTCTTTAGAGTCATTGATTGAGACTTCCATAATTCTTGTTCAGCAAGACCATTCATCTTTTATTTCTTTTTCAAAGTTCAGAGTTGCTTCTTCAAAAAATTCAAATATTTTTTTTGTAGCAGGGAAATCATTTTCTTTTAGATATATCTTTGTGGAATAATTTATTGATAGGTATTTTAGAATTTTCTATGGAGGCTTATATTTTAGATTTGGAGTACACTTTTGAGGGGTTATCTCTCATCTTTAATGACAACCCCATCATATCTATTGTCACATCATCATTATCTTTAGAGATTATTCTTGAGTTTCTACATAGTCTTGATGTTTACAATTCTTCATTGATTTGACGTGTACTTGATTTGACATATACTTTGATTTGATTATGGAATCATGGACATGAAAACACATAAGCATATCTTAGAGAAATCATCATACATATCTGTGCTTCTTCCTCTCAATTACTATCTAGAATGGGAAGTGGTCCTACATCTACACTTGTTTTTTTTCTTTCCAAGGGGAGGAATGTTGTTTGTAGGCATGGGATCATTTTTTGTCTTTAAGTATCCACCATTCTTGTAGGAGATTACACATTATGGGAGGGATACATAATCTCCCTCTCTTTACCTCTTATGGGAGGCTATCAATTCTATTTGATGATGGATGTAGTCTTTGGGGGTATTGATGAGTCCTCCATTCATCAATTATTTCACCACTTATACATGATAGTTTTCATGTACATTCTCTCTTTTGGAGAGGGGTTTTTACCCATGTGATTTTTCCTTTACTCTATTTTTCAGAGATCATTTGTAAATGAGTACCTAACATGGCCTTTTAGTTGGGACCCATTTTAGCATTTTTTCATCATTTTCCTTGGTTTGTTCCTCCCTAAGTTACACTTAAGGGGGTTGTTGGTGTGAATATGGTGTTTGACCTATCTATTCCACTAGTAGGTCCTATTCACATGTTGAGTTTACTTAGGTTCTAGGAATATTTCTACAAGTCTTAGTTGTCATTTAGATATTCTATTATATTGTTTGATTTAATTCTTGTGTCCTACACCATTCAATATTAGTTGAGTTAGTTTTCTCATGTTATAGGATTAAGACACATATCATGATATTTTCTAGTCCCATATCTCACCTTGTCAATATAAGAAAGGATCGTGTATATTGTTGTATCATATAATATCAACCAAGTTATTATACTTGCATACTCTCTTGTAGAAGATTATCAATTATTTTGCAGATGATCCTAGGGTGTGTAATCTAATCTTTAGCTCTTACAAATTCTAACCATAACTGTCTTACAATAGAGAGAGTTTTGAGTTGAATTATATGTTGATTATGATTAGATAGAGATAGAGTAATAATTATCATCCAAACATACCCTTTCATGATTAGGAAATAAATAACCATTATTTTTTTAAGTTGATCATTAAATTTTAATATGTCACCATTAATGGTTGAAGGTGGTAATATAATATTAAGAATAAGGATACATATTCTCACTCTTAATTCATAAAAATACAAATAGGCCAGCATTAAATAAGTTACTTCCTATAGAAAATATTGTTGTAATGTACTCCATATTTCAATATTATACTAGTCTCCCAAGTTATCTTTCTGTTGATCAAATTTCTACATTTCATTTATATTAGTAAATAAATTACAAAAGGAAAGGAATTATGTTATTCATTCTATTGATTTAGTAATTCTTCATTCAATTTAATAAAGAGAGAATTAATTTTCCCATGAGTTTAACAAACTTATATTACATAAGGAAAGGGAATATGTTATTAATAAAGAGAGCATAAAATTTAGTAAGTCTTCTATCCTCAAACCTTCACATAGAGATTACCTCTAGGGTCCTTAACTACCATCCTATCAACATATGGTTCAAAATTTATTATTTAGTCTACCTTTTTTATCTCCTTTGTTTCTTACATTTTATGTTGTATACATGAGTGGGAAAATGCAAAAATATTTTGAATTTATTCCTTATAAACATGAAAGAATTAGCAACCAAAGGTACATTATAATTATAAAACTAAGGATAGCCATCTAAGCATTGTTTTAGAAAACCCTAGTTGTAATTAGATTGTATAAATTGAAATCATGTTGTATTTTCACTCTAATTATATAAGCTACTATAGTCCACGTGAGCTAGTGAGAATAATTTCCAAAGCTTCATCCTTCCAGCTAATTGGATCACTAATTTCTTAATGAGTCATGTATTACCCTCTACCTAAAAAGCTAATGAAAATCCTATGGTATTGTTATTTACAAACTATCTACATGGGTAAATAGGGATATTTATAACTAGAGTATTTGTTTGATCCTTTCATTGTATGAATGGTACTAAATCTCTTAATATTGCATTTACAACTTTATTTTTTCAAAAGCAATATGGTAAGTAAAATATATTATAGAAGGATACTATTGATAAACATGGTTCACCTTTGCCCTATCATTTTCTAATTAATTGTGAGTAGTGTTAATTATACATATACTTGAAAATAAATATTATGAAGTATTCGCAAGGATTTGTGTCATGTATATAGTCCATAAAGTAAGAAAAGAGAATTTCAATTAGACTAGGAAAAGTTATGTGTATGTTAATGATGATAAGCCATCAAACATAACTATAAAGCATATTACTACTTGGAAGCCTAATTGAAAGTCAAAAGAAATCGCAAAATATATAAGCTAGTTAGTGTATAAAATCTAGAGATTAATGTTTGATTATGAACCTTCTTGAACGCAAATTTATTCTTTAGCTTGGATAATTAGAAGAGTACTGTAAATTTCAATATCCTCCAATCCAAATATTCCCATGTAAGAAAAACTAATAAATATGCATGTATTTATGCATGTATTTATGTATGTATGTATGTATGCATGAATGCATGTATACTTACAGTTATAAAAGATTGTGGTGATATGAAATAGCGCCAAAGATCCATGGCATGTAAAAAACAAAATAATTTAAATACAAAAAATATAGTGGGAAAGAAGTTTAATTTGATTGAATAACTTTAAAATTTTGGAGAAACAAATAACTATGAAAAATAGATCATAAACACTAAACCTAACAATTTAGGTTGAAGTCTTCCTATGACTAATCTCAACAATCACTCTCTAACTTTCAATCGCCCTTTCCTACCAAACTTTGGTTGCCTCTTTTTTCTCGTGTTACTTTGTATTTTCTCTTGCAAAACTATGCCTAGGTACAACTTTAATGAGGTTGTGGGTGTTTGACTCTACTTGCACATTAGATTTGGTGTCCCTCACCAAAAAATTTACCCTAAATGGATGGGATACCATGCCCTATTAATGGCATGATCATCTTCCCCCCTTTTTTTATTTCTCCATTTTAAGGGTTGTCTCCCTAGTTGTATGAATAAGAAGCCACTCATTAATTCCCCATGGTGAAAAGAATACCACACCCTTTCCTAATTTTTTTTCTTTTACTTATTTATTTTATCTTACTTTAATTTTATATCTATTTTATATTTTTCTTTCAAGATCATTATCAATTATCAACATCTATTTATATATTTGTATATAAGACACTCAATCAATATAACTAGAGAAAACAATAGTCCACTACTAATAACTCTTATAGAATGTCTAAGAGGAGGTAAGAGGTTTTCTTTACTATCATTCCAAAGTGTAAGGGATCAACTAAATGTTAAGGTAACAACTTGCATCTAGTGATAAATACATCTAGTTGTGATTCATACTTAGAGATAGAAGGTCAAGGTTAAATAACTTCTAAATAGTTTTTTAAATAAAATTACTAAGTCTACATTGTTGCACCTTTGTACTTGAAAAACCATTGTAGTTTTTCACACACAATGTTGCCACAATAGTGTTAGCACCTAATTAATATAAATGATAACATGTATGTATAAATACCTCCATGTTGTAAACTAAAACAAAATCAATTGATTCAAAACCTTTTAATTACTTAGCAATTGTAACAATTAATGATTAAAATATTAATAAATAAAATTAATTATTAAATCCATACAGACATTCCTAATCATCAACTGAGATTACAATTTTTCTGCTTTAATTCACCGTACACCAATACATTGGATGTTTAACACTATATATATATATGGGGAAATGTGACACTTAATAGAACAGTATATTTTGTCTATATACTGGTGTCTGTTTATTCTAACAATATAAAACGCAGAGAGTCTATTTGACTGAGCCAAATATAATTGCGCTGAAGACATCTTCCAGTCATTTACAGATACCCACTTCCTGGCCTTTTACAAATGAAAGAAATTTCTTCGAATGGAGAATATAAAAATAGTAATGCGACAGAAATAAGAGAGGAGCTTGTATCGAATTGTGCTTTTCAAGTTGACTGGAGCTTGAGTTTCAGTATTTCAGGACGAGAGGTAAGAAAACAAGTCAATCATCAAGCCAATCCAAACTGAAGTGTGCTTCCACAATTTCAACTCGAAGCTCCGTAATAGAAATTTTCTTGGCCCGCAACCATTGTTTCCCAACCTTCTCATCACATATAACAAGCTTCAGGGAATTCAGTTCGCAAACAGCTCTCGGTAACCTCATCAAACGAGAACATTCTCTCATGTGCAATTCATTCAATTTTTTTAGTTTTCCAATTTCCTCCGGAAGTTCTCTCAGCCCCTCACAGAATGAAATGTCTAGACATTCCAACTGCCCAAGTTTTCCAATTGATGGTGGAAGCTCTTTTAGTCCTGGCAATGCAGACAACTTTAACATTTTTAGAGAGCTCAGATTCCCAAGGTCATAAGGTAACTTCTGGATCAGGTGGCAATTGGTAATAGACCACATCTGAGCAGAGGGCATATAACATAAACTCAGGGGCACCTCCTCCAAACTGCTGCAGTGGTCCAGGTTAAAACTTCTCAAGTTTACGTTGTTGAATGTGGATGTATATTCAAACCCTTCGCATAAGCTTAATGATAGCTTCTCTATGTTTGATAGAGCATTGCTTTCTTTCCGAGTAGGAAGTGCAATCAAGCTCTCCAAGCGGACACTTTTGAGTTGAGTGAGGGAAGATAAGGCATCTAGACCTTTCATTGTTCCCCTCTTTGTACTGTAATTGAATACCATGAGACATTTTAGCTTCTTCAGAGATTTCAGAAATGGGGGAAGAAAGCATTCAGTTGAAGTAAAGTGTAACAAGAGAGCCTCTGCCTCAGGGAAATTCATCTCTTTCCAGTAATTCTCCTCCATAGGGCCTGCTTAAATGAATGAGAAAGGAAATCCAATTAGATCATTGTGCATGTTGGCTATGGTTGCTATTTATTTAGGTTAAATTATCATTGCATTGAAGTTGAATACAAGAGATGGAAAAATGCAAGCAGGAAAGAGTGCTTGAGGTTACACTATGAAGAAAGAAGTTGAGAATTCAGAATATAGTGTTCCATTGTCCTATGATGAAGTAAGACAATAACACTGCAAATATCCACAAATTTTGAATATCTTACCTAGGATATTTAGTCTACCCCAAAAACACTTTTTCGGAGTATCAAGTTCATTCTATTAATTTTTAATGTGAAGTAGAAATATTTTAATACACATGGCAACAAAGTTGTCAAACATTAAAAAAATTCATGAATATGTCAAAAAACTTTTGGTCAATTTGATGAAAATAATATGTAAAATACATGTTGGTTTAAATATCATATTATCATATTGTAAGATTTGACTTATTTAGATTACTCATCTGGAATCATATTATTAGGTGCATCTTATTGACGAAGCTAATGTGATTTTAGATGAACCATCTAAACAAAACAAAACTTAGAATGTGATTTAAACTAATGAGGTTTCATATGAACTATCTAAACAAATCGAAACTTAGAATACAATATTTAAGCTTTCCCATATCAGACTTTTGCAATAACCCACCTATGCAAATAGAGAGAAATTGAGCATCAAATGCTGTGCCATTAAGCAACTCCCCTTTCTGTGACAAACTCTGCTCCTTCCCAGGCATCATGAACCTTTTCTTGTGGACTACACTGTCTTGGCACCCCAAATGCAAGGCCAATTCTCGGATTACATTATCCTAAGAAAAGTATAGCTCTGAGGTATTTCTGTTTGAGATTGCTGCTCTGCTCCTGGCAAGTGCTACAATGTCAACTCAATGTTTAAAAAATGATACCAATAAATCGAGTATATCAAAAAGAAAGGCAATTACCCTGAAGTGCTAGTTAAATTCAAAATATTTTTGCTTGCAAATTCTGATAAGATGGCAAATGCATTATGCCACTGGATATTCCGAACATAAACCCAAATGTCCAACACTGCATCAACACAGATTTTCCTGTCCTCTGGCAATAAACCTAAGTCTTGGAAACACTCTTTGGCAACATCATCTAATGAATCAATAGTAATCTCCAACAGTGTAATTAGCCTTCGTTTGTGATAATCTGATATGCATTCTCCTTTAGAAAAAAAATTCTTTGCTCTCTCCCAAGCTTCATGGGATTTCCCATGCAAATAACTTCCAATCACCTTTAGAGCAAGTGGCAGGCCATCACATTCGGCCTGCAGCTGTAATCCAAGAAATGATAGACATTTATCAGATGACCAGTTAGAGGGCAAGAAAATTATGTGTATGTAACTGGAGCCGTAATTTTGGCAGATAAGCTACTTTCAACTTCAACATTATCTAAAATACTATTCTTGGGTCAATAACATATTAGATCTAACTATTTAGTTTATTCATTGTGCATAACCGATTGTCTCAATCTTTCTTGAATATTCCTTATCTGTTCAAGCCTAAGGACAATAAAGAAAGGAGGAAATTTCCATCGTTGCACTTTCCCTTCGTTAGTTTGTATATGAAGATATTAACTATAAGATTTGGGCTTCTTAGGAACAGTAAACTAATTTTTTCAAAAATAAATCCCTTATTAATTAGACACAAGAAAGTCTCCTATAATTTTAGGAGTTTTAAATTATTCACAACATCTTTTCCATGTTTTTCAAATGTGAATACCTGCTGCTCTCATTTAAATTAAAAGAAATTCTCCACTGTAAATTCTAAATTATTTTCCATGTACCATATAATTTTTAAAATATTTGATTTTAATAATGAAGCAAAATTGATTAGCTGAAAAGAAAAAAATATACCTCCTTTACCAAAATTGATTAGGTGAAAAGAAAAAAATATACCTCCTTTACTAGATTTGCATTTGCAGTGCTTGGAATTGATGTCTGTCCAAAAGCCCAGAAGCAGAACAGTGACAGTGCATCCTCTTCGCATAACAATGGCAACTGATACACTTGAGTGGACAGGGTTGCTGGGATGGTCGAATTCTCTCTAGTAGTTATAAGAGTTTTGAATCCCGGCCCTTCAAACAGTAAATATTCCAAATCTGCTTTGGACCAAACATCATCCAAAATCACTAGTGTTCGCTTCGTTTGCCTTAAAATCAACTGCCTCAGCTGCATGTGCGCATCTTCCAAATTCTGAAATTCTTGCCTCTTTGTTCCAGCAAGCTGCTTCCATATAGTCCCCAAAATCCTCTTTACGTTTGGAGACTGTGAGACGGTGATGAAAATCACATTGTTGTCGAAGTATTCTGATATCAAACGAAAGAACAGTTAAATTTTAGACTAACTAATTTTTAGGGTTTTTTCATAAATACTTCAAATTTTGATTGCACAACTGTTTTAGATGAGGTGTAAATTGATTACATTTCTGTTTTTCTATAAAAAATTACAATAATTTGAATAAGTATACACGTAAATCAAAAAGTCCCCTTCTTTAAGCAGTGATGTACAGGGAATCTGTCTGTCAAAGTCATTCAGATGTCCTGATTCGAATGCATCTATAGAATTTGATTCAAATGTATCTATAGAATTTGAATCTTGGTGTTTTTTTATCTCATATACTATTATTCTTATCAATTGTGTTCAACCAATTGATCTAACTATTTTAACTATTTTATTGATGTAACTATTTCATATACTATTATTCTTATCAATTATCAATTGTGTTCAGCCAATTGATCTAAATAACTAAATTATTGATGTAACTATTTCATATACTATTATTCTTATCAATTATCAATTGTGTTCAACCAATTGATCTAACTAACTGTTTTATTGATGTAATTTAATTAGAATTAAACCAGATCACTATACCGACTGTCAATAGAGAAAAGAATTATACCTCTAATTTGCTGATCATTACAGAGAGCGAGTACCAAAGTGGTTTTACCTCCACCGGCCATGCAGTGCACCGCAACAACTGACACCTCATTGTGTATCAAAAGTCCCTTCAAATACCCAATGCATTTCTCCAATCCCACATAAAACTGAGAATCTCCAGGAACAACATTCGTGGTATCCTCCTCCATTTCAATACTGTCAATAAAATGAACAGAATCCATGAGTTGAGATTTTTGCAAACGGTTAAGGTGTTCTACAGTTTCAAACTTAATTATGTCTATTCTTCTATCAAGATTTTTCTTATATAAGTAGTATACAGGGGAACGAACATTCGCCTTGAATTCCAAGAAGATGTAATGCAAGTACCTGGATAGACGCGTTATCCGGTGGCTTCCATGAAATTCACAGATGTTTACAGCGAAAAACACTTTCATATAGGTTGCTTTGATTGCTTCGCCCTGGGCCCAGCTTCACTGTCAGACAGATAATAATATCATCTGCTGTCGCTTCCAACGATCTGTCATCTGTCATTGCTTAGAACAAAAGTTTAAAGCTGGCACCTAATAGTCGGCCATACTTATTTTTTATGGGTTGCACCTAATAGTCGGCCATACTTATTTTTTATGGGTTTGTTTAATTGGGTGATAATTATTTATTTATTAATAGTATTTATTGTGATCAAACCTAGGCCAGCTGGCCCTTCGAATTTGTGAGCCTTATCGGAGTTTCTATTGATTCAAACTGGTGATTTTTTGCCATACTGTCTTTTCCCTCTGGTTTATAACTGCAACTGGAGGTTATTACTGCATACTCTCTAATGATAAAAGCTTTCAAGTATTGGGCTCTCGCCATAAATTCCCCTTTGCTTCCAACGCCCTCACACATGTAAAAGTTCTTCTCACCTGGCTCGCCAACCTGTATATTCATCTAGACCTTGATGTCGCGGTACCACTGATACAGGAAATACTTGGTGAATAATGGAAGCACGTACCCCCGTACCATCATGACAGAATGCGGTGCCTTCGTGTTGATGATTATCCTCCCAGAGTGACAGATTGCGTGGCACAAAAGCTTTTGAAGGTCCCGCAGTTAACCAAAATTGGATTTGCATCTAGCGGCATCCGTGGATAGATAGAGGTTGAAAACACATTCGGACAGAGGAGAGCAATAAATCACATGCCTAGATACGGGAATATCAAAAAAAGTTCCAATTTTGAAATTTTAGATAAATGAGAGCTACCTCTAATGGTAGGACTTACCACAAAAATAAAAAATAATAATAATAATTAAAAAAATTATATATTTTTTATTTATATTATTTGATAATTTAAAAAAAATTATTTTATCATTTTTAATTATAATTTTATTTTCTTTAGGCTATTTAACAATTGAATTAAAACTAGTATATATATTTTAAATATTAATTTATGTAATATAGACATATTTTATTTATTTTTTAACAAATTTGAAATACCATTAATAATGTATGGTTAACTATTTAATTTTGTAGTTGGGTTAGAGTTATAATCAATATTATTAATAAAATTCTCAATAAAATTAATTAATTCATAAAGTAGAAATTTAACAATTTGGATAATGCTTTGGATAAAGACAAGAATGAATGTGATGGTGAATTTTTTTAAATAAATATTTCTAATATGTCTCATGCTTTGATTTTTAAATATTGTTTTTGATAAGGATAAGACTATCGTAGTGGATTTTTTAAAATAATTATTGTCTTATTTTTTTGTTTTTTCAAATAAATAAATATTGTTAAATGTCTCTTTTTTTTTTGTTTCCGATTGTGCTAGCTTGCTATAAGCATAGTGCTCCCATTGTAGGGTTACCTTGATGTAAAAATAAAATTTAATATATTTTAATTATATAAGGATATATTAAAAACAAGTTTTCAATTATATATTTTTTAAAGTTTGTCTTAAGTCAAATGAGTAGCATAAAGAAAGTATATGCAATGATAGTTGAAAGTTGTAAAATTATTTTCTTAATTAAGTTATTGATAGTATAAAGAAAATAAACAAATTATATAAATTATTTTAAGTTAATTAAATTACTATCATTATTTAGTAAAATGCTTCAAAGAAAAAAAAAAAAATTAATATTAAAAACAACTTTCCAATTACATATTTTTTAAAAGTTTGTTCAAAGAAAATTACAATAATTCTCTTTAACTTTCCATCTATTGAAAATTTGTAAAAAAAATTAATATAATCTTAATTAAGAAGTTGAGTATCACAAAGAAAATTTAATGATAGATAAAAAGTAATAAAATTATCAACTTCTTAATTAAGTTATTGAATAGTATAAAAAAATTAAAATGCTTTATAGAAAATATTTTAAGTTAGTTAAATAAATTTCATTAATTAATAAATAGCTAATTTAGATAAAATAAATTGGGATTAATAATTAAAATGAATCAAATTATATGTTAAAATAAATAAAATAAATATTACATTATTTAATGTAATTTTTTTGTGATTGAAATTTGTTGTGAAAAGTGTAATATTATATTTGGTAAAATAAAAAAGTTTAAGAGTGATTTAAACAAATATTTTAGATTTTACAAACTAATAGGGCAATCAACCAATAAACTCTAGTTGTAACTCTTGAATAGTACAATCAACTTGTAAACTCTAGTTGTAACTCTTGAATTTTACCATCTAGACTAAAGATTATTGAAACTCATTTCACCTTAATTTATATGGTTTAAATGTTTGTAAGGATATTGCATTGTCATACTTATGATAAAGGACAAAAAACCTGTTGGACTGTGACAAAAATAAAACAAGGAAACAAGGAAAAAAACAAGAAAAAATCATATCTCATTTTTTAAAAAAGAAAATAGTTTTATCTTTTAAAAGGAAATCTCTAATTTCTTTAAAGGAATAAAATAAGTTTTTTCTATGTTAAGTGATGATTGTTATCTTGAAGATATTATATATATCTTGGTTACCTGAAGGAAAAGTAAGAGTTGAGGATTGCAATTGCAAGAGTAGTTTTTGAATTGTAGATTGCAAGAATAATTTTTGAATTGTAGATTGCAAGAGTGATTGTAAGTTTGATGTTATTGTAAATTACAAGCACAATTGTTGAGATTTGTAAAATTGCAAGAGCAATTATGATAGTAGCAGCTATGGAGCTTGTAATTGTTTTCTCTAAGCAATAAAATTACTGATACCTTGTGTTGTGGATGTTTCCTTGATGTTTTCTCAAGTTTTTACCACGTAAATCATTTTTTTATGTGTTGTTCTATTTTTCATTTAATTCTATGTATTATTTCTTTGCAACTAATTTTTGCTACAATATTTTAATCTTCTAGGTTTATACTTCTGCTTCCATAACAAGTGGTATCAGAGTGATTATTTTTGCAGTGAATGTATTAGGATTTGGTGTTGAGCTATGGAAGCTTAAGATACATGATTTTCTAGTACAACAGGGATTGCACAAGGTGTTGGTAGGAAAGTTAAAGAAACCTACATATATGTTTGATGAAGACTGGGAAGATCTAGATATGAGAGCTCTTAGCACAATTCGATTGTGCTTGGTAGATGAGGTTCTTTTCAATATTGTTGGAGAGGTAACAACAACAGGCTTATGGAGCAAAATGGAGAGTCTTTACATGATGAAATCCTTGATGAATCAAATCTACTTGAAGAGGCAACTATATAATTTGTGAATGAGGGAAGGTTAAATTTTTTTGATCATTTAAATGTTTTCAATATTCTTATTTTTCAATTAACTAGTATGGGTGTAGAAATCGAAGAGGAAGACAAGGTAGTTACACTATTGTGTTTGTTGCCTAAATCCTGGAATCACTTAGTCACTTCTATTAGCTTTAGCACAACTGACACCCTTGAATTTGATTATGTTGTGGGGGATTTATTGTCTGAAGAAGTGTGGAGGATGTCTAATACAAAAATTTCCACACCAGAAGTAATGGTGGCTAGAGGACAGTCCATAGAAAAAGGAAAAAAGGGTAGAGGAAGATGTTGGTATTGTAGTAAATTGGGACATCTCAAGAAAAAATGTTGGAAGTGGAAAGAAGATAATAATGAATCCAAAAATGAAACCAATTTTGTTGAGACAAGTTCAAGTATGACTGGTGAAGTTTTGTCTATTTGTGATATCTTACAAAATCATGAGGGATGGTTATTTGATTTTGGTGCTTCTAATCACATGTGTCTACATAGGAATTGGTTTTCTACTTACCAACCTATTGATGGTGTTGTTCTTATATGAAATAATACTTCTTGTAAGACTGTTGGGATTCAAAGCATTAAAATTAAAATGTTTGATGGTGTTGTAAAGATGTTAACAGGGCCAAGACATGTACTAGAACTGAAAAATAATTTAGTTTCTTTGGGATTTTTGGATTCTGATGGTTATAACTTCTCAAGTCAAGGTGGAGTATTGAAAGTGTTAAAGGGAAGTTTTGTTGTCATGGAGGCTACAAAAGTTGGAAACCTTTATAGGAAAAGAGGGAGTACTGAGTTAAATAAAGTAATGGTAGTATCTGATGAGTCTACTTGTTTATGGCAATTGGGTCATATGAGTGTGGAATGGCTAAAGATACTATTAGAGAAGCTGAGGTGAAGTTTGGCTTCTCTTGGCTTGCAAAAAAGGTGGTGAGTAGGCATGAACATGTATCAGGTAAATTGTTGTCAAGGTGGAGATTGTTGGATTGTGACAACAATGAAACAATAAAACAAGGAAAAAAAAAGAAAAAATCATATCTCGATTTTTTTAGAAAGAAAATAGTTTATCTTTTAAAAGGAAATCTCTAATTTCTTTAAAGGAATAAAACAAGTTTTTCCTATGTTAAGTGATGATTGTTATCTTGAAGATATTATATATATCTTGGTTGTCTTGAACAAAAAGTAAGAGTTGAGGATTGCAGATTGCAAGAGCATTTTTTGAATTATAGATTGCAAGAGTGATCGTAAGTTTGATGTTATTGTAAATTTCAAGCACAATTGTTGAGATTTGTAAAATTGCAAGAGCAATTATGATAGTAGCAGCTGTGAAGATTGCAATTGTTTTCCCCGAGCAATAAAATTACTGATACCTTGCCCCGTGGATGTTTCCTTGATGTTTTGTCAAGGTTTTACCACGTAAATCAGGTTCTTATGTGTTGTTTTGTTTTTCATTTAATTCTCTGTATTATTTATTTGCAACTAATTTGTGCTATAGTATTTTAATCTTTTGGGTTTATGCTTCCACTTCCATAACAAAAACATCATATATCAACAAATTTTGAATAGATTACTTGGGATATTTAGTCTACCCTTAAACAAATTTTTAGACTATCAAATTATTACTACTAATTTTTCATTTGAGTTATAAATATTTTGATACACATGACAACAAAGATGCAGAGATAAATATTTCCAAGAACTTTTGATCAACATGATGAAAATGAATATGTAAGAGACTTTTACAATAAACCACCTATGTGAATAGAGAAGAACATCAAACATTGTATCATTAAGCAACCCTCTTTTTTGTGACACTTGTTATCATTTAAAATTGTTCTAAAACTAATGTACTTCTAAATTAGACATACATGTTACATTTGAGTGACAACATTACTATTATTGCACTAAACTCCAAAGTCTTAAAAATGATCATATTATTCAAACATTGTACAAGCATATGATCATTAATAAAATACAATCCAAAATTTAAGAAAATTATCCACATGAAAGAAGAAATGAATCTAATAGATTATTTTTTATAAAACATTACTCTATAAAATTATATATATTTTTACATTAATATTTAAAAGTCTAACTTTTAATAAATAATGAAAATTTACTTAGGAAAAAATGACCCATCAAATATAAACTTTGTAGTACACAAAAGTGTGAAATGAAAGCGCTATTTGTGCATTACTAAATTTTAGCCAATTTGGGGAGTGTTGGAAGACGTGGATTTTGATGGCCTTGTGGCTCCAATACCAGAAACATTAATGTGGATGTGTTAGCTAACAAACAACCGAGGAGATGGAGATGGAGGTGGTGATAGGTGATGAGAAGGATGACGCGTACTAAGGGTAAGGTCCCATGGAGGGGGTTCCTTAAAAATCTAAAATATGTTGCTTAATTTTTTTAGGAATTTATTTTAAAGTTCTTGGTCCCATGGATTTAATCTTGCAATTTTGCTAAAACTTTTAAACTCCAAAATTTAAGTGGTTTTTTAGGAATATTTTAAAGTTCTTGGTCCCATGGATTTAATCTTGCAATTCTGCTAAAAATTTTAAACTCCAAAATTTAAGGAATGAACTGTAGTGCTTTTATAAAAAATAATAAATAAATCAAAATTCTCTCATTTTTATTTTCTAATGAAAAATTTAAAATTTTAGATGAGAGAGAATGGTATAAAGAACTCATTAGCTATAGGGACAATTTCTAACCCTAACCCCACCCAAATTTCACCAGCTGAAATATTCATTTCTAAAAGGTAGGGGCTCCTATTTTTCTTCAAAAGACTCCAATCAATCTGGTAGCATAATTTATTTTTTCCCCATGAGACCTCCTGCTCCATAAAAATAGGAGCCCAAATTCCCCATGAGACCACACAGTAATCACTGTCTCAACCAAACCTTTAGGTAACCTGCTGCGCTTCCCAACTATAACAGAACGGGAGAGACGGAAGGTTGAGTGCGTGCGCATGGTAAGGGTGCATCATTCTCTTTTCCTCTCTCCAAATGTTGAGTACATGCACATGGTGTTAGTTGGATGGGACTCTCTTGCGAGGAAAAAGCTTTTTTCCTTATTTCGCTATCATCGCTTTTGAGTTGGGAGGAATTTTGAGCATGGTGTTCTTTTCGCTGGCAGTCCCAAGAGTCGTCAGCAAGTGATTTATTATTTTGAAGGTTAAAAGGAAGTTTAATCTTCAAAAGAATAAAATATATATCTTCACTATAGTGATGTGCTAGCTTCCAATCGTCCGTCCGTCCTTACTAAATTCAGGTTGTCTCTTTTTTCACATGTCTCTCTACCTTTCCTTTTTGAAATCTGTGGGTAGGCACGGTTTTAATGAGGACATGGGTGTTTGTTCTAGCTTCCAGTCGCCCTTGTTTACTCATCAAACTCTGGTTGTCTCTTTTCCAGCATCTCTCTTTACCTTTTCTCCTCCAAATATGATGCTAAGCATGGTTATGGGTGTTTGATTCTCCTTCAATGCCAGGTTTGTTGTCATTCACCTTCAAATTTCTCCCAAATGGATGGGACACCATGCGCTGGTAATTGAATGGTCATCCCCCTTCCTTTGCACCATTCCTTCATTTAATCATTGTCTCCCTAGTTGTATGCGGAAGAATCTATTCATTAGTGCCGCTTACTTTGGTTTCGGGTGGAAAGAAGTTTACGCCTGTTCTCATTTTCTTTTCTTTTATTCTATTTTTATAGTTATTTGATAGTTTCTTCTCAAGATCTTTATTAATTATCAATATGTATGTATATATTTTAATTTATAATTATTAATGTGTTAGTTTATGCTTTATACTTGGAATAAAGGTTAACAATATTAGATTTTCATAGTTGATAATGATTAATGCATATTATTTATGAATTTAATTGTGCAATAATTTTTAGCATCAATATTTTGGATTTCACTCTATGATCCATCATTAGGATGATAGAGAGTTGTAGGAGGAAAAATGATAGATTGTAGACCAAGATTGGATAAAAAGAGATTGAGGATGGTGGAAGGGGAAAAAGTATTTATATGCCAAAAAAAAAAAGAGAAACAATATTAGGTAAATAAAATATTAAACATATAAACAAAAACAAAGGTAAATAAGATAATTACCACTAAAATAAGATAAGATCATGAAGGATGAAAAACCAATATTTAGAAATGAAAGCATTTTATATAAGAGAAACTAAATATGCTTAAATAAAAAAATTGAATTAATAAATAAACATGTTTATGTTTTGTATAAGATATTTTCACTTACTCTAGATATGGTTTTCAAAATTAAATGCCTTATAAAATCTAGCACCTAGAAATCTATAGATTTATCTATATAGAAGTATATTTGACCATCAAATATTTGTATATACAAAGTCATATCATAAGTATGCAAACATCTTATATAAGATGTTTATAATATATGCAAACATATTATATAAGTTATTTTAAGAAAATAAAGCATATATAAGATATTTTAATAAAGAAACTATATATATATATATATATATATCTTTGGAATAGGGTTGTCGACACTCAGTTAGTGGAATTCGAGAAACCACTAGCCCACTAATAATATCTCTTATAAAATTTCTAAGAGGAGAGATGCTCAATTGAATATAATGTCAAAGTGTAGGGATCAACTAAGGGTTAGGGTTATAACTTTCATCTAGCAATAAATTCACATCCATATAGGGGAAGGTATAAATTGAGTTCCTCAAGGACATGGATAGGAAAATGACTACAATGTATACCATACTACAATGGGGTCCTTCCTCTTCTCCAAAAGGGTTTTTAAGGCCAATTAGATAATCAAGAAGAGAATTGCAATGCATCCCATACTATACACCATGGGTCTATCCTTTTGTTATGGCATAACATTATACCCTTATGCAATTTCACATAACATTAAACTTAACTTTAGTTTGATAAGACAATAATGTAAAAATCTGCCCTCCTAGCCTTCATTTTCATCCCTACCTTATCATTTTCTATCAATGGGGGTTTTTTTTACCTAGGACGCTTTTGCATTGCATAGATGTATGCCCACCATGCAAATGCATTGAAATGATTCTTGATCTTGTGGCCATTGGGACATTACACTGTCACCTACCTGGGAAGTGTAATGCCTTTGCAATTGTGGGAATACCCGAGAATGGCTCTTTGGCAAGCAATTTGACCATTTTATTCCATCTTCTAATTCTATTCCATTTTTGCAAGTTCATTCTACCACTCTCTCATTCTAACACTTCATTCTCACATTGTCTTCAATCTAGCTCTTTTCTTGTAGCTCTACACCTTCCATTCATAGAGTTCCAATCTCTCTACACCATGTGCTTACACGATCGTTTCAAGCTTCAAAGGCACTAATCTTCCTCTCGGCTTCACCAAGCTCATTGGAGGGAGGGTAATGTTTACCTTCATATCATAATTTTTCTTGTTGATTAGCATACTTGTTATCTTGCATATTCTAAATCTCATCTTTTCAATTCTTTATCTACATTTCTATATCATTTTCTATTTTTCTATCCATGGATATAGAAATACCAAAGTGGGGGTTTGACAAGAGAAATCCCCTAAAAGAAGCCCCACTACCTTTTTTGTTTTTGTGTGCACATGTTTTCCTTTGAGGAGAACATGAGAGGTAGGACCTACTATAATTTAATCCCTTTTCTTCCAATACTCATTATTTTGTTTAGTAGTTAGTTTATCTACCATTTAAGTATTCTTCTTGTTCTACTTCTTTACATTTTTTGCATTCTATTTAGTTTATTTAAAAATATAAGACTTTAACATTCTGGTAGTTAGTAGGTCATAAGTGTATTTAGTAGCAGACTCTACTTTTGGTTCGTACGAGATGCTAGTGCACCACAAAGATGTCAATGCGTCACATTGTTGTCCTTGGTCTATGTTTTGCATCTTCTAGCCAAGAGCCTATAAATATATCTCCCAATACCTCTAAGTTCTATTCACATGACTTCTAAAGTTCTCTATCATAAACATTCAAAAACCCTGAAATCATAGTTTAGTCTTTCCTTTATCAGCCACCCCACCACTTGAACTTTTAGCCTTGAGGTAACCTAGAGCCATGGATGCCCCTTGAAAATTTGGGAGTAGTAGATTCTCTACATTACATTTTGGTGAACCTGACATGAACTTTTTGCTCACTTTTTTTTTGTTTCAAAAAAATTTCTTCTCTTATGTTAGGACATGTAGTTGATAGTTTGTTGTGACATTATTTATGAGCTTCACAACCCAATTGAATACGTTTAAGGATATAGTAAGAAGGAGTTATAAAAACATGGATATGGGATCTAGAAGTTTTAGTCCTCCCTAATTCAACCCAACCTTTGAAGAGTTCTCTATAGGACTCTCCATTAGATCTACACCCCACCTCTTAATGAAGTTGTAACCAAAGTCCCTACCCCTTTTGCCTCACCCTCAAACTCTTCCTCTTCCTTGGAGGATGAAGTTTCTCTCAGGGTCCTTGCTTAGAAAATTTAGTCCTTGGAACATGACTCATAGAGCTCGTGGGTTTCTTGGCAAGAGATGATTCCTTTTCTAAGGCAACTCTTATTGTTGAAAATTTGAGGAATTTGTTGACTAAAGATCAAAAAGGATTAGAGATTCTTTGTGGCATAGAAAATATTATAAGCAATCATGTCCCATCATACACCTTCATCTTGGGTGCTACCCAAGATGTAAGAAAAGAGACAATTGGACAAAAAATGGGTATGTCAATGCCCAGGGTGTTTGTGTGCATGGCTAACATGGGTCCCTCTATCAACATCACCATTGTTCCTAAGTACTGTTGTACAATTAAAGTAAATAAAATTCCTTTGGGTTTCAATGTCTCCACATTTAAATCTCATAATGTCTTAGTTTTTAGTGTTGGTTTTGGTGTCAAGGGCTATTTTGATGTGGTTGCTTGAGGTTATGTTGATGCTTCCATTGGTCATACTTCATCTATTGATCCTATCTTTAATGGTCTTCTATAGAACTTGGGACATATGCAAAATCAACTGGAAAACATGGCTCTCTCATCTTATCAACTAATTTTCCAACCTTTTTGTCATCACTGTCCCTTGTCTATTTCCATTCTAAATACTCGCATTCCACAAGGGGTGAAAATTATTAAGTTTGAAAAGTATAATGGCCATGGGGACCCACAAACTCATGTCTCATCCTTTAATGCCATGTGCACAAATTATGATATTCCTATCAGGATTTAACTTTGTAGCTTTTCTAGTCAAACTCATTGAGCCATGTTTCATGAGTAGTGGTTCACAATAACCCATATCTCTATTGCAAGTATGAGCATATTTGGTGGTGTTGTCATTAATGTTGTCATTGATGTCAACATAGTTCAGAATGTTGTAGATTGTGCAAGTATAGTTGAGATGCTATTGAGATGGTGTAGATGTGTTGAATTGATGGGTTTCCAAGTGCTTTTGAGAAAATTTATAAAGAGAGTTAGAGTTATGAAGTGTTCAAAACGTGCTCTGGTATGTGCTCCACATTTCTCTTGTGTTACTCCTATGCTTGTGTGGATATGAAGAGTTGTTTTTGATGATTTGATTATGATATCTATTGATCTATAGCTTTTGGGTTGATGGAATGTGAAACTTACGTTCACAGTTGTGTGAATTATTCTAGAAGAGTTGGTTTTCTATGGATTGAGAGAAATGTTTCTACTCTGCAGTCCTCCACTATTATGTTTTAGATCTTGTAGATTTGGAATATGTCTTATAATACTGTTCTCTTGGTTCTGAAAAAGATGCTTGTGGTTTTGTGATCTAGAAGTTGAACTTCAAAGTTGTTGTATGTGTTTGGATGGTCCAGATGGACTGATGGAGGGAGTTCAATGTTTGAAGGTTGTTACACTTGCTACAGATGTATTTGAAGTAACATAAGATGTGTTATTGTGCATAATGAAGTGTGTTGTGTCATCCGCATGATTATCTTCGTGTTGGAAAGCATGTACATCAATGTTCATTTGTATTTTCATTAGGTTTGGCCGACCTAGTGTTTACACTTCATATGAAGAATAAAATTTAATTAAGGAAGCATGTGGTTGATCTAAGACATTATTTTTGGTCTTGGTTAAGTGTGTAATTGGTCCACTGTCATTCCTTTCCACTGTGTGAATGTTGAGTTGTCAACCTCATTTGAATTTATGAAATGAAGCGTATGTGATCGACCTTGGAGAAATTTTCTAAGGTTGAAGATGGTATAAATGCAAGTTGAATTGCAAAGAATTATATGATGAAAAGTAATGAAGTAAGCCACAAATTAAAAGAGTAAAGTGTGTGAAAGTGAGTTGGGGAGACAATACTTCATTGTGTTAGATTCCTGAAGTTAGTGAGCTAAAGTTTTCTGCAATCTTTTGATCAAGATTGCAAGTGTGTGCAAATTGCTATCGTGGATCTTTTTTTATCTTTTGTATCTATAGGAAGTGAACCTCCCTATTAGATAGTGAGTCCTTTCTATAGGAAGTGAGCATTTGTATTTGGATAGTGAGTCCTCTTCTTGGCAGTGAGCCTTTGTATTTGGTTTTGCAATCTCTTTATATTGTGAGTTAATCCTCACTTTGTATTTGGTTTTGCAATCTCTTTATATTGTGAGTTAATCCTCACCTTGGTTTTTCCCTCTTTTGGTTTTCCACGTAAAATTTGGTGTTAATTGTGTTGATTTTACTTTCTATTATCTACATTTCATTTTCATACTTAATAACAGAACAGTGTGGTTGTGGAATTGATAAGTGTTGAAGTTTAGAGTTTAAATTTGGTGACAACTGATTCATCCCCCCTCTTAGTTTTCCTGCACCTTTTAACAACTAGTATTAGAGCTTTGGTTCCTTGGTGTAGAGCTTAACCACTTAAGGAATATTTGATGGCACATAAGTTGGCAATCCCTATGTTTGAAATGGGTTTGATTACAGTGATTAGAAACTACAAATGAGATGATATATTATTTGTCTTGATTTCAAGACTTGGAAGGCTGTTGAGATGAAGTATGTATTCTTGATGGGTGGTCTTACTAATACAGATGAGATCTCTGCTTATGAGGAGAATGAGAAGGCAAGGTATGCTATTTTCAATGCTCTATCTAAAATTGAGTGAACTGAGGTTCTTTCTTTGGCAACTACACTTGAAGTTTGGAAAAAGTTGGAAGAGTTGTATGAGGGAAATGAAAGAGTAAAGTTGACAAAGAAGCTAGCAGCAAAACACAGATATGAGAATTTGAAAATGGAAGAAGGTGAAGATTTTACAAGCTATTTCTAGAGGGTTAAACTTGTAGCAAATGAAGTTATGAATCAAGGGGGAAACTTGAATGATGAAGATATAATTGAGAAAATTTTGATCACCCTACTAGAGTGCTATAGTGACAAGATATCAGTGATTGAAGAGATGTATGATCCAAAGAAGTATATGAAAGAACAGTTATTCGGTACCTTGACAACATTCAAGATGAAAATTTTTGGAAAGAAGGAAGAAAAGACAGAGACAAAATTTAAGGAATTGAAGATTGAAGATGATTTGGATAGTGATGGTTTTGATGAGTTGGAAATGAATTTAAGAAGAAATTTGAAGAAAGGAAGGTGTGCCATAAAGTATAAAGGTATGTTTCCCTTTAAATGTTTCAGTTGTGGTAATATTGGTCATTATGATTCAAGATGTCTGAAGAGAGTTGTACATCAGAAGAACAAGGATTATAAAGATAAAGATAGAAAGGATAAGAAATATAAGAAGTTGTATTATGTTAAAGAAGAAACCAAAATACCTGATGATGAATCTGAATATGGGGCTGATGATAGTGAATGCTTATTTTTAGCTTTGGAGAATAGATTTGTGTCTACTAACCCTAGAAATGTGCAAGGAAGAATTTTTTGGAGAATAAAAAGAATGAGATGGAAGGTACTATGGTCACCGCTTTTCATGCTAAGCAGGATGAAGATTTTTGTGTGATTGACAGTGGATGCTCTAATCACATGACTGGAGATAAAAGTAAGTTTACTAAACTTGGGAAGTATGAAGGTGGTTTGGTCATGTTTGGTGATGTCTTAGGAGTGAAGATTATGGGAAAGGTACAATTAGTTTTGATGGAATTCACAGCACTGATAATGTATATTATGTAAAGGGTATGAGGCATAATCTTTTGAGAGTCAAACGGATGTGTAGCAATGGTTTTAAACTTGTGTTTTAGAATAATACTTGTGAAATCAGAGAAATATTTGAAGATATGGTTGTTGCTAGAAGGATAACTCATGGAAATATCTACTAGCTTAAAGGTGTTGATGGCAGTGCCCTGTATCTCAAGTCAATAAAAGCTGGTTATGTCACTGAAGAATGGGACACGAAAATTTTGTTAATCTAGTCAAGATCAGTTCAAGAGATGTTGTTTGAGGTCTTCCTAGAATCACAAAGCCTGCTAATACTATTTGTAGAAGTTGTTAGTTGAGGAAATAGATAGGTATATGTAGGATCATGATGGGCCAAAAAGTGGCAATATGATGGGTATGTGGCTGATGAATTTTTTTAAATGAAAATTGATGAAACAAAAAAGGGTTTTTAAAGGAGATTCTCAACTTTCCACTGATAAAAATTATGCTTTACTTTAAATTTAATAAATAATTATTATTTATTTTCTATTTGAATTACGACTAAAGTCCTGATTGATAGGCTGATTCAAAAACATCTATAGCTTTCAAATGGTATCACATTTTTTGAATTTGAAACATGTGTCACATTCTATGCTTCACATACTATAGGATTAAAAAAAAAATTCATGAAGTTTTGACGAACTTGAGGTGGTTAGACATACAAGTTTTTATATTTTTTAAAAGTTGTAATAAAAAAATCATAATTAATTATTACTTGGAAAAAAATTACAAAAAATATGCGTCACATCGAAACATGAGTCCTCTACTTATATCTAAAATATTATGAAAAAATATTATCATTTTATTGTGGTTAGGGTGGTCAAATAGACACCTTATTTTTTCCCTGAAATTTAAGTACTATTGCATTGAAATTTCAAATTTCACCAAATAGATTTTTTTTTAAAAAAAACCTATTAGTTTAGAAACTACATTCATTTTGCTATATATTCTATTCTTACATATTTTTGAAATAATACAGATAACTTATTCAAATTCTTACGTCAAGTTTCCTAACTCTGATTTTTTTGAATTTTTCGCCACTTAAGGGCTTATTTTTTCCATGATGATTCCACACATACCCAAACAAGAAGCAGTTTTAAGGGAAAAGAGAAACCTAATATTGGAATGCTGGAGTTAATTCATATTGACCTCTGTAGTCTGACTAGAACAGGAAGCCTAAATGGTGACAAGTATTTCATGCTCCTTATTGATGATTATTCTCAAATGGCATGGGTTTCTTTTCTTAGAGAAAAGACATAGGCTCTAGATAGGTTTAAAGTGTTCAAAGAAAGAGTGGAAAATGAAGTAAATATGAGAATCAAATGCTTGAGATCTGATAGAGGTGGAGAAGTCACTTCTAGTGAATTTAATGCATTTTGTGAAGAGCATGGCATAAAAGATTATTTTTTGCTCTGAGAACCCCTCAATAGAATGGATTGGTAGAAAGGAAAAATCAAACGGTACAAGAAGCTAAAAGAACCATGATGAAAGAATCAAATGTATTTGATGTGTACTGGAGAGAGGCAATACACACTACTATTTATGTTCTTAATAGAGTTCAAATTAGAGGAAACGACACAAAGACTCCTTTTGAGTTATGAACTAGTAAAAATCCTACTGTGAATTATTTTAAGGTATTTGGAAGTAGATGTTACATTAAAAGAGAAGATGAAAATATTGGAAATTTTGATGCTAGATGTGATGAAGGTATTTTCCTTTGGAATGCTACTACCAGCAACACATATAGATGCTTCAATAAAAGATTGAGGAAGATTGTTGAGAGTGCTAATGTGAAAGTTGATGAGGACATACACAGACCTATTGAGATAAGTGAAGTTGAACTTGATGATCCTATTTGTGGACACATAGTTGAAGAGAATAAGGAGAAAGAAGAAGAAGAAGAAGAAGAAGAATAAGAAGAAGAAGAAGAAGAAGAAGAAGAAGATGATGATGATGATGATGATGAACTCAAACTTGTTTCTAAGACTCTGAAGTATATACAAAAGAATCATTTGGAGGAAGAAATAATTGGAGATAAGAGTGAAGGTGTGAAGAATAGAAGTAAAGTAGCAATTGAGGTAAATCTATGTTTACTCTCTAAAATAGAACCTAAGTCTGTGAGTGAAACATGTGAAGATGAGAGTTGGATGAGAGCTATGAAAGAATAGTTGCAGCAGATAGAGAAGAATCAGACATGGGAATTAGTTTCTAGACCTATGGATAAGAATGCAATTGGTTCAAAATGGGTGTTCTAGAATAAGTTGAATGAAAATGGTGAAGTTATAAGAAATAAAGTAAGAATTGTATATAAGGGATATTCACAAGTTGATGGCATAGACTTTGAAGAAATTTTTTTCCCTATAGCTAGAATTGAAGCTATTAGAATGTTTTTTGCATTTCCTGCCTTCAAAGTATATCAGATCGATGTCAAGTCAATATTTCTAAATGGAGAATTGGAGGAAGAAGTATATATGGAACAACCTGAAGGATTTTAGTTATCTGACAAATAAGATATGGTTTGTAAGTTTAAGAAGGCATTGTATGTACTAAAGCAAACTCCCAGAGCTTGATATGCAAGATTGGATAGATACCTAACAAAGAAAGGATTAAGCAAAGGCTATACTAACAAAAATATTTACTTCAAAGTGAAAGGTAACAAAATGTTAATAGTGGTAGTATATGTTGATGATATCATCTTTGGTGGAAATGAAGGCATGTATAAAAGGTTTGTAGAAGAAATGTAAAATGAATTTGAAATGTCCATGATTGGTGAGTTGAATTTATTTCATGGTCTTCAAGTAAATCAAATTGATAAGGGGATATTCATTTCACAATCTAAGTATGTGAAAAAATTGTTGAAGAAATTTGGAATGGATGACTCCAAACTGGTTAGTACTCCTATGGTAACTAGTTGTAAGTTGAGCAAGTATGATGAATCTGCTAAAACTAATCAAAGCAAATACATATCTATGATTGGTGGGCTGTTATATCTTACTTTGACTAGACTGGATATTATGTATGCAGTATGTTTAGTTGTTAGATTTCAAGCAGATCCTAAAGAGGCACATGTTACAATAGTAAAGAGGATATTCAAACATCTTAAAGTTATATCAGATTATGGCTTATGGTATCCTAAGGGTGCTAATTTCACCTTGAGTTCTTATACCAATGCAGATTGGGTTGGCTGTGTGGATGATCAGAAGAGTACCAGTGGAGGTGTTTTCTTTCTTGGTGAAATATTGGTTTCATGGTTGCATAAGAAATAAAGCTCAATTTCTTTATCCACTATAGAAGAAAAATATATTGTTGCAACATCCTACTGCACATAGGTTTTGTGGATGAAGCAAAATTTGAAAGAAATTGGAGTGATATGTGATGAGCCTATTCCTATCTTCTGTGACAGCACAAGTGCTATAAACATTTCAAAGAATTCGGTTATGCATTAAAGAAAAAAACACATATCCATTAGAAATCATTTCCTAAGAGAAGAGGTGTTAGAGAATGAAGTCAGGCTAGAGTATATGACAACAAAGGAACAAATTGCAGATATATTTCTTAAGGCCCTTTCGAAGGATATGTTTGAGTATCTTAGGGAGAGGTTGGGGTCATTGGCCTTCCAAACTAGGTGCACATGAAGGTGCATCAGTCTAGTGAATTCATAGATTCTTCATTTATCTGGACTAATGAATGGGTCTACTCCATAGGGGGAGTCAATTTTTTTTATTTGTGCAGTATGAGTTAAATGGGTGCACTCCTAAGGGGGAGTAATAAGAGTTTTTGATCTTCTCCATTAATGTCACAAGGGGAGAGAAAGTCATGTGAAAAATAGTAAGAAAAAGAAGAAAATATGTTGTCCCAAAATATTTTGTAGATGGTTGTCTTTGATGATTTTTCACATCGTTTGTTTCCATCAATGACAAAGGGGGAGATTGTTGCAAGTATGAGCATATTTGGTGGTGTTTTCATTTATGTTTTCATTGATGTCAACATAGTTCAAAATTTTATAGATTGTACATGTATAGTTGAGATGTTGTGAATACATGCAGCTATCCTTATGATGCTGCAAATGTGTTGAATTGATGGGTTTTCAAGTGCTTTTGAGAAAATTAATAAAGAGAGAATTCTGAGTTATGTAAGTGTTTAGAATGTGCTCCGTTATGTGCTGGACCACATTTCTCCTATGTTTCTCCTATGCTTGTGTGGATCTGAAGAGTTTTTGTTGATGATCTAATTGTGATATCTACTAATCCATAGCTTCTGGGTTGATGGATTGTGAAACTTGCATTCACTGGTGTGTGAATTGTTCTGGCAGAGTTGGTTTTTTGTGGTTTAGGAGAAATTTTTTTGCTCCATAGTCCTCCACCATTATGTTTTACATCTTGTGGATCTAGAATATGTCTTATAATGGTGTTATCTTGGTTCTAGAAAAGATACTTGTGGTTTGGAGATTCAGAAGTTGAGCTTCAGAGTTGTTGTATGTGTTTGCATGATCCAGATGGATTGATGGAAGGATTTCAATGTTCAAAGGTTGTTACACTCATTGTGGATGTATCTGAAGGATCTTGAGATGTTTTCTCATGCATAATGAAGTGTGTTGCATCATCTACATGATTTCTTCTTGTTGGAAATCCTGTACATCAATGTTCATTTGTATTTTCATTAGGTTTGGATGACCTGGTGTTTACACTTCATATGAAGAATAAAATTTAATTAAGGAAGCATCTGGTTGATTTGAGACATTATTTTTGGTCTTGGTTAATTGTAATTGGTTCACTCTCATTCTTGTGGTGCCCTCAACACACACGCCTCGTTCGGAATGGGGACCCTCTTTTCTTTCACCTTGTCAGTTCATTTTGTCACTGTCTCATTTTGTGTGCCCAGTTTTGGTGTCATAACTAGTCAAAGTGTTTCAAAATATCATCTTAAGTTGACTGTATTTCATCCCCTCCAATTTGACTAAGTCCTGGATCCTTGCAGACTCTCCTTGGTAGTTTCCTTCTGTCAATGGCCTTGGGGCCTGCTTCGTTGGGATTCCCTAGTCGGGCTTCCTTTGAGTGTTAGCCATTCTAAATAGCAGAAGGCTTTCACCTTCTTGGGCCCCAAAACCTGGATCTTCATTTGTTGTCCTGTTTAACTTATGATGAAATTCCACTGCCCTTAACCATCCCAAGCCCACCCCTTTGGGCTTTCGTCCTTGGAACTCCATTTCGTCTTCACCGTTTCTGATGGCCAACCTGCAATGTCTCTTTGCTTTCTGGGCCCCAGGTTCCCTTCAGCAATTATTTGTAAATAAACTTTGAGGCTGTTGTAGGGTTGTGTTTTTCCAGTCCCTAGACCTCCTGTGGCTGTCTGAGATTTGAATCTACCCACCATCCTATCATCTGTATAGGAATTAAATGAGGGTATTAAATGCATATTGGGGTATAAATATATGGCCCAACCTATCATTTTCATTTTTAAGGTTTGCCTCAGGAGTTCAAAGTGCTTTCTAAGGAGTTCAGTGCATTTTTCGCCCACCACCCTCATGTTTGTGATCATTATTTGGCCATCCTCAGTGGATTTCACATCTTCCCTCATTAGAATTTTGAGGTAGGTTTGGTGTCTTCCCTCCCATGAGGTTTTTTGTAATTTTGCACTTTAAACAATGAACAAATGTGGGTTAAAATGCTTCAAATTAATTAAACATGACACCCCCTAAAAAACCCATGTTGTCAAATTCTAAAAGAACCTCCAAATCATCCTCCAAGGTCAATCCAAAACTCAGTCGTGTCATCACCATTCTTCACGTAGGGCATTTGCACTCTCTGTGCTTGTGACACCCCATCGCCATTGAGAACTTAGAAAAAGAAACATTTTTTTTCCAAACAATGGGATGCCATCTCAGGCTCGACACCCTGAATTTCTATTGGAAAACTTCCTTTGAACTTTCAAACTTGAAGACCACCCTCCATTTCTACTTCTCGGGACCACACCACTGGGATTCTATCCTCAAGATGCTCTGTTTCTTCGATCATTCCTAAATGGCGAGGAGAACCTGTTCACTCGAGAACCGAGGCCCACCACGCCTTGCACCATTTAGAGTTGAACTTGAATGAAATGACTGAACACAACATAGGGTCTTGGTCTGTGGACCTCCATCTGTGGACTTCTGTGGCCACTTCTTCCCTTCAAAATAGCTATTTGATGGCAACCTTCTACCCCTCGGAGATTGGGCCTTAATTTTCTATTGAGAACAACCAACAATCAAAGTATGGAATCCTTGCCCTCATCGGGTTTTTCCCATCGGGATTCCATCCTGTCCCATCTGATTCAAAAGGGGAAAACTTGCTCGCATTTCAGACCTCCGGCCTCCAACCTCTTTTTTGTCGAGAAACTTAACGAAGAAAACATAGTGGCCAAGTTTGATGTCAGGCCCAACCCATTGGGCCACTCACCCTAGATTTTCTCTCAACAATTGTCATTCTAAGAAGTGAAATGTTGACGGCTACTTGACCCTTAGAACCTGAATCCTTTGAAGTTTGAGGTCACGATAGCCATCCTTTGACCTCTCAGGTCCTCGACCCTAGAGTTCTAACCTTGGAACTCCGTTTCTTCCTATCCATTTCAAATAGAAAAGCCTTGATGACTTTCTGACTTCATATCTTTGAGTGCCCCAAAAGTGATCCAAATGACCTCTGATTTGAAAAATGATCTTGACCCATGTGCTCAAATTTAATCCTCTCCTGCATGAGCCTGTCAAACCAACAAAATATGAAGTTGGACAAAATCACCTAGATTTCCCTTCACTGTTTTCCCTTGAAAACAACATTCCTGCTAGGGAAGTCTGGCACTCTTGACCTAGATTATCCAAAATTCCTCCTAAAAGTGACTAAAGAAACCTTGAAGTATAAGTTTGATTTGATGATGAATTTTTGGATTGGGTTTCATCCATGGTATTTGAACTAATGTTAATGTTGTGTAATTGGTTGTACTCATTATGTCTCTATTCACAAGATACATGGAATTAGGTGTAGGACCCTCTGGGGTCGCTATAGAAAAAGACAAAGGAATGAAAGAGGGAAAGACTCGTTTTGGAAAAGAGAATAAAGACCAAATGAAGTACCAATTCTAGGGTGGACCTCTACATTCAAAAATCATCACCAATTGAAGGGAAATCATGGATACCAATATTGGTCATGTTGATATTGATGAATTTAAGAAAAGGGTTAGAGTTCACCCAAAAACTGACAATGCAAGGGTGATAAGACAAAGTGGGATTGCTAAAGCTGGAGGCTTCCCTCCGTCCCTTGTAGCCCCTGAATTGGTCATGGATTGTTGGTAAGCCTACCAACCATAGACATGAACCATTATTGATAAGGATGGGAACATCCTTCTTGACATTTCAAGTGAGGCAATTACAAAGACCTTTCACATCCCCACCTTTGGGGAAATGGAGATTTCCACCATAGAAGAATGTAAGGAAACATGGGATGAGGACCCGATGGGCTGCAAGAAATTGATACATTAGTACTGGCTCAAAGAGAAAAGGGGCAATGCTGCAAAGGTGCCTAAAGAACTTTTCCACCATGACTTCAATGAGGACTACCTAGACCTGGTAACCATGTTGATAAGGGTGATGGGCCTCCCCACTGCTACATATTTCCAAGAGTGGATGATATATTTCATTGAGCAAATCCTCCATGAGGATGAAGATGTCACCAATAAATCCTCATTCTACTGGGGAGGCATCATAAGCGATTGCTTTCACGAGTAGTTCAAGAATGTAAAAAAGACCTCCAAGTTCTAGATGACCTCTTATCTAGTGTATTCATTGGCCAAGCAGAGGTAGTATAGTGGATTATTTTTGGAACTCGATGAGAAGTTGGGTCGAAGATTGAAGGTCTACGACAAATATCCCCAACTCCAGTTTAGGAACTTCAAAAAGAGTATTGCAGGGTGAACAACACCTTCATCAAACACATCATTAGGTTTCTTGGAGGGGATTTTGAGAGAAGGGTCTCTCATAGTGCTTGGGAATTCTTGAAGAAATACGCCTTCTTGTTCATACAATACACCAAGCTTACATATACTCGTGCTCAGGGTTTCATAGAAAGGCCTAATAAGCTGCCCTAGTACCCTAATGACTGGACTATACTGTTAGAGCTATGCTAGCAGGTGTAGCATATACATTCAGTCCTTGGCAACAAAAATTTGGTAGGTGATGGGTATGTGCAGGATCATGGTGCACCAAAAAGTGGCATTATATGTAGGGTATGTGGCTGACAACCTTTTTTTCACCCAAAATTAATGAAACGAAAAGGGTTTTTAGAGGAGATTCTCAGCTTTCCAAAAATATAAATTATGATTTAATTTGAATTTAATAAATAATTATTATTCATTTTCTATTAGAATTATGACTAAAGTCCCAATCAATAGGCTGATTGAAAAACATCTATAACTTTCAAAGCGGTATCATATTTTTGAATCCAAAACATGTGTCACATTCTATGCTTCACATAATATAGGATTAAAAAAGAAAAATTAAATTTCATGAAGTTTTGACCAAGTTAAGGTGGTAGCAGACGAGTTTTATATTTTCTAAAAGATGTAATAAAAAATTAATTATTTACTTGGAAAAAAATTATAAAAAATATGCATCACATCCGGACATGATTCCTCTACTTATATATAAAATATTAAAAAAATATTATCATTTTATTATGGTTAGGGTGGTTGGACACCTAGTTCTTATTTTTTCCTGAAATTTAAGTACTATTGCATTGAAATTTCAAATTTTCACCAAATAGATTTTATTTATTTTTAAATAAACCTAGTATTTTAGAAACTACATTCAATTTTCTACAAATTCTATTCTTACATATTTTTGAAATAATAAAGATAACTTATTCAAATATTTACGTCAAGTTGCCTAACACTGATTTTTTTGAATTTTTCGCCACTTAAGGGCCTATTTTTTGCACGATGATCCTGCACATACCCTGATAGGGAGGCTACAGGAAGCAATCACAGATTCTTGGAGGCTGTAGGAATCAATCACACTGTTTTCAGATGTTGTAGGAAACAATCACAGATTCCTGTGCTAGGCCTTGACATAGACCTCCTTGGTGAAATTTCTATTCCACCCTAACCTATAGGAACTCTACCTTTTCTAAGTTCCCCTGGTTCTCCTGCCAACCTCACTATCTTGTCAAGTTTGCAACTACCAAGCCAAATCTTGGTGCTATGACTCCTTTCTTTCTTAGCCTTTTATGCATCCAAAAGACTAATCCTCCCTCAATACATGAATGAATCTTGCAGGGGCGAGGGAATGTTTTCCAAAGCTCCAAAACAACCTCCTAGGGTTCCTGAAACTTCACTTAGACTCCATCTTACCAACGCTTGCATGAAGCCTATTCCATAGGTTTAGCCTTGAGCCACTATTTGGTCTCTGAATAGGGGTAAATTTCTTTTCCCTCCTAAAACCACCAAAGAAATGTGGTTCTTGGATTAGGAAATGTGTTTCCCCTACCTAAACCTTCAATATTTCTAGGGTCTTGGCTCTGTCCAGACTGTACTCTGCCCTCATGCAAACTCTACCCAGAAAACTAGGGTTTCTAACTGTCCAGAACTAGTTTTAGGACTGGTGAAAAGTTCTCCTCCTAAACAGATTGTTGGGCTCTCCTCCTTGGCACCATACATGACCAGGACCTTCCCCTAAATTCTCCAAAAATATTTTTTTGAAAATATTTTCTCCCCTGCAAGTTATCAATGCTGTATTGTAGCCTTTCCTAGCCGGGCTCTTTTCTGGCTCACCTAGGGCAAGGCTTTTCTCATAACTCCTGAAACCAAAGAAAACCTAACACCTACCACTAAAATATGTACAGATATGGAGCCTAACCACGTTCCCAACAATTCCATACTTCCAGGTACAAAGGGAATGCAGCCTAGTACTCCATTTTTACATAGTTCTAGTCAAAACAACAAATAAGGGAAAAACACAGAATTTACAAGAATGGATGAAAGCGATGGAAAAATCTATCAAACATGCCAAAAAAAAACTTCCAGAGGCTTCTCTACATGCTAAAAAAACTTACAAAATGCCTCTTTTAATTCATTTAGCTGCTATCATGCAAACAAGAATAGAAAAACAGAAAAATAAGACAAGAATGCTGTTTTCTTCAATTTTTGGAAAAACAGTCCATACAAAGAACTTCTCACCCCCAAAATAGGTCGTGGAATGCCTTAAATATGCCTCCCCAACAATTTAGGTTATTGGGTCGAGGCTTAAATGACCTAAAAAATGCCTTTTTGTAAAACCCTCTGTGTTTTCAGACATTTAACAATTTTTGCCAACCTAACAATATGATGTTGTAAAATTATTTAGTACTTGTCACCTTCTAACCAAAATTTCAAAAAAACCCTAAGCACCTAGAATAATGGCCAACATGACCTTATGATAGCACAACAAAATTAAAAACTCAAAAATAAAATAGTCCTTTGCCTGGTGCTCCTGCACCATTCTCCCCCTCTCAGCACAAACAACTAAGGAATTGTGGGAGAGATCAGAGACATATCAATGCCTTGCTTCTTAAAATATACTTCTTCTACCTAGGTAGCTTCAGATTCATGCTTATCCTTCCATTTGACGAGATGTTCCATGTACACCTTGTGCCTTGTAGTCTTTTTCACTCTTGACTCCAAGATCTTCTCTGCCTGAAGTTTATCTTGTTGAGGAAGGTTCACATTACTGATGTCCCTGAAGATTTTCTTGCTGTTCTGATCCTCATCATTGAATGATCCCTTGTACTTGATCAAATCAGCAACATTGAAAACTAGAGAGATGCCCAAATCTGATGGTAACTCCACCTTGTATGCATTCTTGCCATATTTGGCCAATACCTTGCATGGACCCACTCTTTTCATTTGTAACTTGGTTGCCATTCCCTTCTACAACCTTGATTTGTTAAGATGAACCATCACATAATCACCTACTTGAAACTGCACATCTCTCCTTGACTCATCAACTTTATCCTTCAATTTTTGTGTTGCTGCTGTGATTGTCTTCTTAACCTACTCATGAATCTCCTTCATGGTCTGAGTGAAGTATTCTGCATGTCCACTCCTATTCTCCTAAGATCCAATGTCTCTAAGTTCACAAATACCTCTTGGGTGCATCCGATACACAACCTCAAAAGGACTTTTTCCTGTAGTTCTATTTACACTATCATTATAAGCATATTCAGCTTGTGAAATCACCATATCCCATGTTTGTCCATATTCTTTAGTCAAGCACCTCAAAAGATTACCTAGCACTCTGTTAACCACCTCTATTTGACCATTGTTTTGAGGATGGTAAGCTGATCCAAATGATAGATTTGTACCCAATCTTCTCCATAGAGTCTTCCAAAAATAACTCATGAACTTCACATCCCTGTCTGATACAATGCTCAATGGCAATCCATGGATTCTTACAACTTCCTTGAAGAAAAAATGAGCTATATAGCTGGCATCATGAGTAGTCTTGCAAGGAATGAAGTGACTCATCTTGCTAAATCTGTCCACTACCACATAAACACTGTCAAAACCAGTCTTGGTCTTAGGAATACCTACTACAAAATCCATGCTCACACACTCCCATGGTCTGTTAGGAATGGGTAAAGGCTGATACAAACCAGCATTGCTAGCTCCCCCTTTGGATTTCATGCAAACAACACACTGCTCCACATATTTCCTAACATCTCTTGCTAACTTAGGCTAGTAATAGAACCATTTTACCAGCTCTAAAGTTTTATTTATTCCAAAATTCCCACTAAGACTGCCATTATGTTTCTCTTGGATCAGATTTTCCCTCATTGATCCTCTTGGAACACATAACTGGTTACCCTTAAATAACAGTCCATTTTGAAGTGTATACTCAGCATATTGACTATGAAAATGATTTTCAAAATTTGAACACACCTTATAAGCTTCTGAGAAGTCTTCATCTTCACCATAGAGGTCTTTGAAACACTCTATTCCAATGCTCTTCAGCTGTATTTCTTGCACTGTCAACATTCTTCTACTTAATGCATCTGCCACCTTATTCATTTTTCCCTTTTTGTGCTTGATAGTGAATGTGAAAGCTTGGATTTATTCCATCCATTTCAAATGTCTATTACTCAGCTTCTCTTGGGTGTTGATGTAACTAAGGTGCCTGGTTATCAGTGAAAACCACAAACTCTTTGGGCAACAAATAATGCCTCCACTTCCTAAGGGATTGCACTAAAGCATATAATTCTAGATCATAGGTAGAGTACTTTTGCTTGGCTTCATTGATATTTTCACTAAAGAAGGCTATAGGCCTACCTTCTTGACTAAGTACTCCTCCTACAGCTACTCCACTTGCATCACACTTAGCTGTGAACAACTTGTCAAAACTAGGCAACAATAGAATAGGTTGGGTTGCCACTTCTTGTTTTAGTTTTTCAAACCCTTTATCAGCCTCTTGATTCCACTTAAACTTTGTTTTCAGACCACCTTTAATGGTATCTAGGACTAGTGCACATATACCACTAAAATTCCTTATGAACTTTCTATAAAATTGAGCCAAACCATGAAAACTCCTTACCTCTGTTGCTGTGGTTGGTGTAGGCCAGTTTAGGATGGCTTCCACCTTACTTGGATCCATATTCAATGTTCCTTGGGATATTATAAAGCCTAGATACACAAGTTCTTATTTGAAGAACTCACACTTCTCAAGGTTAATGGCCAACTGTTCTTCTTGCAGCCTTTTAAGTACCATCTCCACATGCTTCAAATGTTCTTCTGCTGTCTTACTGAAAATCAGTATGTCATCAAGATAGAATACTGCAAAGATTCTTGTGAAATCCTTAAGCACCCCATTCATTAGTCTCATGAACATGCTAGGGGCATTTGAGAGGCCAAATGGCATCACTTTCCACTCATATAAGCCATCATTTGTGTTAAAAGTTGTCTTCCATTCATCACCTTCCTTGATTCTAATTTGATGATAGCCACTCTTGAGTTCCAATTTAGTGAAATACTATGCTCCTCCAAGGCAATCCATTAAATATTCAATTCTAGGTATTGGGAATCTATAGCTAATGGTGATCCTATTAGTTGCTCTAGAATTAGTACAAAGTCTCCACTTACCTCCTTTCTTTGTTGCTAAGACCACCAGGACTCCACATGGGCTGATGCTCTTTTGAATCAGACCTTGATTCAACAATTCTTCCACTTGCCTAGCCACCTCTTGGTTCTACTCAGGTGTAAGCTTGTATGCTGCTTTGTTAGGCAATGAGGCTCCAGGTATAAAGTCAATTTGATGACTTATTGCTCTCTTTGGTGGTAGAGTTGCAGGTGTACCATCACTGACTATGCTCTTGTACTTATTCAACAACTTTTGGACTGCTTCTAGTAAGGCTGTCCTTTCAGCCTTTTCTTCCTCTTTGGACTGCATCATGACCACATATCCTTCATTCCCTTGGTGTAGGTCCTTAAGGAACTCCTTGCCACTACTCAACATAATGTTGGGTACCTTTGACTATCCTTCATCTTCCTCTGTCAATGCCTACAACTTGAAGGTTCTTCCATCCTTCTTGAATGAAATGGTTTTCTCTTTCCCATCATAGATGGAACTTCTGTCATATTGCCAAGGTCTGCCCAGTAGCAAATGGCATGCATCCATGGGTAATACATCACAAACCAGCTTGTCTTTATAACCTCCAATTGAAAATTCCACTATTACTTGCTCATTCACCAAAACACTCTGCCCTTTATTCAGCCATGTGACCTTGTAGGGGTTATTATGGGGTACTTTCTCCAATTTTAGCTTTGTTACTGCCTCCTCTGAGATTATATTATCTGTTGAACTAGAATCTACAATGACTTTGCACACTTTTCCAAGTATCTTGTACCTTACTCTAAAAAGAGCTCTTCTTTGCTTAGGTTCCTCTTTGACTGGCTGCCTGATCAAAACTCTGTTAAACATCAGATTCTCTCCAATTTCAGATTCTATATGACTGATCTCAGATGCTTTAGGACTCATGGTGTCCTCTTGTGCATAGGCCACTCTCTTTTCATTGCTAGAAGATGATGCTTTCTCTGGGCACCTATAAGCAGGGTGACCTAGTTGGTTACAATGATAACACTTCATTTTTGTAAAGTAAGAATTACTCCTACCTGCTCCTCTTCCTCTATTTGAACCTCCTTGAGGTCCTCTCCCTCTGTTAAATCCTCCCCTTGAAGATGTTTCACCTCCATGCTCAGCAAGTTTTGATTCTCCTTGATTTCTTGGATCATTACCTCTACCTTGGTAACCACCACGCTGTCCTCTTTGATCTCTGCCTTTGCCTCTACCTTTAGAAGACTGATCTTGCTTCCTCTTATTCCTTTCCTCAATCTTTATAGCCAACCAATAGCATTGGTGTACTATTTTAGGACTCAAAAGAGCCATCTCTTCTTGAATGTTCCACTTCAAGCCATTAAGGTATCTAGCCACCTTTAGGCTCTCATCCTCTGCCACATTAGATCTTAAACAAAGCTTCTGAAACTCTTCAGTATAGGTGTTGACATCTTGGTCTTTCTGCCTTAAACTTTGCCTCTTCTCTGTGAAGCTGAATCTCATAATCATTTGGCATGTTGGCTTACTTCACCTTAGCAACCATTCCTTTCCAAGTTGATATGGGTTGCTTGCCTTCTTTATCCCTTTCTGTTTGAATAAACCTTCACCATGTCAAAGCTGATCCTCTCAACCTTGATTTAGCTACCTTCACCTTCTGTGCTTCAGTGACTCTATCACACTGAAAGTGATTCTCTATGCCTTCTATCCAATCCATGACCAAATTAGGATCCATCTTTCCACTAAACAATGGTATGCCCTCAAGTCCTTTCCCACTCAAGGCTTTTAATGCCTTCAAGAAAGGCTCCTCCTCCAAAACAGGGTTAGGTGCAGGGACCTTGTCCTCCTCTGCAATCTCTTCTTCTTTTGGTACCGTTCCTTCCAACCTTGCATCATTCAATGCTTTCTCAAGTTGCTCTATCCTTTATTTTAACAACTTGTTGTCCTCCTCTTGTCCTTCAACCATATTGGCTAACTGTGCATTTGTCACCATGGCGGGAGTTTCACTTGACTCAACTTCTGACATATAAGCTACTTCCCAAATCTTTTACCTGGCTCTGATACCAATCTGATAGGGAGGCTACAGGAAGCAATCACAGATTCCTGGAGGCTGCAAGAATCAATTACACTATTTTCAGATGCTGCAGGAAACAATCTCAGATTCCTATGCTTGGGCTTGACATAGACCTCCTTGGTGAAATTTATATTCCACCCTAACCTATAGGAACTCTACCTTTTCTAAGTTCCCCTGGTTCTCCTGCCAACCTCACTATCTTGTCAAGTTTGCAACTACCAAGCCAAATCTTGGTGCTATGACTCTTTTCTTTCTTAGCCTTTTATGCATCCAAAAGACTAATCCTCCCTCAATACATGAATGAATCTTGCAGGGGTGAGGGAATGTTTTCCAAAGCTCCAAAACAACCTCCTAGGGTTCTTGAAACTTCACTTAGACTCCATCTTACCAATGCTTGCATGAAGCCTATTCCATAGGTTTAGCCTTAAGCCACTATTTGGTCTCTGAACAGGGGTAAATTGATTTTCCCTCCTAGACCCACCAAAGAAACATGGTTCTTGGCTTAGGAAATGTGTTTCCCCTACCTACACCTTTAAGATTTCTAGGGTCTTGGCTCTGTCCAGGCTGTACTCTGCCCTCATGCAAACTCTACCCAGGAAACTAGGATTTCTAACTGTCCAGATCTAGTTTTAGGACTGGTGAAAAGTTCTCCTCCTAAACGGATTGTTGGGCTCTCCTACTTGGCACCATACATGGCCAGGACCTTCCCCTAAATTCTCCAAAAATAATTTTTTGAAAATATTTTCTCCCCTGCAAGTTATCAATGTTGTATTGCAGCCTTTCCTAGCCGAGCTCTTCTCTGGCTCGCCTAGGGCAAGGCTCTTCTCATAACTCCATAACTCTTGAAACCAAAGAAAACCTAGCAACTACCACTAAAATATGTATAGATATGGAGCCTGACCATGTTCCCAACAATTCCATACTTCCATATATAGAGGGAATGTAGCCTAGAACTCCATTTTTACACAGTTCCAGTCAAAACAACAAATAAGGGAAAAACACAGAATTTACAAGAATGGATGAAAGAGATGGAAATAGCTATCAAACGTGCCAAAAAAAAATTTCCAAAGGCTTCTCTACATTCCAAAAAAACCTACAAAATGCCTCTTTTAATTCATTTAGCTGCTATCATGCAAACAAGAACAGAAAAATAGGAAAATAAGACAAGAATGTTGTTTTCTTCAATTTTTGGAAAAATAGTCCGTACAAAGAACTTCTCACCCCAAAAATAGGTCGTGTAATGCCTTGAATATTCCTCCCAACAATTTAGGTTCTTGGGTCGAGGCTTAAATGACCTAAAAATGCCCTTTTGTAAAACCCGCTGTGTTTTCAGACATTTAACAATTTTTGCCAACCTAACAATATGATGTAAAATTATTTAGTACTTGTCACCTTCTAACCCAAAGTTCAAAAACACCCTAAGCACCTAAAATAATGGTCAACATGACCTTATGATAGCACAACAAAATTAAAAAATCAAAAACAAAATAGTCCTTTACATGGTGCTTCTGCACCAGTAGGGATCCCATATCCCTTAGCTTTTGACCAAGGGATGTACAAATTGAAAAATTCCCAATGTGATGTGAATTCTAAGAAGGAATTGGAAGAGTACCATTTCTACCTACATAGTGCTCACCCACGGGTGGACCCACATGAGCATGTGAGAAAGGCACTAGGACAAGGAAATGCCCATTTGCATCATGTTGAGGACTTCTAGGTGGATTTCCAAGATGACAAGGAGCTACGTGCTAGGCAATACATGTGAATGAAGACATACTTCATAAAAAGGGTACAATTGTTTCCTATGCCTGATCAAGTTGAAGAGGATAAAAGCACCATCCTGGATCCTAGATATAACATAGTCACTAACTAGCCACTGCTAGCAATAGACTAGGATGAACAAAAGGTCAATGACCTCAATATTGTAAACAAGACTATTGTGGCTCGTATTGAAGTATGGGTTAAGGGACAAGTAGCCTGATTAAAGAAACAAGGGGTGGTCCTGACATATGATGGGCTCAAGAGTGAACCTAGTGCCATGGAAGATGTTGTTGCTCCAACTTCAACAGGAGGGACATCCAAATCTCCTCTGCTCACAAGATCAAAGAAGAGGAAAGGGATTGAACTAGAAAAGTCTCCAAATCCCAAGGTTTATTCAAGAAAAAATTTAGTAGGATCACCCTCTAAGAGGCCCAAATAGATGAGAAGTGCCATGAAGTAGCTTGCAATTCAAGAGGGTCCCCTTTAGGAGGGTGAGGAATGGAAAACATATTAGCCAAAACCTCCTCTAGCTCTCCTTGTCTTTGCCACCCTTCCATCTATTTCCTAGGAAATGGTAGCCACATCCCCACCTATGGTGGACATCTCAGTCCATCTCGCTTCCTCTCCCCTGGTAGGGACCATAATAGTGGTTGACTCTTCCTCCACTGCAACTACTCTACTTTCCTCCACTGCCATGTCACCTACTACATTGCTTCCACTACTAGCAACAATAATACCAATGCCTGCTCTTGCATTTTCAGAGGCTTTCTCATGACACATGCAGAATGTCCCCTTTGAGATTTATTAGATCTTTTTGTATCCCACCAGCCAAGCTGCCTTAGCACAGGTCCTCTCTAGTGCTGTTCCATCACAACCTCTAATGGGACCACCAAAAATGGAGGCCACCATGTTAATTTTTGAAGAATGGGAGAAGCGGGAGAAAGAAGCTTCGAAGGCACTGGAGGAGGAATTCGATGAGTACCACAAACACCTAGAATATGAGCACCGACAAATTGACAGGGTAGTCTACGAAGAAGAATAAATAGGTTCTTTTGAAAGTAGAGATGAAGAGGAGGGTATAGGTGGTAGAAAATTTTTAGAAACCTTCGATGATGATTTTAAGGAGGAAATGGCTCAACAATTGAAGGACGATGAGGAAGAGGCATAATGGTCACCTCCCAGTGAAGAAGGGAAATAAGGTGGTAGGGAAAAAAAAGATGTGGAACTCCCTACAAGGGAACAACAGGAGGATGTACCACCTCCTTATGGAGAAGAAGGAAATGTGGAGGAAGAGAAGTTTGAGAAGCATGTGCACAAGGACGAACAAATTGAGGAAAGGAAAGAGAAAGAAATTGAGAGAGAAGAAAGTCCTCAAGGGAAATTTCCTACAAAGCCTCCCATCAAACACCTCATGTTCATCCAAGACTCAGATGAGAAAGAAGGAGACAACACTAAAATGGAAGAAAGAGCTCCCATAGATGAACAAACAGATATCCAAACAAAGAAAGGTGAGGGTGATCGTGAGTTTCCCAATGGAAAATCTGCTATACCTGAATGGCTAGAGAGACAAATTGAAAAGAAGACTCCTACCCTAAAGGATCCAAGAGAAAGACAAGAGGCTATCTTATCCCAAGCACATATCACAACCAAGAAGGAGAAGAATCCCAAAATAAGATCCAGGGTAATGATGGATGCTTCTGGGTCCTGAACTATGTAAGTACCAACACCGGTGGTAGGCCAAGAAGGAGTAAGCTATAATATCTCTGCCATTGACTTGGGAACTGCTACTAGAGAGAAAAAGGTAGAGCACCTCAAGGAGTCTATGGCTATAGTGGTGCATCTAATACAATAGGAGAAAGTCTCAAAAGATGAGCTTAAAACATAGGTAGTTGACTTGATAGCTTACATTCAACAATGGTTTTCATCTAAAGAAATTCCTACCACATCCACAGCTCCACCCAAGCTCTTGTCCAAAGAACAAATTAATAAGCTGGAAAAAAGAAAGAACCTTGAAAAAACTACCAAAACCTAGTTCTGATAGGTTCTATACATCGGAAATATGGGTATCAGTCGGGTTGTTTGAATAGCCAAGAATTTCCTGGATTTACAAGTCTTTGGAAGGAACAAAGAAAATTTGCATTGATTTCCCTATGACATATAGGTCAACCTATCCAAAGATTGAGGCTATCCTCCAGCTGCCAAAAGCCACATGGGATAACAAGCTCATAGTCAAAAGGGATGATCATTGGCTAGTGGATGTATGGAACTGGGACTTTGATAATAGGTAACAAAGGTTGGAATAGGTAATTGATAAAGTCGATTCAGATATTGAATGGGTCAATGAAATTAGGGTGGATTGCACTAGATATTTGAGGTTGATGATGGGATATGACATGCCCATAGTGCAAATAAAGCCCCATTTCTAGAAAAGGATGGAGGATGAGATGTCAGATGAGATAACCACAAATATCATGAGTTTTTCCACCCATGCCTTCGCCTAGTCAGAACTATTTAGAGGCCACACCGCTAAGAATGGAAAAGGCTTGAGGGCAACTCCAAGTAATGGAGTTATCAAGTGTTGCAGTTCGAGATCATGGAGGTCGACAAACTCCAACTGGTAATTTTGAAGTTCATGGAGTATGTGGCTTTGAAGAAGTAGGAATGCAACCCTATTGTTAGTGAAGAGCTTCTGAAGGAATATCTACAATAGAAAGAGCAATCAACAAAAGACAAAATGTTGTATAGTACTATCACTAGAGGAAAAAATAAGGATATGGACAAGATTGTATTTTAAATTGTAATATATATTGGGGGGTAGGTAGAACCCTAGCTGGTAGTGAATTTTGGCCACTCAATGAGATTAAATCTTGGGCATTCATTCTAATTTTTGGGCACTATAAATAGAGGGCCTCCTCTCATTTTCAAGGGAGGGGTTGATTTATTGTAAAGGCATGCTACAAAAATTTCTAATGAAAAACTTGCTGCATTTTCTAAGTTCTTCACGTGTTTCATGATTTAGTCTCCATTGTTAGATACTTTATTTAAATTTGCATTGTTGTTATAGTTAACTTTAAACTTCTTGAATATGTTTTAGTAACGTTGTTTCGTGATTATAGAAATTTATGTTGTGTTGATGCCTACAAGTCCATATTTTTTGCTATTTGCTGCTAGTAAATGGTCTTGTAAAGTTAGTTTGGGCTGAAAATTGAAGTTGTTTTTAAACTTTTATCTCTATTCATGAATGTATGTGGTGGATGAAGGATAAAATATCTGTGGACCTTTGAAGATAGCACAAATTTCATGATACTATAGGTTTCTTGGTTAAGTGGAATCCTGTTTGAAGGGAGTTGTCCATAGTAGATCTTCCATGATCACTGTTCACAGTTAGTTGTAGATCTAGGAAACTTCTCTCTTCGCTACTCTTTTTCCCCCTTTTTTTAGAAGTAGCCTATGTAAGGTTCATTGCACATTGTAAGTCAAAACTCGTAGAAAAAATCAAAGTTTTAGATTGTTGTCTGAACCTACAACAAACATTAACTCCTATCTCAGAAACTTCAGATTTGGAAATTCACTTCGCATCCAACTATGTAAGTCTGCCCTATGATTACCAACAAAATCACACTAAAAATCAATTGAGTTTCATGCGGGTCATGACCTAACTCCCAAGAGACCTTGGGGTGATTTTCAGCAGCTTGCTATTGGAGATTTCCTTTCAAGAGAGGTAGTGCACATACACACTAGCTGTGTTGAGAAAGTGTACGAAACATCCATCAACAGAATTGGTGCTAGAAGGAGGGCCTTATGAAGGTGGATCGAATTGGATCATTCTCCCTCGAAAGGTTTCAAATATTTTGATGGTCAACACCAAACAAGGGAGAATTTCAAGTGTAAAATCCCCCCACAAGGGAAAAATGAACTAAGGGAAGAGATGCTACTTCTTCCTCCTCCTTTTCCCCACCCACTTCCTTCCCACCTTCACCTCCACTCAGCTCTTGTCCATCCTCCACCTGGCCATACCAAACTGCCTTTTCACCCCTCATTTTTGATAGCTAGGGAGTTTCCTCTCTCCTGACCCTTTAAGCTCAAGGTGCAGTCTAAACAGTCGTAGCCTAGGTGCACTCCCCGACAACTGTCTTACTACAAGTGCAAGTCTAGATTGTTGTCCCTCAATGGTAGATACCACCTCTGCCACCCGTCATGGCTTGGTTGGCACAAAACCCCTTTCCATTTCACTTCGACACTTACCACGACATGCCCAAGAATTAGGAGGGCTTATGTTCAAAATTCAATCCTCATGACCCACAAAGGATGTGACAAAAGAACACATCAAGATATTTGAAACAACAATCATGGACATGCAATTCAGTCATGAAGATGTTGCATGCCACCTTTTTCCGTACTCATTGGGCAAGAAGGCTTTTTACTGGTACATCAATCTGTCGAGGAGGTCCATTACCTCATGGGACCTCATGAAGAATGCTTTCGTGCATAAATATAAGATTTTGATCAGCCCATTAGAGCTATACCAATAGTTTATATCTGTTAGGAGAGAAGTTAATGAACCCATTGGATCCTTTAATGATCATTTCCATCGTTCCTTTATGAGACTTCAAGATCCATACATACATAATGACATTGCAACCCTCCCCATCTACTATGTAGCATTAGATAATCTCATGTTAGCATTGGTAAAAAGTATGCATCCACTGCTCACCACACTAGTAATTGCTTATGCGGAGGTGGTTATTACCTGTGTGGATTTGGGGAAAAAAATATCTGGTCTATTGCCTTTGTTGGGACTAGTAGCTCACCTAATGCAAGTTCAAAGGCTTAATCAAGCATTCGCTCACCAGACCCCTCTTATGAACTAGGTGCCTCAACTATCCATCATTCCACACCCTGGACCGCTAATGAATTATGAACCTCTCGTGCCTTCTTATTTGTAACCTCAACAATAAAAACATTATCCTCAGGATCCCCAACAACAACAAGCTTACTCTCAGTAGCCACAAGAACCTTTGTACTTTCTGCAACCAGAATTCCCCCTGCACATGAAAATCAATTGGCAGCCCCGCCTATCTTTCTCTAAAACCCAGTGCCGTAATTAAACAACATTGAGAAGGAAAAATTGGAGGAATTGAATGAGATGATAAGGAAAATGTCTATAGAAATGATGCACTTAAAGAATCAGAATAATCAGTTGTAGGCATACCAACATAGTATCTAGGCTAATCTCAATCGAGAAAGTTGAGACAATAGAGATGGTAGGGATAACTGGGAAGCAAGCAGTTCTTCCAGGCAGAACTATGATAGAGGAAAAAGTTCAAATCAAAACACTGAGAGGAGACCTTCTTAGAGGAAAAATTGCACGTGGAATACAAGGCCCAATAACAGAGGTGTCCCTACTCTGTTTGATTAGCCTGCCACTAATGAGAAGACAACTAGTGGAGTGTACCTTGTTGAGGCAACCCTGTCTAGATGGTGCCAGATTCACAAAACCAGCAGACACTCTGAGTTGGATTGTCCTAAATTCTAGATAGCTACTGAAATCTTCCAAGTGGAGGTCCAAAATGTTATTGATAGTTCTGTTTGTAGAGTCATCATTCCATTTGAGCCATATGACTCGTCCTATCTTGTGGTAAACCAAGTGCCATTTCCATGAAGCGACTGTAATGAGCCTGAGGTTGAACCCACTTGAGTTAAGAATGAAGATGTGTAAGAGGTAAGTAACGAACAAACCTTGGCTCAGCTTTTTGATTTGGTAGATAATGGTCCACTAGATGAGGAAGAACTGTACATAAATGAATTCCACATGTTCCACCAAAGAACAACTCCCTACTTCCTCAGGAATAGGCAGGTGGGTGGACCTTTTACAACTTCTACTCCACCAAATAATTTTACTACCCCGCCTGACCATAATGCCAATAATAACCCTGGGCTTCCCCATATACCCACTCAGTATCTTAATAAGGATAGGCCAAAAAATCAGTTGCAAAATCAGCCTCAAGGACAATCACAAAACCATTCAAGTCAAATGAAATCCCAATCTTCCAGCTCCGCCCCTCCATCCTTTGACTATGAGATTGAACAAATGGGTTAATATGTGGTGGAAGAGTTGAAGAAATTAAAAATTAGTTTGTCTGCCTTCGAACTACTCAAAGTCCTTGTTGTGAGGCATGCCTTCTTTAGGGTACTCAATGGGATCCCATCCTCTAACAAAATACAAGAGACGTCAACTAAAAGAGTCACCTTTGGAGAACCTAGGCAAGAACCTATGGTTTAGGACAACACATGAAAAAGGAAGGATGTTCCCTCAAATCAATCTGTAGGTAAGTAGCCTGAAAAGGAACTAGATTGGGACAACAAGCATATTGCTAAGGATCAGCCATCTGGGCATACCAAGGATAGCACTGGCGATAAGAACATGATGCAAGTAGCTTAGATGGATACATCTAAGGGACTCTTCCAAGAAAGAATTGAAACCCCACCTTTCCTTATCACCATTCAGATATTCGAGAAGAACTTGTACAATTGCCTACTTGATTTAGGAGTGTCTACCAATGTTATGCCTCTGGCAGTATGCAAAGCTCTTGGGACCACCCCCACACCCTCAAAAAGGAAGGTGACCCAGTTGGACAAGACAAAGATCAACATTGTGGGAGAAATGAATCAGATCCCAATGCAAATTGCTGTAGACCCAACGATACAACAAGTCATTGATATTCAAGTGGCTAACATTCCTGATGCATATGGCATGATCTTGGGGAGAGACTTCACTAGAACACTGAATGGATATGCTACTATAGACCATTCTCAAATATGGCTGCCCTGGAAAGAGCTGCCAAATCAAATCTACATAGATCGTGAGCCCCATATGAAGTACATGATCATGGAGTACAATAACCTAAACGAGGTGTTTTTTGTTGAGATAGAATTGGGAAACTACTATCCCTTTGCCTACCAAGGCAAATTTGAACCCCAAGAAGAGTGTGTTGCCGAAGTCCTCTTGGTGTAATGTAGCCCTCCAACTAACTTCACTCAAATGCCTCAGAGTACATAGGTGTTGGTAGAATCAGATAATAAACCCGATGAAGATGAAAAATTGGGACTACTTAATGGTTTCCAAGAATTCATGGAAAATTGCACAAAGGATGAACTCAGTTTGGGTGCTCGAATAGATTTCCAAGATCTTTTACAACTAAATTGGTGCAGAATTCACAATGCTTCCCACTCTAAATTTGATTGTTGCTTGTGCAAAATAGTGGTAGAGCATGTCAAAAAATGAGTTGATCCTCAAAAGGAAGCACTAAAGGAGGTGCTAGTGGAACCACCTACTATTAAACACACTAAGCTACAAGATTTCCCAAAGGTTACAGAGGAAACCACTCAGTAAAAAGGAGATGAGAGCCTAGTTGAGCCTGGATTCAAAGAGATTTCTAAGTTTTGGACACTTTGATTTGATGGATCTAAATCAAAACAAGGAGCTAGTGCTGGGTTCAAACTCATCAGTCCAACATGTAAGACCTTTCTTGCTACCTATAGGTTGCAGATTTATTGCACCAATAATGTAGTAGAATATTGTAAAAAAAGCTTAGGTGCATTAAAAACTCTCCTAACATCAAAAAATAGGGAAAAATGCATATATGTCTTTAAATTTTATAATTACAGTTCAATAAGACACACATGAAATGAATAACAGAAAAGAGAAATAACTCATACACAATTGAACACCAGATTTATGTAGGAAAACCCATACGGGAGAAAAACCCACCACACTAAGAAAAACCTCTTTGTAATATAGTAATGAAAATTACATACAGAGATCGAACTTCACTTTCTAATGTCAAAATAACAATAGCAACATCCACTAACCAATCTTGTACAAAACATTAATCTCACAATGCTCTTAGACAATATACAATGAATTCACTCAGATCAATCCATGTTCAGTATCGAATGAAAAATCCATCAACCGAACCTCACAACTATCGTCAGTTACAAAGTATATCTCATCCCGTTCATGGTCTGTTGATCTTCCACACAAGAAAGGTCACAATTGTTCAACTTCGAACAGTTTACATTCTACTTCTCTCATTGGCTCAGAACATGCCACGTAGGATAGACATTCAGTCAAAGAAGCTCAAATAGAATGGCATGTCAGTGAGACACTAGGCCATGTCTCCTTGATGCCAAAATACTCGATCAGATGGCTATCGGCAAGACTATCGCTATCGACAAGACCTTGAGATTTCATATCGAATTCACCAGCTTGTTGATGAGACTTGCACTCTTGAAAAGAGAACATACTGACCACAAACCCATCAGCCGAGGGTCTCTCCAATGACACTATTCGCCAATGAAATTTGTCCACTACTTGTGAATTTTTGGAGAATCAAGCTGGAATTTAAAATATTCTCAATGAGACTCGTGGAACTTCAAGTGGTCCCCACATCTGTTAGCTTGTCTAATCTCAGTCATTCCTCACTATCTCATGATGACGCTTTAGTTGATCATGATATTATGGGCAACTGCCACGTGTCCCATCTAATGATACCGAAGGAGATGAGTTTGCTTGACTGTTGATCAATTGTCGTCAGATCTCAATGGCTGCCCGCCAACACGTAATCATAAAACATGAGGCTTTTAATGATCGCAAAATCATGGGCGACTGCCACATGTCTTAATCTGATGAAGCCGAAAGAATAAGGGAAGTACTTTGATCGTTTGATCTTAATGGTTTCCTGCTATCCAGTGATGACACTTTGGCTGATGATGATATCATGGGCGATTGCCACATGTCTTAATTTGATGAAGCTGAAGAAACATGGTCTGTCGGGAAATTTCATAACTTTCAAATTCCATGACAAGTTTCCAAAGTTAGCAACTCTAGTAATCAGATGACAATGAGGACTAAATAAAGGGTAACTCCACCAAGTCTTAACAAAGATATGATCCAACAAGTTGAGACACAATTTTCCAACAATCTCCCACTTGACGAAGACTTATTGGCTTCCTTCAGATCTGAATTTAATGAAGGTCATGGGATCCAATGCCCATTGAACTGGCACACCACCTATACTTGTCTGTGCTCATTGGTTTTGTCAATGTATCTGCAACATTTTCTAGAGTATCCAATTTTTCTAAAGACACCTTTCCATCCTCCACCATATCTCATACAAAGTGATACTACACATCAATATGTTTTTTCCTTGCATGGAAAGTAGGATTTGTTGCCAAACAAATAGTACTCTGACTATCACAACAAATTGTAAATTTCCCTGCATCAAACCCATTGTTAGAACAATTTTTTTTTAACAAGATTGATTCTTTATAGGCATGTGTTGCTGCCATGTATTATGCCTCTGTAGTGGAAAAAGTGACCACAACATACTACTTACTCGTTCAACTAATAGCACCACCATTCATCATGAAAATGTATCCATTGGTGGATCTTCAACTATCAATGTCCCCTACCCAATTAGAATCCACATATCCTCAAATTATGAGATTCCTCTATGATTTATCCAAATTTCCATGGTAACACAAAGCATATTCTGAAGTGCCCTTCAGATATCTAAACACTCTTTTCACAACATCCCAATGTGTCCTCATATTTTCCATAAAATGACTAAGTATTCCCACTGCTTGGGCAATGTCTAGCCTTTTACAAACCATTGAATACATTAAAATTCCAATTACACTAGCATAAGGCACTCTGGTCATGTCCTCCATCTTACTAGGAGATTTTGGACAGTCTTCAACAAATAGCTTCATTCCCTACAAAATTGAAACAACTAGCTGATTGCATTCATTCATGAAAAATCTCTCTAGAATAGTATTAATATACTTACTCTAACGAAGCCAAATTTTTTTACTCTTCCTGTCCCTGGTTATTTCCATTCCCAAAATATACCTAACAGGACCAAGATCTTTCATTTTGAACTTTGCAAACAATTGAGATTTTAGATCAGAAATCATTAACTTATTATTTCCTATGAACAACATATCATCAACATAGAGAGCAATAATAAGAATACAATCACTTTAAGCTTTCAAGTACACACAGTGATCAGACTTCAATCTTACAAATCCCAATGAAAAAACAAAAGTATCAAACTTCTGGTACCACCTTCTATGAGATTGTTTTAATCCATACAGAGATTTTTTCAACTTGCAAACCATATTTTCTTTACCTTTTTCTAGAAAGTGCTTTGGCTAGGACATGTAAATTTCTTCTTCAAGGGAACCATGAAGAAATGTTGTCTTCACATCCATCTATTTAATCTCTAAGTCATATGCTACTGCAAGTGACAAAAGAAATCTGATAGATGCCAGCTTAGCTAGAAGAGAAAAGATTTCCCCATAATCAATTCCCTCTACTTGGGAATAACCCTTCGCAACCAACCTCACCTTATACTTTTCCACAATGCCATCCAGACCTATTTTATTTTTGAATACCAATTTACAACCCACAACTTTTCTACCTTTAGGTAAGGGCACCAAACATCAAGCATTATTCTTTTGTAAAGATGTCATTTCTTCATTCATGAAGTCCAACCAAGAGTTTGAATCAAACATTCTAAATGCTTCTTTCACAATCCTAGGCTCATCAGTGCTAGAAATTAAAGCATAAGAACAAGTAGAATCTAACATAGAATACCCATACCTATCAGGTTGTTTTCTTTCATGTGTTGACCTCCTCACATGCTAAGGCTGAGGTTGTTCTTCTACTTTGGACTTCTATGAACTACTTGAGCTCTCCTTAGTTTCAGGTACATTTTGAATTTTGAATTCCTCTTTATCTGGTGTCTGAAGAATTTTAACTACATCCTTTTTATCTTCTAATTTTGTCTCTAATTGTAGATCCAAAGTAGAAGGCTTCAACTCACAAAACATAACACTTCTGCTATACAAAACCTACTCAGTATCATAATTCCAAAGCTTTTATCCTTTTATGCCAGCACTATAACTGATAAATATACATTTAATATCCTTGGTTTCCAATTTAGATCTTTTTTCATTCAACACATATGCATATGCCTCACAACCAAAGAAATGAACATGTCTCAGAGAGGGCTTCTTTCCAGACCATGCTTCTCAACAAGAGAGCAATTTGGAGAATGGTTTATCAAGTAACATGCTATTTCAACTGCCTCAACTCAAAACTTCTCCTCCAAGCTAGCATTGCTCAGCATACTTCACGCTCTTTCCATCACTATCCTGTTGAACCTTTCTACAACTCCATTTTGCTACGGAGTGTAGGCTGTAGTTTTATGTCTTTTAATTCCATGATCTTTATAGTACCTTTCGAACTGATCAGAACAAAAATTACCACCATTGTCAGTCCTTAAAAAAATTATTTTCATTCCAGTTTGATTTTCCACAATATTTTTAAATTCCTTAAAATGACTAAACACTTTTGATTTACTTTTCAAAAAAAAACAAATTCCCTCTTGAATAGACAACAATGAATGATACATAATATCTTGATTTAGACGAAAAAGGAACAATGACTAGACCAAAAACATTAGAATGAATGTAATCAAGTAAAATATAAGATTTGTGAGGACTGGAGTAAAATGAAACATGGTGTTGTCTACCGTTTATACAATGTTCACAAAACTTGAATTCGAGGTTACAATCATCAAGCTTTTCAACCAGGTTTTTATTCTTCAAAGTTTTCAAACCTTTTTCACCAATGTGGCCTAGCCTATGATGCTAGAGGATAGTCTTTTCTACTGGAAGTTTAACTTCCATAGAGTTTTCTCAAACATGAACCTTTTCCTCTTTTCCTCCACCAATAGCTTTCTATGAATTTACAGCGACACTATTGCATTGAACAACATGTGCATCCAGCTTATACAGGGTACCAATACATGCACCCCTAGCTAGCACCATTGAGCCACTAGTAATTTTGTAGCCATTTCCAGAGAACGTGACTTGCACTCCAATATCATTCAGCTTACTAATAGAAAGTAAATTTCGAGCTAGACTTAGTATATGCATTACATCATTGATTCCATTCACTCTTCCATCAGGGAATTGAATTCTGACTCTTCCACGACCAACTATTTCAAGGGATGAATTGATTTCCAAATACATCTTTCCACCATCATATTTTTCATACTTAGTGAACTAGTCTCTTTGAGATGTCATGTGGAAAGATTCTCCAAAATCAATCAGCGAGACATCATTTGATGCATGTGTAGCCAAGGCTACAATGAAGGCGTCTGCATCACTCTGAGAAGAATTATTCTTCTTCTTCTTTTTCTCCTCCTTACAATCCTTTCGAACATGAATAGGTTGCCCATGATTCCAACACTTCACCTTGGACTTCTTGCCAAGAGACTTTGATCTCCATTTTGATTTCAATTTGGACTTCTTGTCCTTCTTTCCTTTTTGTTTTGATCTCCCTCAAACAACAAGAGCCTCCTTCGCCATCTCAAAATATTTTCTTCTCATCTCTTCTGATAAGAAAGAAGTAACAACATCTTCCATCTTAAAAGTGGATGTCGTAATCCTAATAGCCATCACCAAGTGATCCCAAAAATCTAGAAAAGAACATAACAACAACATACAACGATCTTCTTCATCAATCTTCACACCCACAGATGCTAATTGAGCAATCAACATGTTGAAAGCATTCAAATGATCAGCAAAAGACTCTCCTTCCTACATTTTCAAAGAGTAAAGCTTCTTCCTCAAGAATAACTTATTCACCTAGGAATTGCCTTGATAAATAGCTCCTAGTCTTCTCCATAGAGAAGATATTGTCTTTTCTTCATGAACATTTAAAAGAACAGAGTTTGCTAAATAGGCCTTATCAACCCTTTTGATTTTCAATCTACAAGATCCCATTCCTCTTGATTCATGCTTCTAGGCTTCGTTCCAAACACAACAAGCCACAGATCATGATCAACCAACAAATCTTCCATTTTGAGTTTCCACAACTCAAAATTGTTGCCATTTAATTTCTCAATTTTAATCTTTCTTGACGTGCTTGCCATCTTAATCTATAATTTGGATTACCAGACTTCTACAAGACTCCCACTGAACATAATTGACACAAAAAAATCCAATGTACCCACAAGGATAACACAACTGGATAGGATTTGATACCACTCATAAGGAAAGCTTAGGTGCGGAACCAACTTTCCTAACATCAAAAAATAAAGGAAGAATATAGATGTCTTTAAATTTTACAATTATAGTTCAATAAGACACATGAAATGAATAACAAAAAATAGAAATAACTCATACACAATTGAACACCAGATTTACGTGGGAAAACCCTTAGGGGAGAAAAACCCACCACACCAAGAAAAGCCTCTTTGTAATACAATAATGAAACTTACATACAAAGATCAAACTTCACTTTTTGATGTCAACATAACAACAATAACATCCACTAACCAATCTTGTACAAAACATTAGTCTCACAATGCTCTTAGAAAATATATAATGAATTCACTCAGATCAATCCATGTTTAGTATCGAATATAAAATCCATCAACTGAACCCCACAAATATCATTCGTTATAGAGTATATCTCATCCTGTTCATGGTCTGTTGATCTTCCACATAGGAACGGTTGCAACTGTTCAACTTCCAACAATTTACATTTCACTTCTCTCATTGGCTTAGAACATGCCACGTAGGACATACATTCGATCAAATAAGTTCAAACAAAATGGCATGTCAGTGAGACACTAGGCCATGTCTCCCCGATGCCAAAATACCTGATCACATGGCTATTGGCAAGACTATCGCTATCGACAACACCCTGAGAAGTCATATTGAATTCACCAGCCTATCGGCGAGACTTGCACTCTTGACAATAGTTCATACTGACCACAAACCCATCAGCCAAGTGTCTCTTCAATGACACTATTCACCAATGACACGTGTCCATTGCTTGTGCATTTCTAGTGAATCAAGCTGGAATCTAAAATATTCTCAACGAGACTTCCATACCTTCAAATGGTCCCCACATCTGGGTATGTGTAGGATCATGATGGGCCAAAAAGTGGCAATATTATGGGTATTTGTAGGGTACGTGGCTGATGACCATTTTTTTACCCAAAATTGATGAAACAAAAAGGGTTTTTAGAGGAGATTCTCAGATTTCCACCAATATAAATTATGCTTTAATTTGAATTTAATAAATAATTATTATTCATTTTCTATTAGAATTATTAAAGAATCTTGATCAATGGGCTAATTGAAAAAAATCCATAGCTTTCAAACAGTATCACATTTGTTGAATCTAAAACATGCATCACATTCTATGCTTCGCATACTATAGGATTAAAAAAAGAAGAATTGAATTTCATGAAGTTTGGACCAAGTTCAGGTGGTGAGACATATGAGTTTTTATATTTTCTAAAAGTTATAATAAAATTCATAATTAATTATTTATGAAATTTTTTACAAAAATATGCATACAATCCGGATATGAGTCCTCTACACTTGCCGTCATTATAAAAAATGTTATCATTTATTATGGTTAAGGTGGTTAGACAGACACCTACTTCTTCTTTTTTCCCTGAAATTTAAGTACTACTGCATTGAAATTTCATTTTTTTACCAAATAGATTTTATTTTTTCTAAAACAAACATAGTAGTTTAGAAACTACATTAATTTTCTAAAATTCTATTCTTACATATTTTTGAAATAATATAGATAACTTATTCAAATTTACACATCAAGTTTGCCTAACTGCTGAAAGATTTTCAACTTGCAAACCATATTTTCTTTACCTTTTCTCTAGAAAGTGCTTTGGCTAGGACATGTAAATTTTTTCTTCAAGGGCACCATGAAGAAATGTTGTCTTCACATCATCTATTTAATCTCTAAGTCATATGCTACTGGAAGTGACAAAAGAAATCTGATAGATGCCAGCTTAGCTAGAGGAGAAAAAGATTTCCCCATAATCAACTCCCTCTACTTGGGAATAACCGCCATGACCAACCTCATCTATACTTTTCCACTGCCATCCGGCCTATTTTATTTTTGAATGCCAATTTACAACCCCAAGCTTTTCTACCTTTGGGTAAGGGCGCAAACTTAAGCATTATTCTTTTTGCAAAGATGTCATTTCTTCATTCATATGAAGTCAACCAAGTTTGAATCGAGCATTTCCCAATCTTCTTTCACAATCTAGGCTCAACCGATTGCTAGAAATTAAAGCGCAAGAACAAGTAGAATCCCAACGCCGATACCCTTTGTCGGGGTTGTTTCTTTCATGTATTTGACCTCCTCACATGCTAAGGCTGAGGTTGTTCTTCTACTTTGGACTTCTATGAACTACTTGAGCTCTCCTTAGTTTCAGGTACATTTTGAATTTTGAATTCCTCTTTATCTGGTGTCTGAAGAATTTTAACTACATCCTTTTTATATTCTGATTTTGTCTCTAACTGTAGATCCAAAGTAGAAGCTTCCAACTCTAAAACCTGTATACATATACAAAACCTACTACAATTATAATTCCAAAGCTTTTTGTCCTTTGTTTTCCTATTTGATAAAGATACATTTAATAGCCTTGGTTTCCAATTTAGATCTTTTTTCATTCAACACATATGCATATGCCTCACAGCCAAAGAAATGAACATGTCTCAGAGAGGGCTTCTTTCCAGACCATGCTTCTCAACAAGAGAGCAATTTGGAGAATGGTTTATCAAGTAACATGCTATTTCAACTGCCTCAACTCAAAACTTCTCCTCCAAGCTAGCATTGCTCAGCATACTTCATGCTCTTTCCATCACTATCCTGTTGAACCTTTCTACAACTCCATTTTGCTACGGAGTGTAGGCTACAGTTTTATGTCTTTTAATTCCATGATCTTTATAGTACCTTTCAAATTGATTAGAACAAAACTCACCGCCATTGTCAGTCCTTAAAAAATTTATTTTCATTCCAGTTTGATTTTCCACAATATTTTTAAATTGCTTAAAATGACTAAACACTTTTGATTTACTTTTCAAAAAAAAACAAATTCCCTTCTTGAATAATCATCAATGAATGATACATAATATCTTGATCTAGACGAAAAAGGAACAATGACTAGACCAAAAACATTAGAATGAATGTAATCAAGTAAAATATAAGATTTGTGAGGACTGGAGTAAAATGAAACATGGTGTTGTCTACCGTTTATACAATGTTCACAAAACTTGAATTCGAGGTTATAATCATCAAGCTTTTCAACCAGGTTTTTATTCTTCAAAGTTTTCAAACCTTTTTCACCAATGTGGCCTAGCCTATGATGCTAGAGCATAGTATTTTCTACTGGAAGTTTAACTTCCATAGAGTTTTCTCAAACATGAACCTTTTCCTCTTTTCCTCCACCAATAGCTTTCTATGAATTTACAGCGACACTATTGCATTGAACAACATGTGCATCCAGCTTATACAGGGTACCAATACATGCACCCCTAGCTAGCACCATTGAGCCTCTAGTAATTTTGTAGCCATTTCCAGAGAACGTGACTTGCACTCCAATATCATTCAGCTTACTAATAGAAAGTAAATTTCGAGCTAGACTTAGTATATGCATTACATCATTGATTCCATTCACTCTTCCATCAGGGAATTGAATTCTGACTCTTCCACGACCAACTATTTCAAGGGATGAATTGATTTCCAAATACATCTTTCCACCATCATATTTTTCATACTTAGTGAACTAGTCTCTTTGAGATGTCATGTGGAAAGATTCTCCAAAATCAATCAGCGAGACATCATTTGATGCATGTGTAGCCAAGGCTACAATGAAGGCGTCTGCATCACTCTGAGAAGAATTATTCTTCTTCTTCTTTTTCTCCTCCTTACAATCCTTTCGAACATGAATAGGTTGCCCATGATTCCAACACTTCACCTTGGACTTCTTGCCAAGAGACTTTGATCTCCATTTTGATTTCAATTTGGACTTCTTGTCCTTCTTTCCTTTTTGTTTTGATCTCCCTCAAACAACAAGAGCCTCCTTCGCCATCTCAAAATATTTTCTTCTCATCTCTTCTGATAAGAAAGAAGTAACAACATCTTCCATCTTAAAAGTGGATGTCGTAATCCTAATAGCCATCACCAAGTGATCCCAAAAATCTAGAAAAGAACATAACAACAACATACAACGATCTTCTTCATCAATCTTCACACCCACAGATGCTAATTGAGCAATCAACATGTTGAAAGCATTCAAATGATCAGCAAAAGACTCTCCTTCCTACATTTTCAAAGAGTAAAGCTTCTTCCTCAAGAATAACTTATTCACCTAGGAATTGCCTTGATAAATAGCTCCTAGTCTTCTCCATAGAGAAGATATTGTCTTTTCTTCATGAACATTTAAAAGAACAGAGTTTGCTAAATAGAGCCTTATCAACCCTTTTGATTTTCAATCTACAAGATCCCATTCCTCTTGATTCATGCTTCTAGGCTTCGTTCCAAACACAACAAGCCACAGATCATGATCAACCAACAAATCTTCCATTTTGAGTTTCCACAACTCAAAATTGTTGCCATTTAATTTCTCAATTTTAATCTTTCTTGACGTGCTTGCCATCTTAATCTATAATTTGGATTACCAGACTTCTACAAGACTCCCACTGAACATAATTGACACAAAAAAATCCAATGTACCCACAAGGATAACACAACTAGATAGGATTTGATACCACTCGTAAGGAAAGCTTAGGTGCGGAACAAACTTTCCTAACATCAAAAAATAAAGGAAGAATATAGATGTCTTTAAATTTTACAATTATAGTTCAATAAGACACATGAAATGAATAACAAAAAATAGAAATAACTCATACACAATTGAACACCAGATTTACGTGGGAAAACCCTTAGGGGAGAAAAACCCACCACACCAAGAAAAGCCTCTTTGTAATACAATAATGAAAATTACATACAAAGATCAAACTTCACTTTTTGATGTCAAAATAACAACAATAACATCCACTAACCAATCTTGTACAAAACATTAGTCTCACAATGCTCTTAGAAAATATAAAATGAATTCACTCAGATCAATCCATGTTTAGTATCGAATATAAAATCCATCAACTGAACCCCACAAATATCATTTGTTATAGAGTATATCTCATCCTGTTCGTGGTCTGTTGATCTTCCACATAGGAACGGTTGCAACTGTTCAACTTCCAACAATTTACATTTCACTTCTCTCATTGGCTTAGAACATGCCACGTAGGACATATGTTCGATCAAATAAGTTCAAACAAAATGGCATGTCAGTGAGACACTAGGCCATGTCTCCCCGATGCCAAAATACCCGATCACATGGCTATTGGCAAGACTATCGCTATCGACAACACCTTGAGAAGTCATATTGAATTCACAAGCCTGTCGGCGAGACTTGCACTCTTGACAATAGTTCATACTGACCACAAACCCATCAGCCAAGTGTCTCTTCAATGACATTATTCACCAATGAAACGTGTCCATTTCTTGTGCATTTCTAGTGAATCAAGCTGGAATCTAAAATATTCTCAACGAGACTCCCATACCTTCAAGTGGTCCCCACATCTGGGTATGTGTAGGATCATGATGGGCCAAAAAGTGGCAATATTATGGGTATTTGTAGGGTACGTGGCCGATGACCATTTTTTTACCCAAAATTGATGAAACAAAAAGGGTTTTTAGAGGAGATTCTCAGATTTCCACCAATATAAATTACGCTTTAATTTGAATTTAATAAATAATTATTATTCATTTTCTATTAGAATTATGACTAAAGTCCTGATCAATAGGCTAATTGAAAAACATCTATAACTTTCAAATGGTATCACATTTTTTGAATCCAAAACATGTGTCACATTCTATGCTTCACATACTATAGGATTTAAAAAAGAAAAATAAATTTCATGAAGTTTTGACCAAGTTAAGGTGGTCAGACATACGAGTTTTTATATTTTTTAAAAGTTGTAATAAAAAATTCATAATTAATTATTTACTTGAAAAAAATTTACAAAAAATATGCATCACATCCAGATATGAGTCCTCTACTTATATATAAAATCGTATAAAAAATATTATCATTTTATTATGGTTAAGGTGGTCAGACAGACACCTACTTATTTTTTCCCTGAAATTTAAGTACTACTACATTGAAATTTCAAATTTCACCAAATAGATTTTATTTATTTTTAAACAAACCTAGTAGTTTAGAAACTACATTCAATTTTCTACAAATTCTATTCTTACATATTTTTGAAATAATATAGATAACTTATTCAAATTTTTACGTCAAGTTGCCTAACACTAATTTTTCTAAATTTGTTGCCACTTAAGGGCCTGTTATTTCCATGATGATCCCACACATACCCATCTATTGGATTGTCTAATCTCAACCATTCCCCACTATTCCATGATGACGCTTTGACTAATCACGATATTATAGGCGACTGCCAGGTGTCCCATCTGATGATGCTGAAGGAGATGAGTTTGCTTGATCGTTGATCATTCATCATTAGATCTCAATGGCTTCCCACTAACATGTAATCATAAAACAAAAGCCTTTTAATGATCGTGAAATCATGAGCGAGTGCCACATGTCTTAATCTGATGGAGCTGAAATAATAAGGGAAGTACTTTGATCATTTGATTTCAATGGTTGCTCACTATCCCGTAATGACGCTTTGGCTAATCGTGATATCATGGGAAACTACCACATGTCTTAATCTAATGAAGCTGAAGAAAAATGGTCAGTCGAGAAATTTTGAAACTTTGAAATTCTGCGACAAGGTTCCAAAGTTAGCAACTCCAGCAATTAGTTGACAATGAGGAAAAAATAAAGGGTAACTCTACCAAGTCTTAACAAAGATACAAGCCAGCAAGTTGAGACACCATTTTCCAACAAATATGAGGCATTAGTCCATGGTCTTCTTATGGATTTAAAAAAAATGTCAAGATGCTGCAAGTGTTTTGGGATTCTGAACTCATAGTCAAGCAAGTTATAAGATTGTATTCTTGCTATGATAGAAGACTTGCAAACTATAGGCATAGGGCCTAGGACCTCTTAGAAGGTTTAGATGCATTCAATATACAATTAATCCCTCATGCTCAAAACCATATAGATAATTCCTTGGCTTAGGCAACCAACACTTTGAAACCCCTCTCCTTGTGTGGACATAAGAAATTCATAGTTGATTTGACATCCACATCGTCTATCCCAGATAATGTCATTCATTTTCAGGTCTTCAACAACGATAAGCATATCCTTGAATTCATTATGAGTTCTGATGTCTTCACCATCCAAATGATTGATGAAGCTGATCTAGAGGAGGTTGAATTGGATATAGAGGGAGTTATCAACCTCAAAACCAACACAATTCCTAGAGGCATGGTTCAGCTTGAACACATATTTGATTTGGACTAGATTAGAAACCAGGATCAACAAACAAAGAAGGAATCCATAAGCAACTAATTTGATGTTCAAAACCTTAGGAAAACTGAGGAAATCATAAATTTTTTTGTTGGTAAAGTGTGCATGCTTGAGGAAAAGAAGGGAATCATTGATGCTTTGCGAAGGTATCACAATGTGGTCGCATGGAGCTATGAAGATCTAAAGACTTATGACACTTCCATCATCATGCACACCATTCCTCTTAAGACAGAAGCTAGGCCCTTTCGTCAACAAAAACATCCTATTAATACCTTGCTAGAGCCCATCATTTACAAATAGGTACAAAAGTTACGTTCAACAAGAATTATCTTCCTAGTTAGGCATTCGACATGGGTGGCCAACTTGGTCTCGGTCAAAAAAAAGAATGGAGAAATCAGATTGTGTGTAGACTTCTGTAATTTGAATAGAGCTTCAGAGAAGGATAACTATCTAGTGCCTTCATTGGATGAGGTGCTATAGATCATCAATGACTCCCAAATGATGCCTTTCCTTGATGGGTAGTCTAGGTATAACCGAGTTATGGTGCAGTATGAAGATCATCATAAGACAATGTTCACCACTAAGTGGGGAACCTTCGCTTACAAGAGAATTCCTTTTTGGCTTATCAACACTGGCACCACTTTCCAACATGCCATGGATATTTCCTTCAAAGATTTGATCAGGAAGTGCATATTCATCTACATGGATGATTTAACTATGTTCTCTAAAAGGAGAAATGATCATGTCTCTAATTTATGCAAGGTGTTTAAGAGGTGTAGAGAGTTTGGAGTTTCCCTTAACCCAAAGAAGTGAATTTTTGGCATGACTGAGGGTAGATTGCTTGGACATGTTATTTCAAAGTAGGGAATCTCCACAGACCCTAAACAAATCCAATATTTTCTAAAGATTTTGCCACCAGGTAGCAAGAAAGAATTGAAATCCTTCTTCAAAAAGATCAACTTTTTCAAGAAATTCATCACAGGTTTTGCTGATATTGTTAGACCACTCAATGCCATGTTAATTAGGATGCCAAAGTTGAGTGGAATATTGAAGCCAAAAATGATTTTGAAGAAATAAAATGGGCCATTGCTAAGGCACTTGTGCTAGTTAGCACAAACTATATGAAGCCTATCTACATCTACTCATTCACTTCAAAGCATTCCTCTGCCAACATTCTAACTCAGAAAGATGATGAAGGATATGAGCACCGGATCACTTTCATGAGTGATCCTTTGAAATATTCTAAATTATGCTACCAAAATTTAGAAAAGAAATCATATGCCCTTGTTATGGGAGTTAAAAAATTTAGGCATTATATCTTGCACAATAAAGTGTTCACCATTGTCCCTAACCTAGCAATGAAAACATTGCTCATGCAAAACGAATTGGGTGAACAAAGAGATAAATGGGTCACATTGCTCTAGGAGTATGATATGGAAATCCAACCGATGAAGTTGGTGAGAGGATAGGAACTTACCTACACAATTTTTGAAGCAACAATAGAAGCAAGACTTGAACTCACTTTGCAACAATACCAACTCAAAGATGTTTCCCTGAGAGAGTGGTACAAGGACATTGTCTATTATTTGTTGAACCACAAGTGTTCACCTCACTTACAAGGAGTCCAAAAACATGCTCTCAGACTGAAAATAAATAGTTACATGTTGCAAGGGTCAATTTTATACAAGAAGAATCATGAAGGTATCTATTTGAGATGCCTTGGCAAGGAAGAAGTAGATCAAGTCTTGAAGGAGTTTCATGACAAATTTGACACTAGTCATGGATTCAGACCTTTCACTTCACATCAAATATTAAGAGTAGGGTATTATTGGCCAACTATCTTCAAGGATGCTTATTATCATGTCCGTTCGTGTCACACATGTTAGACCACCGCCAGCAAGGATAAGAATGTTGTTGTCCCACTACAACCCTTGTTGGAGGTGAAGCCATTTGCACAATGGGGTCTTGATTTCATTGGTCTAGTAAGCCCTCCATCATCTACGAGACACAGGTACATTCTTACCACTACTGATTATTGCATTAGATGGACAAAAGCAATTGTATGTAAGCAATGCACAACTGAGGTAGTTACAAATTTTTTCGAAAGTTTCATTTTAAATCTCTTTGGTTGTCCCTATCCATTGGTGTGTGATAATGGACTTGCTTTTCCTTCATTAAAATTTTTTAGTTGGGCCTTCGACTATGAGATTTCCCTTAAATTTTCATCTAATTACTACCCTCAAGAAATTGGCCTTGTTGAATCTACAAAAAAGAACCTGATCACAATGATCAGGAAATTGCTCAATAGGATTCCCAAGGATTGGCATACCGAGATTTGATTCACTGTTTGGGTAGACTACACTAGCCACAACGCTGCCCTTGGTGATTCCCCATTCCAACTTGTTTGCAGTCTAGAGCCCATATTTCCTATCCACCTAAAGATTCCCAGCCTCCAATTTATCAAAAAATTTTACAAAGGGAGGGACCGTAGAGAAGATTTGTTGGTTGAGCTCTTGCATTTAGAAGAGGTCTGAGATCGTGCAATAGAAAATTTCTCTAAACATTAAGGCATGGTTAAGAGATGGTTAGACCATTGAGCCAAGATTAAGGCTTTTAGAGTTATAGATTTAGTCCTGTATTGGGACAAGGCCCATGAAAAGAAAGAGGGACACAACAAAAAAAATTGACAAGCTCTGGTTTGGCCCCTTTCAAATAGTTGAAATTTTGGGAGACAATGTTTTCCACCTGAAGACATTAACTAGTGAAGATGTCCCATTGCCTATCAATGGCCAACACTTCAAACATTACTTCCAAGCCTGAGCTCTATCAAGCTCTTCCTTGTAAATATATGTACATAGGTTAGAGTAGGTTTCCTTTTGGTTCACTTGCATTTTCTTGTTTCTCTATTTTGCTTGTTCCCCAGTTGTTTTGTTTGGAAGAGGGTGCTCTTTGTCCCATTGTGGTAGCCATGCTCATTCAATGAATGGTTTGGTTTGATGTCCATCCTTGGTGTTCTTCGGCTGAAAATTCATTCCTAACTACTGGTCCCTAAAGGTTTCCCAGGAGTGGTTTCCTTGTTTGAACTTTTCCTTAGAACTCGACCCTTGGTTGGATCTTTTTACGCACATCTTAGATCTTTCACAAAATTCATATTAATTATTTCTAAAGGACTCTACAATTACTACTATGATATCCTAGTAAGTGAAAAACTTAAGTTTGCTCCAGTGACCACTTTGGTTTCCAAATTGATTGTAGGATTTAGTGCTTATGCGGTCTAGCAGAAGATAAGTGAGGAAAGAATGTTGAAAGAAATATCAAAACTAATAAGAAGAAGAAAATTCTAAAATCAAATGACCATATGGGTGTGTGGATAACTCTACTAGGGCTATGGATGCCTAACCAATAGTAGAGAACTATCTGTGGGATCATAGTGATATCTCCGTTAGGGCTATGGCTGCCTGATTGGCAGTGGGGAAATGTCTAGGTTACTTTTGGTGTTGAATTGTTTATGTAGCTTGCTTAGTTGGATTAGCAGCCACTTTTCACAGTTCCCACAGAAGGGAATAAATTCACCACACACAATTCTAAGATGTCCTGTAGACTGACCCAACTCAGGATCCTTTCCTTCTATTTCACTCTTGGAAGTCCAGAGCTCCTAGTCTACGAAACTAGAGATTTTGGGTCCAAAATGAACACTTATCCCTAGAATGATCAGGAGCATTTCCTAGTAAAGTCACCATTTTTTGTGCCCTTAGCAAACATGCCTCATTTAGAATAGGGATCCTCTTTTATTTTTCCTTGCTGGGTCACTTTATTTCTGCCTCATTTTGCGTGCCCCATTTTGGTGTCCTCAATGGTCAACATGTTTCAAACTCTAATCTTAAGTTGATTGTGTTTCATCCCCTCTAATTTGGCTAAGTCTTGGATCCTTGCAGACTCTCCTTGGTAGTTTCCTTCTACCAATGGCCTTGGGGCCTTGCCGACCTACCTTGCCAGGATTCCCTAGTTGGGCCTCCTTTGGGAATTCATCGTTCTGAATAGTGGAAGGATTTTTCTTCCCAGGCCCTGGAACCTGGATCTTCCTTCACTGTCCTATTTAACTTATGATGAAATTGCACTACCCTTCACCATCCCAAGATTGCCCCTTTAGATTTCCATCTTCAGGACTCCATTCCATCTTCATTGTTTCCAACGACCAATTGGCAGCATCTCTCTACCTTCTAGGCCCCAGGTTCCCCTTCAAAGAAGATTTGTAAATGAAATTTGAGGTAGCTATAGGGTCGCATCTTTTTGGTCCCCTGGCCTTGGACCTCTCATTGCTGTTTGAGATTTGAATGCACCAACCATCCTATCATCCATACGAGAATTAAATGAATGTATTAAATACATAGTGGGGTATAAATATATGGCTCGACCTGTCATTTTCATTTGTCAGGTTTTCCAAAAGAGTTTAGAGTGCTTTCTAAGGAGTTTGGTGCATCTGTCGCTCACCACCCTCGCGTTTGTGATCATCATTTGGCCATTCTTAGTGGATTTCACATCTTCCCTCATCAAAATTTCAAGGTAGGTTTTTCATCCACCATCCTATGAGGTTTTTGTAATTTTCACTTTAAAAAATGAAAAAATGTGGGTTAAAATGCTTCAACTTGATAAAACATGACACCCCCTAAAAATCCCATGTGGCCAAATTCTGAAAGAACCTCCAAATCATCTTCTAAGGTCAATCTAGAACTCAGCCATGTCATTTCCATTCTTCACACAGGGCATTCATGCCCTCCAGGTCCACGACCTCCTATCACCATTGAGAACTTAGAAAAGGAAACAAACTTTCTTCCAAACGGCGAGATTCCATCTTGGGCTCGAAACCCTGAATTTCTGTCAGCAAACTGTAATTGAACTTTGAAAATTGAAGACCATCCTCCATTTCTACTTCTCAGGCCCATGCCACTATGATTCTATCCTTCAGATGCTCCATTTCTTCTATCGTTCCTAAGTGGTGAGGAGAACTCATCCATCTGAGATTTGAGGCTCACCACACCTTGCACTGTTCAGAGTTGAACTCGAATGAAATGATTGAACACAATGTCAGGTCCCAGTCCACTAAATTTTGTGGCCACTTTGTCCCTTTGAAACAATCATTTGATAGAAAATTTCTGCCCCCTAGGACCAGGACTTTATTTTCCACAGAGAACAACCAACAATTGATCTTTGGCATCCTTGCCCTCACCGAGCTCCGCCCATTGGGATTCTATCCTGTCCCATTTGAGTTAAAGAGAAAAAACATGCCTGCCTTTCTGACCTCCACCCTCCACCCTCCTATTTTTTGAGAAACTTAACAAAGAAAAATTAGTGGCCAAGTTTGATGTCGGGCCTGACCCACCGGGCCTCTCACCCCGGATTTTTGCTTAGCATCTGTTCTACTAAGTGGTGAAACCTTGATGGCTTCCCACCCCTTAAAGCCCAAATCCTTTGAAGTTTGAGGTCACGATAGCCGTCCTTTGACCTCATAGGTCCTGAACCCTAGATTTCTGACCCCGAAACTCTGTTTCTTCCTAGCTATTTCAAACAACAAAGCTCTGATAGCTTTTTGACTTCATATTTCTGGGTGCCCTAAAAGAGATCCAAATGACCTCTAACTTGAAAATTGATCTCGACCCACATGCTCAAATTTAATCCTCTCTTGCATGAGCATGTCAAACCACCAAAATATGAAGTCAGGAGAAATCACCCAAATTGGCCTACACTATTCACCCTTTAAAACAACGTTCCTGCCAAGGAAGTCTAGCCCTCCAGGCCCACATTATCCAAAATCCCTCCTAAAAGCGACTAATGACACCTTGAAGTAAAAATTTTATTTGATGGTGAATTTTCTAATTGGGTTTCATCCATGAGATTTCAACTAATGTTAATGTTGTGTAATTGGTTATACTCATTATGTCTCTATTTGTAGGATATATGGAATTAGGTGAAGGATCCTTGGGGGTGGCTGTAGAAAAAGACAAAGGAAAGAAAGTGGGAAAGAATCCTCGTGCAAAAGAGGATAAAGACCAAATGAAGTACCAATTCCAAGGTGAACCTCTACATTCAAAAATCATCATTGATTAGAAGGAAATCACGAATACCAATATTGGCCACATCAATATTGATGAATTTAAGTAAAGGGTTAGAGTTCACCCAAAAAATGACAATGCAAGGCTAATAAGACAAAGTGGGATTGCTAAAGCTGTCGGATTCCCTCCATCCCTCGTAGCCCCTGAATTGCTCATGGCTTGCCAGCAAGCCTATCAGCCACAAACATGAACTATTGTTGATAAGGATGGAAACATCCTTGTTGACATGTCAGGGGAGGAAATTACAAAGACCTTTCACATCCCCACCTTTGGGGAGATGGAGATGCCCACCATAGAAGAAGGTAAGGAAACATTAGATGAGGACCTAATGGGCTGCAAGAAACTGATAAATCATTACTAGCTCAAAGAGAAAAGGGGTATCGCTACATAGGTGCCTCAAGAACTCTTCTGCAACAACTTCTATGAGGACTACCATGACTTGGTAACCATGTTGAGCAGGGTGATGGGCCTCCCCATTGCTGCATATTTCCAAGAGTGGATGGTATATTTCATTGAGTATATGCTTCATGGGGATGAAGATGTCACAAAAAAAACCTCATTCTACTAGGGAGGCATCATAAGCGATTGCTTTCATGAGCAGTTCATGAATGTAAAAGAGGCCTCTAGGTTCTATATGACCTCTTACCTAGTTTATTCATTGGTGAAGCAGAGGCAATATAGTGGATTATTTATGGCACTAGATGAAGAGTCGGGTCAAAGATTGAAGGTCTATGATAGATATCCCCAGCTCCAGTTTAGGAACTTCAAAAAAGATTATTGTAGGGTGAACGATGCCTTCATCAACCACATCATCAGGTTGCTTTGAGGGGATTTTGAGAGAAGGGTCTCTCATAGTGCTTGGGAATTCTTGAAGCAATATGCCTTCTTGTTCATACAATACCCCAAGTTTACATATACTCATGCCCATGGTTTCACAGAAAGGCCAAATAAGCTACACTTGTACCCCAACAACTAGATTATACTGTTAGAGCTATCCTAGTAGGTGCAACATATACATTCAGTCCTTGGAAGCAAACACTTGGTAGGGATCCTGTATCCCTTAGCTTTCAACCAACGGATGTACAAATTGAGAAATTCCCAATGTGATGGGAATTCTAAGAAGAAATTGGTAGAGTACCATTTCTACCTACACACTATTCACCCATGGGTGGACCCACATGAGCATGTGAGAAAGGAACTAGGACCAGGCCATGCCCATTTGCATCATGTTGAGGACTTTTAGGTAGATTTCTAGGATGACAAGGAGCTACGCCCTAGGCACCACATGCGAATGATAACATACTTCATAAAAAGGGTACAATTGTTTCCTGTGCCTAATCAAGTTCAAGAGGATGGAAGCACCATCATGGATCCCAGATATAACACAGTCACTAACTAGTCATTGCTAGCAATATACTAGGATGAACAAAAGGTCAATGACCTCAACATTGTAACCAAGCCTATTGTGGCACATACCGAAGAATGGGTTAAGGGACAAGTAGCCTGATTAAAGCAACAAGGGGTTGTCTTGGCATATGAGGGGCTCAAGAGTGAGCCTAGTGCCACAAAAGATGTTTCTACTACAACTTCAACAGGAGGGACATCCAAATCTCCTCCACTCACAACATCGAAGAATAGGAAAGGGATTGAAGTGGAACAGTCTCTAGATCCCAAGGTTTATTCAAGAAAAGATTAAGGAGGCTCACCCTCTAAGAGGCTCAAATGGATGGGAAGCACCATGGAGCAACCAACAACTCAAGAGGGTCCCCTTCAAGAGGGTGAGGAAGGGAAAATATATACCCAAAACCTCCTCCAGCTCTCCTTGTCTCCACCACCCTTCCATCTATTTCGCAGGCCATGGTGGCCACATCCCCACCTGCGGTGGATATCTCAGTCCATCTCTCCTCCTCTCCCCTGATAGAGCTCATAATAGTGGTTGAATCTTCCTCTACCAAAACTACTCCACTCTCCTCTACCACCATGTCACCTACTACATTGCTTCCACTAGCAACAACAACAATACCAATGCCTACACTCTCATTGTCGGAGGCTTTCTTGCAACACATATAGAATTTCCCCTCTAAGATTTCTTAGATTTTTTTTTATCCCACCATTCAAGCTACCTTAGCATAGGTCCTCGCTAGTGCTATGCCTTCGCAACCTCCAATGGGACCACTAGCAGTGGAGGCCACAATGTTAATTTCTAAAGAATGGGAGAAGCAGGAGAAAGAAGCTTCAAAGGTAGTGGAGGAGGAAGACAATGACTACCATGAACACCTAGAATATGAGCATCAAAAAATTGACAATGTGGTCTTTCAAGAAGAAATAGGGTCTTTCGAAAGTGGAGACAAAGAGGAGGGTATAGGTGGTAGAACTATTGTACAAACCTTCGATGATGATTTTGACAAGGAAATGGCCTGATAATTGAAGGGTGATGAGGAAGAGGCAGAAAGGTCACCTCCCAGAGGAGAAGGGAAAGAAGGTGGTAGGGGAGAAAAAGATGTGGAACTCCCTATAGGGGAATAGTAGGAGGATGTGCCACCTCCTTATGGAGAAGGAAATGTGGAGGAAGAGAAGCCTGAGGAGCATGTGTACACGGATGAACAAACTAAAGAAAGGAAAGAGAAAGAAATTTAGATAGAAGAAAGTCCTCAGGGGAAATTTCCTACTGAGCCTCCCATCAAACACCTTACGTTCATCCAAGACTTTGATGAGGAAGGAGACATCACTAAAATGGAAGAAAGGGATCCCATAGGTGAACAAACAAAGATCAAAACAAAGAAAGGAGAGGCTGATCATGAGTCCCCCAAGGGAAAATCCGCTTTACCCAAATGGCTGGAGAGGCAACTTGAAAAGAAGAGTCTTGCCCCAAAGGATCCAAGAGCAAGACTAGAGGATATCTTAGACTGAGCGCAAATCACAACCAAGAAGGAGAAGAATCCCAAAATTAGATCCTTGGTAATGATGGATGCTTCTGGGTCCTGAACTATGCAAGTAGCAATGCCGGTGGTAGGCCAAGAAGGAGTAAGCTATAATATCTCCACCATTTACTTGGGAATTGCTACTAGAGAGAAAAAGGTAGAGCACCTCAAGGAGTCTATGGCTACAATGGTCCATCTAATACAACAGGATAAAATCTCGAAAGATGACCTTAAAGCACAGGTAGCTGACTTGACAACTTACATTCAACAATGGTCTTCAGCTGAAGAAATGCCTACCACTTCCACAACTCCAAAAGGATGGGTTTTGTGAGATGAAATCTTCAAGAGTTTCATCCAATATACCAAAGTCATCAATGCTAAAAGGATTGAGGGGTAAGTTAGCTTTGCTTGGTTTAGGTTTTTCATGAAAAGCCTTATTGGATGATCTTAGCAAGAGGAAGTCCTCAAGGGCTTAATCTAACATCTCTAAGTCATCACTACTAAAAGGCTTGGATGATATAGTTTCTCTAAAGGTAACCATTCTTTGGATTGTTTCTTCCGATGTTTTTTGTTTTTTTTTTTCATTTTCTAATGAATCTACTCTAAGTGAACTAGGAACTAATGCTGAAAATGAAAATTTCAAAAGTCTAATGTTATCCATAATTTTCATAAATGTAAATAATGCTCTTTCTAATTATTTTAAGGTAATAGAAAGCAACTAAGATAAAACATAAAAGTAATAGAGGAAAACATAAACTTAAAAAGTGGAAACTAAATTCTAAAAATAGCAGTTTAAAATTTGCATTGGGGTTGATTCATCCAAAGGTGATCCCATAATACTGGTTTACAATTTTTGGCCAAACTGGACATTGAAATAATTTTTTCTAACTAAATCTTCACTTTTGGGCACCTATAGTGTCTAAACCGCGAGGAATTTGAAGATGATGCAAACTATTGATTTGTAGCACTTTTTCTATAGATTCTAAATATATTTTTTTCAATTTTTTTTAATCAGATTGCACTTCCTTTTTTGTCTCCTTCTAAAACTAGTTTTTTTTCAATAAACACCATTTTTAAGGAGTGATTCTCACTGTATACAACATAAAAAAAATTCCATGAAGGATAAGATTCTAATTTTTTCAAATTTATATTTGTAAATTAGTTGCAATGGTCAAATAGATAGTTAGATCCTAATATACTCTATGTTGATTTTGATAAGAAAAATTCATTCCACCCTTGATCAGAGTGGTGGATAACGTATATTCTTGCTTGGGGGTTTTGTGAGAGTCCATGAGGCTCCCTGACCCAATATGGAAGGGTGGAAACCAAGGCTCATTTTGTTGTGTTTTATTTTATATATCTTATGTACAAATCTCTACTTTTCTGACATAAGATTCAAACATAATTCATATGTTTCACACTATGGTTGTGATGGAATAAAATAGTTAATGATAATCCACTTTGTCTTAGATTTCATTGAGCATTGCTCATTATTGTTATCCTGCATAATCTATATTGTTTCATTCTCCAGAAGGTGTTGTTGGAAAGGCTATATTGTGTCATGATCCCTCTTATGATCCAACGAAATTGTTGACATTATGTAGTTTTCGTCAATTGTTATTGTCTACCTTGTGCTCTTTTCTCTGATATTTTATGGGATCCTCTTCAAAAGGTTGTATTCTTTTAGTTTTAAAACGCATGTTGAGAAAAGATCAAAAAGTTTATTGATTATTGTTCTCTATCTTAGCCTACATTGTTTTATTTTCGATAGGGTTCTATTGAAGATGCTATATTATTTCAATTTCTGATAGGGTGTTGTTGTAAAGAAAATATGCTTTCAATATTTGATAAGGTTCTATTCTAAAAAGAGTACATTTTCATTATTAAAACTGATAGAACTTGATTTATAGCTTGTTTTGTTAAATAGTCTTTTTTATACAATATATGTTAATATACTATTGTATCCTTGATTTGGTGCTCTTTAACAGTCTAGATTTTCCCATACGTTAGTTAGTCTTTTATAGTTTATCTTTCTCTCTCTAATTCTTTCTTCATTCTCACTCTCTACCTTGCACTTTATTATTTCATCTCTAAATTGTTGGTTGCATTTCCTATTGTGCAATGTTCTATATAATAAGTATGCACCAATATGTATCGCTATGTCAGTATCTTGTCTATGTCTACCACAACATATTATAAACTCTCCTAGCCTTAGTGCCTGCATGTCCCTTGCCTTTTCTATACATCTCTTCCTATTGGATTATCATTGCATGCCTCTTCAGGAAACTATTAGTTTACATCCTTTCCCAGTAGGGAGTGCAATCAACCTCTCAACAAACACTTTTGAGTTGAATGACATCTGGACCTTTTATTTTTCCCCTCTTTATATTGTAATTGAATAGCATTACACATTTCAAATTCTTCATGTGTTTCAGAAATGGGGAAAGAAAGCATTTAGTTGAAGTGAAGTGTAATAAGAGACCCTCTACGTCAAGAAAATTCATCTCTTTCCAATAATTCTCCTCTATAGGGAATTGCTTAAATGAATCAGAATGGAAATCAAATTAGACCATTGTGCATGTTGGCTATGGTTGCTATTTTTTTTGGTTAAATTCTCATCCTATTGAAGTTGAAAACAGGAGATGAACAAGCACAAGAAGAAAATAATGCTTAAAGTTACACTATGAAAAGAGAAGTTGAGAGTTGAAAATAGTAGTGTTGCATTGTCCTTCTTATGATAAAGTAGAAAAAGAACACTACATGTATCCACAAATTTTGAATAGTTAACTTCAGATTTTTAGTCTACTTATACAACTTTCTAGAATATTATATTCATATTACTAATTTTTTATGTGAATTGGAAAAAATTCATATGCATAGCAATAAAATTTCTCAAAAAAATGATGTCAACACTAAAAAATGACTTATATTTTAAAGAATTTTTGTTCAATTTTATGAAAATAATATATAGTTAATATTCTGGTTTAAATAACACACTCTAAACTTTTATTTAATTACATAATATCACTAATGAGGGAGCAAACCTAAGACATAGAACAATAATGACATAATAGAGAATAATATTTTATTAAAAAATATGGAACTCTTACATGAAGAGGATCTCAAATCCTCGAGCTCTGTGATACATGCAAGTTATATAAAATTATAGAAATTTTAGAAAAGTACCCAAGTCCCCTTTCGCAACATGCAAACTCTCTTCCTCCAAAAAGCTACCCAAAAATCATAAACTAGCCCATAAATAGCCCCTTTTCAGTTTGGAGCCAAAAACAACCTTTGAGATAAGATTTTTGGCAGTTTGGTGCCAAAAATTACAATTTGAAATTCAAAACCTGAGTCCTAATTCGAAAATTGGCAATTTTCCAAAAATCGGCCAACTTTTGGAAGCCATAACTTTTGATTGGGGACTTCGTTTTTCAAACTATTTGCACCGTCAGAAAGGTCTCAGAGTGAAGAACGCTCTACAATCCAACTTTGCTAGTTTTTACAATTTTTGGGCCCATACAGAGTAATTTAGTGCCTCAAACTAGACTTAGAAGGTTTTTGAGGGAAAAAAGTAGAAACTAAAACTTGAATAACTTTCAAAGCATGAATGATCTTGACCTGATTCTTTTGCCAAAGTGCTTTTTTTCTGTCCTAAACCTTCCCATAAATTTTTGTCTTCACACGCCTTCAAATTCACACATGCTAAAAATAACAGTTGAGTATAAAAAGCAGAAAAATAGTTCTAAAAGTTGGGAACTCTTATTCGATGAAAATGGTATCTAGAAATGCAAAAACATCTACAAAAATGAAACAAAAGGAATATAAATGGAAAGCATATTTTTGGGTGATGCAAGATTTCCCTCACACCACTAGATGCTCCTACATCAAGCACACGCTAAGCGTTTATTTAATAACATAATAGCACACTCTAAGCTTTTATTTAATTACATGATTCATCTGAAATCAAAAGTTAGAATATTTTCTTTAAATTTGTCCATAAGAAACTTTTGCTATAACCCACCTATATGAATAAAGAGAAGTTGAGCATGAAACATTGTGCCATCAAGGAGATCCCATTTTTGAGGTAAACCCTGCTCCTTCTTTGGCATAATGAGCCTCTTGTTGTAGACAACACTATCTTGGAACCCAAATTGCAAGGCCAATTCTCACATTACATTATTCTGAGAAAAGTATATCTCCGAGGTATTTCTGTTTGAGATTGCTTTTCTACTCCTGATAAGTGCTACTATGTCAATTTAATGTTTAAAAATGATAACAACAAACCAAGTATATTAAAAAAAAAGTAAAGTAATTACCTTAAAGTGCCAGTTAATTTCAAAATATTTTGCTTGCAAGTTCTAACAAGATGGTAAATGCATTATGCCTCTGGAGATTCCAAACATAAACCTATATGTCCAGCAATGTATCAGTACAAATCTTCCTGTCCTCTGGAAATAAGCCTAAGTGCTGGAAGTATTTTTTGACAACATCATCTAAGGAATCAATAGTAATCTTCAAAAGCCTAATTAGTCCTCTTTTGTGATAATCTGATATGCATTCATCTTTAGAAATCTTGTTCTTTGCTTTCTCCTAGGCCTCGTTGGATTTCCCATGCAAAGAGCTTCTGATAAGCTTTAGTGCAAATGGCAGGCCATCAGATTCTACCTGAAGCTCTAATCCAAGAGATCTATTACATTTATCAGATGACCAGTTAGAGGGCAACAAAATTTTGTAAATTTAATTTCAGCCATAATGTTTGGCAGATAACCTACTTTTAACTTCAAATGATCTAAATTCCTATTTTTAGATCAATAACATATTAGATTTAACTGTTTAATTTCCTAGGAGAAAATTATTTTAAATTGTTTATTCATTAGTCTTACTTGAACATTCCTTATTCGTTCAAGCATATGGACAATAAAAGAATGAGAACAATATCATCACGACACTTTTCCTATGTTACTCTGTTTCTTGAAGATATCAACCATAACATATAGGCTACTAACAAACAACAAACTATTTTTTTCAAAAATAAATCCCATTTAATCAGACACAAGAGAGTCTCCTATAATTCTAGGAGTTTTTGAATCATGCCCAACTTTCTTTTCCATGTTTTTCAAATATAAATACCTGCTTCTCCCATTAAAATTAAAAATATCTACTTTAATTTTTTTTTCATCAGAAAATTATAAAATATTAGATAATAAAAATAAAAATAATAAAATAAAACTAACTAGATGAACATAAAAAATGTACAGTTCTTTTAGCAAATTTACATTTTCGATGCTCGGAAATGATGTCTATCCCAAAACCCAGAAACAGAATAGTGGCAATCCATCATTTTGGCATAACAATGACAATTGATGCACTTGAGTAGATAGGTTTGCGGGAGTAGTGGAATTATATCTGGTTGTCATAAGAGTTTTTCTCCCTTGCCCTTCAAAGGGTAAGTATTGCAAATCTGCTTTGAACCAAACATCATTCCAACTAATTAGAGTTTGATTCGCTTGCCATTGTTGGGGTATGGTGTTGTACACCATTGCATAAAATGTTTTATTCTATTATTGTAATTAAATAATTATTTAGTTGTGATGCACCTTGGTGGTGTGGATAATCACGCTATGTAATTATTTGGTCCCATGTATTGACTGTATTGAAACATTGTATTACTATTTGTAGAAGACATGTGGCAGTAATTTAATATTGGGGAATTAAATATTGTAACAACTTAGTACCCAATATTAGAAAAGGGGTCAGTGGTTTTGTATTCACATGGTTTTGTGGTACATGGTTTTACCTTACCACCAGTTGTATTTTTGTGAGCTTTTGTCTATAAAAGCAAACACAATGTAGTGGTTTTAGATTGGGTGGAGGTGAACAGGCTGAGTAGCTTGGTTGTGGTTATTGAGTCTTTCTGAAGAGTGCATTTGTGAAGCATGGAATGGGATGTGTGGATTCATTCTTGGACACATGAAAGTGCATTGGAGGGCTTGATGTTTCAGAGGTATTCATTGTAACTCTTGTACTTGCTTATGGATGATTAATATGGAGTATGGATGCTTTTGGAGGCTAGGTTTTTCCCTCTTCAGGGTTTTCCTAGGGTAAATCTTGTGTTATCTTGTGGCTTGTCTATTTGATCTTTGCATTTGGAAAACTTGTATGCATGTTAATCTCTCTTGAGTTATGTGGGAAATGATTTGTGATTCTGGGTTTGAATGCTATATTTCCTTACAAGTGGTATCAGAGCTTTCATGGTTGAAGCATTTTTATTATAACTCTGGTTTGAGAGTTTTTTGCAAAGTTGAATCCATGGACATACATGTAGGATCTGAGGCATTACAAGATATGAAACACATGTTGCAGGTGTTTTTATGCAGATTTGGGCTTTTGAGTTGTCAAGATTTGTTGGGTTTATTGTAGATATGAAGTTTTCCAATGTTGGGTGAAAAGGGGTTTCTTGGTTTGAGTTTGCATGTGAGGGTTTTGTAGAGGAAATTTCAAGAATAATCTTTTGGAACAAAACGGACCTCATGGCTGGATTCAGGCTAGCTGAGAGATGAATTTTGACATAAAATTTGACCTACTTTGGAAAAGTTGAAGAAAAGGAAAAAAAAAATTTAGTAAAAGGCCCATTTTGCATGTGCAGAAAAATAAAATTAAAATCCCGTCCTTAAAATTTTTCACATAAACTATTTTGTCATTGGGTGGAAAATTATTAAAAAAACCTGCAAAGAGAAAAAGAAAAAAATGTTAGAAAATCTTTTGAGAAATAATAAAAAAAAAAAGTTATTAAAATTTAGGTGGAGGGCCGAAGCCCCCCGTACCCTGCAGCCTGCGGTTGATAGTGCCGTGCACTGTCAGTCGGAAGACTGGTAGTGGTAGGTACTGCCAACACCGGCCACCGATGGTCTACTTGGCTCCAGTCAACAGGCGCACCAGCGCGACCGACAGTCAAAATTTTTCCCCTCTAGCTGCCGATAAGACTTTCATATAAGTCTTTAAAAACAATTTTTAATATTTTTAAATCCACTGATTGTTATTTTAAGCTGGATTTTATAATGTGGTCGAGTCCGCCATGGGAGGAGTGGGTTTTTTTTTTTTTTTTTTTAAATATTAAATTGTATTTAATGAATTTTTGGAGGCTGCCACCCTCCCACCACCAGAGCGCCACCACAGAGCCACCAGTAGAGTAGATTGGAGAAATTTTATTCAAATGAGCATAACGTTCACTCACGGTGTCAAAATTTCAACTTCTTATAGTAGTTGGAAAGGTGGTTCCGAGCACTACATTGTGGTATAGGTTTGGTTTTTTGATTTTGTAGTTTTGACATGTTTTTGGAGCCTAGAAGTAAGATGTTCCTGTTTGCACATTTTTTGTCATATCTTTTGCATACGGAATCAAATTTTTGATTTAGAAGATGTGTTGGAGAGCATTTCCAGTGTACTACATAGTGGTTTAAATTGTTTATTAGTTTGTGGTGCAAGGAATGTTCGGTACTTGTTTGATTTCTTGTAGGAGCTTGAGATTCAGGGTGTGATTGTGTGAGCATTTGGACGAGTCAAGAAGTGAAAAATTGAGGGAGTGCATGTTTTTATATGTTATTTATGATGCTACTACTGATTATCAGATTGGTGCTTCCTGGTATAGGTTTACAAGTGATTTTCAGAGTTAGGACTTTGATGGTGACAAGTACGTGCAAGTTGTCTTTGGTTTTAAGGACATGGTTGGACATGATTTGAGACTTTGAGTCTCGTATGGGTCATAGTTGAGTGTAGGTACAGTGATGGCTATGGTTATGGTGTCATGGAGATGCAGGTACATTTGATGCATTAGCACAACATGATCATGTATTTGGTTTTTGGTGGTGATATGGTTTGATGTTAGGAGATTGTAATTATCTTCTTGATGCTTATTTGGTTCCTTGACTATGATTACTCTTTTGTGGACATGGTTGGAAAATTAGATCAGTGGTTGATTTGGTGTTTGAGTCTTGATGTCTACATGGTTATCTTCTTTAATATGCTGGTTTACAGTTACTAATCTGATAATGAGTTTGCATGTTTCAGTGATTGGATCTATAAGTTATGCAAGTGTGTGGGTTGGCCACTCATTCATTTGTAGTGGGATGACTCAGATGTGGATTGTCTATATCCACTAGGTTTGATTCATTGTTGTTGCAGTTTTCATTAGTTGGCCTTGTCTGTGGTCATTTGTGCATTAGTATGGTGTTTAGGGATTGAGAGGATGGATGTTTTGAGTACTTGATTAGCAGTTCATGGGACATGTAGCATGTGGTTTAATCACAATCTCATGATAGCTTGGTACATTCATTGGGTATACACTTTTAGTGGGAGCTTTTGACAGTGATGATTTTGGCAGTGTTGGATTGGTTTGTGATGTTTTGATGGCGGTTGTATGTATCTTCTTAGCTTGGAGATCTTTGTTTACTTGTATGTTACTGACATTGCAGTTGAGTGTGTGTAGAACTGGATGATCTTCATGAAGAGGATGGTTGTCATGATGCCATGTGTAGCTCATATCACGGTTCAGTGGGAGTTGTTGGCAGTGATGTGGATGCATCATTGGTATGGTTATCTTCATGTGATTGAGGATATGTTTTCTTGGCTTAGAGTGTTTGTTATGATGTCATGGTACACTCTTGATCCTAGATTAGAGTTTGGCATATTACATGTTCTCTTGAGACCAGGATGTATGTTATGGTGCATGTGATCTCCTAGGAGTAGATGGTTAGATCATGTTGTCATGATAGGTTCTTGATTCTGTAGTTGGAGCTTTGACATTGATCATGTGTGAGTCTCTTTTTATTGAGTACATTGATCATTTGTTTGATTACTTCATGATGGTGTTATGTTGTATTTGGAGTTTGGCATGGATTGATCGGTTACAGGTGCACATGGATACTTAGAGATGTAGGTGATGGTTGGAGTTCTCTTGTGATTAGAGACATTTTCTTGAGACAGTTACTCTTTGGAGGTTTCAGCAAGAAGACCGAGGGAGCCTTCACCTGGATATGGACGTGAGTTCATGATGGATAGATAGAGGAGATTGTTCTTGGAGTGAGTCATGATGGCTTGGTTATCCTGGAGGAGCATTCTCATTCCCCACTCTTGGTCTACTCGGCAGCTTATGATTTGAGAGGTATTTTCCCATTATATCTTTCAAATGTGTTCAATTTTATGCTTTATTTTTCATAGACATGGATCTTGAGCTATGGATAGTTAGTTCTGGAGGATTCATTTTGAGAGATGTTATGGCATGGTTATCTCCTTGTACATTTGAGTTTATGATATCATTCTTTGATGAGGATTGTTAGGAGATGGTTTATGGGCTGATTTCCAGTTAATGGGGATGGTTATCTATGAGTTTGATCTTCTTGTTTTGAGAGGCTTACATCCATGTTGCCATTGTTACACTGATTTATGTTGTACTTGATCTATGAGATTCAGTGTTATGGATTTTGTTGAGGCTTTTCAATTTGGGTTGTTTAGGAGATCATACTTGACACAACGGTAAACTTTTGAGGTGTTGGTAGAAGGACATATGGTTTACAATTTTCTCTCTTCATGGTTTCTCCTTGTTTTGGGAGGATGGTAACAACATGTTGTGAGAGATGATGTAGCTCTTGGGTTGTATGTGTGGATCATTGCAATTGTTCTTGGTACTTCATGTTTTGATTGACTTATCACACCTTGATGTATAGTGTGGATTGGTAGACTTGATATGCTTTGACATTATCTATGCAGTGGGAGTTCCTAGATATGTATGGTTTTCATTGACAGGTTTTATACAAAGAGCTTGGTTGTAGTTTATAGGTTGCATATGTTCTTGGCATGAGTTTACTGAGGTATTGATACCTTGGAGGTATGGATGGTTGGATGTATTAGCATGTGTTGTGGTTGCTATTTCCAATCATGTGGGTTTTTTACAGTTGACAACAGGTTGGTTAGAGCCTTTGTTATCACTTGGATTTGGTGCTTGTGCTCATGGATTGTTGCATCTTTTCCTTTGCATGTTCCTTTTCTTCCATAGGTGGCACGTTGGAGGATTAGAGGATTTCTTGCTTGAGATGGTGGTCACTTTGTTCTTATTGCAGGTATCTTGTTGGAGCATGAGAGCATGTTACAGATTCATGTGGTTTCATGGATGGCTATGATGATGTATATCATGCATTGATCCCTTATGCAATGTATACAACAAGTGGGAGAATGTTGGGGTATGGTGTTGTACACCATTGCATAAAATGTTTTATTCTATTATTGTAATTAAATAATTATTTAGTTGTGACGCACCTTGGTGGTGTGGATAATCACACTATGTAATTATTTTGTCCCACGTATTGATTGTATTGTAACATTGTATTACTATTTGTAGAAGACATGTGGCAGTAATTTAATATTGGGGAATTAAATATTGTTATAGCTTAGTACCCAATATTAGAAAAGGGGTCAGTGGTTTTGTATTCACATGGTTTTGTGGTATATGGTTTTACTTTACCACCAGTTGTATTTGTGTGAGCTTGTGTCTATAAAATAAAAGACATTGTAGTGGTTTTAGATTGGGGGAAGGTGAACACGCTGAGCAGGTTGGTTGTGGTTATTGAGTCTTTCTGAAGAGTGCATTTGTGAAGCATGGCATGGGATGTGTGGATTCATGCTTGGACACATGAAAGTGCATTGGAGGGCTTGATGTTTTAGAGGTATTCATTGTAACTCTTGTACTTGCTTATGGTTGATTAATATGATGGAGTATGGATGCTTTTGGAGGCTAGGATTTTCCCTCTTGAGGGTTTTCCCAGGGTAAATCTTGTGTTATCTTGTGGCTTGTCTATTTGATCTTTGCATTTGGAAAAATTGTATGCATGTTAATCTCTCTTGGGTTATGTGGGAAATGATTTGTGATTTTGGGTTTGAATGTTATATTTCCTTACAGCCATAAAATCAACTTCTTCAACCGCATGTACGCATCTTCCAAATTTTGAAATTCTGGTCAATTCCTTCCAGCAAGCTTCTTCCATAGAGTCCCCAAAATTCCCTTCAGGTTTGGAGACTGTGAGACAGTGATGAAAATTACATTGTTCTCGAAATATTCAAATATCAATGAAAGAACAATTCAACTTTAATTGAATATTAGACTAACTAGTCTTAGCATTTATCAGAAAGGTTTTTCTTCAATATTTTTAATTTTAATTGTACATCTGTTTAATTTCTCTTTTAGTTTTTTAATATTTAAGTGTTTATATTATCATTATAAAATAATGTTATATATATTTATAAAAAAATTGAAAATAATCATAAAGAGTGTATCAATCTAGAAAATAAAAACATTAAACAAAGTTTTTATGTGGCCAGAGCAAGATCAGAAGGAAAAAAGAAGATCATTCTAGTTATCTGATTTATCATCCATGACAATTCCTTATTATTATCATCTTCTTCACCATTTACACATACACATACATATACACATACATATACATACATACATACATACATACATATATATATATATATATATATATATATATATATATATATATATATAAAGAGGGAGATATAGATTTGGTTGACTAATAGTCCTAGACTTCTACTACATTCATCTCAAATTTCCTAGATTACAAAAATGAGGTTCTTCTTGATCATACCACTATCTAAAACACCCCAATGTTTAGTAAAACAACTCTTACCTTTTGCTTTTCTTTATATTTCTATTCACCATGTTAAACATGTTCTCTCAACATTATAATTTTTACCCTATATTCAAAATTTTGACTCTCGCCCAATGTGATCTTGTTTATGGCATAGTTCATGGTGTCAAATCTTGCTCTTTCTCAAAATGTTCTTTTAATTATATTATCAATGTTTTAGAAATGCCTTTCTCATGATGAGGCTATTTACAAACTAGTTTGAAATTCCTTAACTTTCTTTTTTGTTAGAGTGAAAGTTCAAAGCTTGTAATTTTTTGAGTGTTTTATAGAAATTCATGGTTCTCTTGAAGCTTTACACAGTTTTACACAATTTTTCACCATGCCCATAATATTACAAGGATGAAATGTTGACTTTTCATGAAACTTTGAACCCCTAATGAAAGTGGGGTATATCTATCTTTCTCTCACCCTTTAAATCGCCAATAACTACTATATACGAACCTTCCATTGGCTTTGAACCCCTAATGAAAGTGGGGTATATCTATCTTTCTCTCACCCTTTAAATCACCAATAACTAATATATACGAACCTTCCATTGGTTTATACATTTGTAAACATGTTTGGTTTGCAAATATGTATTGTTGCTTCAAACTTCTATAACCCCACAATTCAATATAGAATGTATAATGGTTGAAACCAAAAAACTCAAGCACACTCTTCCACAATTGCAAAATTGCTTCAAAATTCAACCTCCACTTTTGTTATGCTTATACACTTATGTTTGTGCATGTGCTAATATTTATATAGTTAGAAAATATTTTCTAGAGGAAAAAATAATGTCATTTTTTTGTAACAATAGAAATTCTACACCCTTTAAAATTTCAAGTTATCTTTAGTCTTGATTTGGTTTTCATTCCCATAGTATATTTTAGGGACCATATTAACTTGAGATCTAGATCTTTCTTTTGTGATATTGTAAATATTATTTATTAGATTTCAATTATTCTTTCTAATCTAAGACCAGTTTTCAGATTTTGAGTGATTTATTTAAGAGTAAAGTGTGACACTAGACATCAATTTTATGCAATATGTTTTTATGAATTTTTAAAAATTTAAATGTGTTTTTCTCAATCAACTACCTACTATGCTAGTTACAATGTCCATCTATTTGAAAAATGTCTATCACATTTAAATCCAACCCTTTAAGTTCCAAAGAATATTTTTAAAAACCATCTTTTTATTTGGCCTCCCATCTTCGAAAACAATAATTGTTTCTTGTCTATAATTGGTTAAATTTTCCTCCATTGTTGAAGCTTTCTTAGGGTGCATGCAATTGGAATCTCATTAACGACTAGATGTGCTCACAATTCTTCTACATCATGTTAATATTATTTCAATATGTTTAATATCATTTCAATAATACCGCACCTTTCATTTATCATTTCCTTCTACATTAATATTGGAAAATATTTTGTCAACAATCACCACTCTATTATCGAACTCTTTTATCTAACTCGACAATCACCACTAGTCCGTCAATCATTATAGACCTATGATTTGATATTTATATTTTATTTTATTTTTGTTTGAGATGCACATAGGATAAATTCATAAAAGGAATATTTTTTTTTTCCATTTAATTTTCAATGTACTTTGAAAGATGAAAATAGGGTATTGATAGTTCTTGGTAAGCTCACACATAATCACAACCCTTTTTTCCTTGTCCATAGTGAGATAGGTTGTTTCATTTCTTCTTTTCACAAGGATATTTTCACTCTTCTAACCCTGTCTTTTTTATTTTATTTTATTGAAAGGTTAGTAAATTGATTATATTTTTGTTTTTTAATTTATTGATACTTCTATTCTTTGTTGTCTTGTTATGCATATTTTGATGTGTAGATATAATAACTTTGGACCTCAAAACTATACATTTACAACTATTTTAGATGATAGAATGTATTTTAGACTACAACATGTAATGTAGATTATAGAATATCACAAAAAATGTGAACATTATGATAATTTCTTGGAGAAAGACACCAATCTTCTAGAATTAGGTCAGTTTCTTTGTATAATCTAGAAATTTGAATTTATTTTATCAAATTTCTATTGTAGTTTCCTCTATCTTAGAATTTGTATAGCCTAAATCTATTATTTTATCAAAATATTTTATGGTAATTTTAATATATTTTTATTTCTACAATAGAATAATAGCAAAAATAATTTCTTCTAAACTAATTTAATCCTCTTAAAAGATAAAGAAAAAATCAATATAAGAAACAAATTACATTACTGATCAAATAATTTTTAGATATAATATTTTGAGAAATTTAAACTTTATTATAAATATAATAATTTTATATATTTAACTTAAACCATAGACCATTTACAAAAGAAACTATTTTTCTCAAAAATATATCCCTTATTAATTAAACACAAGAAAGTTTCCTATAAAGAGTTTTTAATCATACACAACATTTTCTTCCATGTTTTCCAAATATAGATACGTTCTTCTCACATTTCAATTAAAAAAAGTCTCTACCATAAATTCTAAATTATTTTTCGAGTACCAGATGTTTTTCCACAATTGAAAATTTTTTATAAAGTATTAGATAGTAAAAATAATAATAAAACAAAACTGTAGTACCGCAGGATTCCATGGCCAATTCGCAAAAGATTTTATTTTGCGTTGGTTGCATCGCCCTGAGTTCGTTGTAAAGATGATACCTATGAATATCATCTGTCGTTGCATATTACGAACATTTAAAAGCACGTGTCAGTCTGCCAAACTTGTATGCGTTTGTTTAATTGGATGAGAACCAGCTACCAATTAATAATATTTATTTAGTTAACATAAAATTATTTAATTAAAATTATTATTTTCTTTATATTTATTCAATAATTTAATTAAAATTTTAAAAAATAATTCTATTGCTTTTCAATTATCATTTCATTTTCCTTAGGCTAATAAATAGTTAAATTAGAAAAAATAATTAACATCTTTTATTACATATTTTTAAATGTTTGTTCCTATCAATTACAAATGAAAATTTGTAAGTCTTTTTTACTTTTTAATTAAGTTGTTGAGTAGTAGAAAAAAAGTACAGCAGTAATTGAAAACTGGTGAAATTATTAACTTCTAAGTTATGTTTTTAAACAGTAAAAAGAAAATAAAATACTCCATACGATTTATTTTTATTTAGTTAAATAAATATCATTAATTAATATTAGAATTAGGAGAATCTAGGAAATAATTTGACAAGAATAAGTGAACATTGCAATACTGTATTTGGATGATCCAAATGTAATGAGTACAAAGCCTTGCTTATATAAGCAAGAATGAGACAATCCACATCATAGGTGGATTGACAAGTGCCACATAAGGTAGCACAAATCAGATGACAAGTGTCCTATAGGTGTCAACCTTAGGAACACTTGGAGTGTGCAAACCAACAACCTCCATAACCAAGTCATCAACCTTATGTGTCAATTGTTGAGTGATTTTTGAGGTGAGATGGAAATGCTTCCAACCTCAAAAGGTGTGTGCATGAGGTTAACCAAATAAGTTGGTAATCTAGAGGTCTCAATGGTTGCACATTTGATTAGACAAGAAGTTTTCTAACTTCATATACTTAAGTACACTTAAGTATAGTGAATAGATTAAATATTCACACTAACAATTAATTATTTATTTATTTACATAAAATAAGTTGGGATTGATAGTTAAGACTAATGAAATATGTGTTAAAATAAAATAAATAAATATTATACTACATAATTTAAATTTTTGGGATGCAATTTTTTTGTTAATAATATAGAAGTAGATTTCATAAAAAAAAAAAAAATATGATTGATTTAGACAAGCATTTTATATTTTGCTAACTAATGGTGCAAATCCAAATCTATGTGTAAACTTTGCATTAGAACTCATGAATTCTAAAAAGTAGACTAAATATTATTGGAACTTGATATGTTGGAAAAGTGAAACCCTATGGCTTAATTAGGATTTCATGGCTTTTTTCCAAACATGGATCACTGAGGGTTCAAATTGGCCAAGGGCATAAAATCAACTTGCAACCTAGAAGGTGAATCAATCAATCACTGTGATCTAAACCTCGATGGTTTTTGGGATGGATTTTGATTAAATGTAATGATGCAACAAGCTAAAAATGAAAATGCACTACTCTAGTATGAAAATAGACAATCTAGAAATTGACAAACAAATTTGATGACAAAAATAGACTAAGCAGACTTGTGTGCACCTATGATTTGAATTTTGACTTGATTTGACTAGAGAAGGCCTCCCAAAGTGCCCTTGTTTGGATGAATTAAATTGAATTATATCTTCACAATCCTCAAGTTCTTGGTCAATGGCTCTTTCCTTCCAAATATTGTCAGATATTTGTTAGTTGTAGAGATAATTGAGTTTTTGTATCTTATCAAGTTGTAGAATTTGAATGCAACAATGAACAAATGGTCTTCAATCTTCCTCCAATATTCTTTAGATCTGTAACTTGTTATCCTTGAATCTAGCAACACTCTATTCAAGGGATAACCCCCTTATGAAACTTGTTTGCTTCATAGTTTTGTGTACTTCAAGCACACAAAACAAGGTAAATTTTGATTCACCTCGACGCATAGTTCAAAACCTCAAATAGTTTGTTTGAGTGTTTCCCCTTGTTTATCTTTCCAAGACCTTCGAAACGAATATTTTTGTCAATCCCCAATCCTTTGGAGTTAGTCAAATTTTCACCCATGTTAGAGCACTAATTTTTAGTGCTCCTACATGAGCCTTATGTTAGAAAAATTAACTCCAAGTGTTGAATCGGTGATTTTCACCACTCCTACACTTTGCACTCAGCTCTTAGATGCACAAGCAGTGATTTTTGTTTGCTAGTACATTTCTTCTTTTGATAAGTCTTTTACATGCACAAGCAGTGATTTTTGCCGCTAGTGCATTTTCCCTCCATTTTGCACAAGCATCATTAATGCAACTTCAGTTCATTAATAACCACTTTAATGTCTTGTAAAGTGATTTTAAACTAATCTATATTCATTCTAATCTTCCATTCTCTCTTCCTCCTCATGTTGAGTGATTTTTGAGGTGATATGGAAATACTTCCAACCTCAAAAAGTGTGTGCATGAGGTTAACCAAATAAGTTGGTAACCTCTAGAGGTATCAATGGTTGCACATTCGGTTAGACAAGAAGTTGTCTAACCTCATATACCTAAGTACACTTAAGTATAGGGAATAAATTAAATATTCATACTAAAAATTAATAATTTATTTATTTAGATAAAATAATTTGGGATTGATAGTTAAGACTAATGAAATATATGTTAAGATAAAATAAATAAATATTATATTACTTAATTTAAATTTTCGGGATGAATTTTTTTTGTTAATAATATAGAAGTAGATTTCATAAAATAAAAAAAATATGATTTATTTAGAAAAAAAAAATTAGATTTTTCTAACTAATGGTGCAAATCCAAATCTATGTGCAAACTTTGCATTGGAACTCATGGATTCTAAAAAGTGGACTAAATATTATTGGAACTTGATATGTTGGAAAAGTGAAACCTTAGGGTTTAACTAGGATTTCATAGCTTTTTTCCAAATATGGATCACCAGGGGTTCAAATTGGCCAACAGTAGAAAATCAACTTACAACCTAGAAGGTGAGTCAGTCAACCCTTGGGCTCTAAACCTGGATGGTTTTAGGATGGTTTTTTGATGAAATGTAATGACACAACAAGCTAACAATGAAAATACACTACTTTGGTATGAAAATAGACAATCTATAAACTGACAAACAAATTTGATGACCAAAAATAGACTGAGCAGTCTTGTGTGCACCTATGATTTGAATTTTGACTTGATTTGACTACAGAAGGCCTCCCAAGGTTCCCTTGTCTAGATGAATGAAGCTAAAATATATCTTCACAATACTGAAGTACTTAGTCAAAGGTTCCTTCCTTCCAGATCATGTCAAATATTTTTTAGTTGTTGAGATAATTGAGTTTTTGTATCTTATCAAGTTGTAGAATTTAAATTATCAGTCTTCAATCTTCCTCTAATATTCTTTAGATCTGTAATTTGCACACTCAAAGAGAGGAAACATTGTGCCATATTGGGGCTTGCCTCATTCAAACCTTGTGTTGGTATTTCTACCTCCATAATGGAAAATTTTGATAAAAAAGAGCTTATCATTTTGAGGGATAGAGGTTAAATGAAAAATGAGTGATAAATCAACAATTGGATGCAAATCATCACTCAAATCAAATTTCTTGAATGAATAAAGCCATGGATATATCCTCGAGGCTTGATTTCTATTTTATTTGAAGAGCTACAAGTGTTAATCCTCACAAATAAAATGTATGCATAAATATTAACAAACTCACACAAAACTTGACATGATGCTTTGAAAATGAAATTTGCTCTTGAATGCTCTTGACTTGATAATAATTGCTTCCAAAAGTGTTTGATCACCAATTGTTTCTTAGTTCTTCTCAGTTGGTTTTAAAATGATGCAATGACTAGGTTTTCATATGCAATTAATCTAATTTCCTGCAAATTAAATCCTAATAGCTAACTTTTAAAATTTTACGAATGAAAGAGATTTATTCAAATGGAAAATATAAAGTACTAATGCGATGAAAATTGATCATTATTATAAGTGACACATAGAGAGGAGCTTATATGAAATTGTGCTTTCCAAGTTGACTAGAGCTTGAGATTCAAAATTTCAGGATGAGAGGTAAGAAAAGATGTTAATCATCAAGCCAATCTAAGTTGAAGTGTGCTTCCACAATTTCAAATTTAAGATTCGTAATAGAATTTTTCTTGGCCCGTTGATCCATAATTAGAGTTTACAAAATTAACTTGTAAATAAAATCTAATTATAGTAATTTCTTGATCTAATACAGAATTGCGTGATTATGCTTTTTAATCATTGAAATTAAAATAAGGTACACTTTAAAATCAATTATTGAAAAATAAACTAAATGGAACTAGAGAGAAATTGAGATAGAAGAGAGAAGAATGAGACAGAGGAATATAAGGATCACAACACATAGATTGATAACAGAGTTTGTCCAATGTGGACTACGTCTCTGGGTCTGATTCTCAATGTTGGGACCACTTTATTAATTTTTCCAAGCAATGATATTACCTTGATACAATTTCCAAGCTTCAAAAACTTGCAACAAATTCCTCACAATCTCTCTCAATTTACAATTTTTGGTGTATAATAACACCTTGTAATTTTTCTCCTCCAAAATTCTCACTCTGGAATTATTTCTCCAAGTAGACTTGCTTCAATAATTTATCTTCAAGAGAATTCTACCTCCAAGTACAAAGTCGCCCCCCTTTTATACAACTTTATTTGCTAATATGGGCTAAAACCATATTATTTTGCAAATATACCCATATCCCTTTTAAAAAAATAAAATTAGCATAATTCCCATAATATAACAAATTAATCTTTCAAAAATAAATCCTACTTTGGCTTTTATAATTCTAAGCCATACAATCAAAAGATGAACCCCTTTAACTATGGCTCGTTATAATTTTAGACTTACAAATAATAAAATCCCTTTCAAATGAATGGCTTATAATTCAAGCCTTTAATCCTTTCAGGATTTATTCCTTGAATAATCTTTATAAATTATTTTAATTCTTATTTAAGCCCCTTTAAATATTATAATTTGGGCTTAAAGGGGTTAATTGTTGAAATATGAGTTTACGGGCTTTTTTTCCTCTCCTTGTTTTATGGGCAAGGGAAGAGGATTTTAAGGGATAAAATCCCACCAAATCCTCCTTTCTTCTTTTAATTTTTTAAACTATATATTTTTTCCTATTTTCCTTCAATAATTATGGTTTAATCCATATTTATGCCAACTCACTACTCCTGCCACGTCACCACCTACCATGTCATCATGCTAATGTCATCAAAGTCAATCAGAGTCAAAATTTTGACCAACCTTTGACTAGCCATAACTTTCACATACGAGCTCCATCTTTTAGACTGAATATAGTTTTAGAATTAGCGTGACGAGCACTATGACTTGGCATCATCTTTTTTATTTTGAGACAATCAATTTTTTTCCTTTTTGAACCCCTGATTTGCCTGTTTGACCAAACCTTTGACTAAGCATAACTTCTATATATGGACTCCTTTTGAGCCCATTAAAGTTTCCTCAGGATCGTGTCAATGAGCTCTATGCATTGATGATTCTTTAGATAAATTCTGAGGCTATGAAATTTTTTAGGTATTTTGGATCCATCTGGATCACCTGCAACCATTGCTCACCAACCTTTTCATCACATATAACAATTTTTAGGGAATTCAATTCGCAAATAGCTCTCAATAACCTCATCAAACGAGAACGTTCTCTCATGTAAAACTCATTCAATTTATTTAGTTTCCTAATTTCCTCCAAAAGTTCTCCTAGCCCTTCATAGAATGAAATGTCTAGACATTCCAACTACCCAAGTTTTTGAATTGATGGTGGAAGGTCTTTTAGTCCTAGTAATGAAAAAAAATTTAACATTTTTAGAGAGCTCAGATTCCCACTTAGGTCATAAGGTAACTTCTAGATTAGGTGGCAATTGATAATAGACCACATTTGAGTAGATGGCATATGACAGTAACTCAAGGGAATCTCCTCCAAATTGTTGCAGTGGTCCAAGTTAAAACTTATCAAGTTTACATTATTGAATGTGGATGTATATTCAAACCATCGGCATAAGCTTAATGATAGATTCTCTATGTTTGATAGAGCATTGGATTCTTTTCGAGTAGGAAGTGCCATCAACCTCTCCAAGAGGATGTTTTTGAGTTTAGTGAGGGAAGATAAAACACTTAGACCTTTTATCATTCACATCTTTGTACTGTAATTGAATACCATAAGAAAATTTATCTTCTTCATAGATTTTAGAATTGAGGGAAGAAAGCATTAAGTTGAAATAAATTATAACAAGAGAGCCTCTACCTCAAAGAAATTCATCTCTTTCCCGTGATTCTCCTCCATAGGGCCTACTTAAATGAATTAGAAAAGAAATCCAATTAGAACATTGTGCATGTTGTCTATGGTTTCTATTTATTTGGGTTAAATTATCATTGCATTGAAGTTGAATACAAGAGATGGAAAAATTAAAGCAAAAAAGAGTGCTTGAGGTTACACTATGGAAAAGGGCATACAACAAATTCACCACTAGTAATTCACTGATGAAAAATTCACTGCCAACAATTCACCGTAGGAAAATTCATCTCCATGAAAAATTCACCTCAAGGAAAATTCACCACCAACAATTCATGGTGGTGAATTGCTAGTGGTGAATTTTCCTTAAGGTGAATTTTTCATGCTAATGAATTTTCTCATGATGAATTGTTGTTGATGAATTTTCCAATGGTGAATTGTTGATGGTGAAATTTCCTAGAAGAATTCTGAATATTGTGTTCCATTGTCCTATATATGATGAAGTAAGAAAAGAACACTGCATATATCCACAGATTTTGAATATCTTACCTAGGATATTTAGTCTACCCAAAAAACACTATTTTCGAGTATCAAGTTCATTCTATTAATTTTTAATGTGAAGTAGAAATATTTTAATACACATGCCAACAAGTTTGTCAAAATTAAAAAAAAATCATGAATATGTCAAAAAACGTTAGGTGAATTTGATGAAAATGATATGTAAAATACATGTTGGTTTAAATATCATTTTATAAGATTTGATTTGTTTAGATAACTCATTTGGAATCACATTAAAAGATGCATCTTATTGAGGAAGCTAATGTGATTTTAGATGAACCATCTAAACAAAACAAAAAATAGAATGCGATATTTAAACTAATGAGATTTCATATGAACTATCTAAACAAATTAAAACTTAGAATACAATATTTAAGGTTTCCTATAACATATTTTTGCAATAACCCAACTATGCAAATAGAGAGAAATTGACCATCAAATGTTGTGTCATTAAGCAACTCCCATTTCTATGACATACTTTTCTCCTTCCTAGGCATCATGAACCTTTTCTTGAGGACTACACTGTCTTGGTACCCCAAATGCAAGGAAAATTATTGGATTACATTATCCTGAAAAAAGTATAGCTCTAAGGTATTTCTGTTTGAGATTGTTGCTCTACTCCTGATAATTGCTACAATGTCAACTTAATGTTTAAAAATGATAAAAAAAAATATGGTGTATCAAAAAGAAAGGAAATTATGATGAAGTACTAGTCAAATTCAAAATATTTTTGTTTTCAAGTTCTAATAAGATGGAAAATGCATCATGTCACTGGAGATTCCGAACATAAACCCATATGTCCAACAATGCATCAACGTAGATTTTCTTGTCCTCTAGAAATAATTGTAAGTATTGGAAACATTCTTTGGAAAAATCATCTAATCAATCAATAGTATTTTCCAATATTCTAATTATTGGCAGACAGGGGTGCAACAATACGTAAACAGTGTTGTGACTAGGTGATCAATGGATAGAACAAAAAATATAAAACATAAAGAAAAATGCATAGATATATAGTGTAAAATGACAAACAAAAATTTAATATTCATGCATTCATTTTCATATTCCTTCACTCCAAAATTACAAAATTACAAAGTACTTGCTTTGTTTACACTACAAAGTAAAACATAAACAATTTGTACTATTGTCCAATATAATGATGCGACACTAACACCTAAACTGTTGCTTACTACAATGGTGAAGCTGTTGCTATTAAATTGCTGCATCTGATAAACATTCCATTCTATTGTATCCTTGTTCTGTGTTGAAAATTCCTTCTACTACTATAGGGTCTCCACAAAATACAAAAATAAAACTACTTCATAAAACCAACTATTGCATTCCCTTTTGTCTTGTTTTAAAAATCAAGCTTAAAATTGAGTGCTTAATTTCAAATTCAAACTTATCTACCATATTAACTTCTACCTGGTCAAATAGGTTACAAGAAATCATATGTGGAGGTAGGTGAGAGAATTCTGACTGAAGATTAATTTTTTGAAAAATCCCCCTTAATCTAAAGTTAGATATCATTATGCAATTTCCTTTTATAGCTTATCTCTGAAGTTGTCCACAATGCCAAGCCTATCTCTTAGGCATTCAAATTTGTCTTTTGGCAATGCCCTGGTGAATATATCAACAAGGTGTTCTTCAGATCTCCAATATTGTAATTCAATCCCACCTTGTTCTACCAACTCCCTTATGAAATGATATCAGATCTTGATGTGTTCGCTCCACCCATGGAAGATAGGATTCTTTATTAGAGCTATTGAGGAAATGTTTTCAAAATGTATGACTATGTTATCTTCTTGCTGTTCCTTCAAGTCTGCAAGTATCCTTCTCAACCAAATAGCCTAACATGTTGTTGCATTTGTTGCAATGTATTTAAATTCTGTTGTGCTAAGAGAGACAATTGGATGCTTCTTGGATTCCCATGAGATTACACCTAATCCAATGTGGAACACATATCTTGATGTGCTCTTCCTATCATCTACATTTCCTACCCAATAACTATCCATGAAACTAGCTAACTTGAACTCACTAGATGCACCATACAAAATTCCATAACTTTCTATTCCATTCACATAACTTAAGATCCTTTTTCCTGCTTGCCAATGCATGTCCTTAGACTTTTCCATGAACCTATAAATCAAACTTACTGCATGCATTAAATTAGACCTAGTTGATGTCAAATACATTAAACTTCAAACCATACTTTTGTGGAGGGTTTGGTTCACATCATTGCTACTATCTTCTTTGCATAGTTTTTGACCTGTTGCTATTTGTGTTGGTGCAAGTTTGTTGTTCTACATTTTAAACCTCCTCAAAATCAGTTTGACATAGTTAGTTTGCGAAATAAATATGCCATGTTTTGTTTGTTGAACTTCAATACCAAGAAAATAATTTAGCAAACCTAATTCTATCATCTAAAACTCATTTTTCATCACATCTTTGAAATCAAAAATCAAGTTGTTACTATTTCTAGTAAAAATCAGATCATGTACATATAAAACAACAATTAAAATATCACCTTTAGCTACTTTGATGTAGAGTGTGGGATCACTACTACTTTTGTTGAAGCCATTTCTCATTAAATATGAGTCTATCTTGTTGTACCATACCTAGCTTGCTTTTTTCTACCCATAAATATATTTTTAGATCCTATATACGTTATCCTCTCGCACTAGGACTTCATAGCCAAGTGGTTTCTCCACATATACCTCTTCTTTCAACAATCTGTTTAAAAATGTTGACTTCACATCCATTTGAAACACCTTCCAATTGTGTTGGGTTGCAATTTCTATGACTTCCCAAACTATTTCCAGCCTTGCAACTGGTGCATAAGTCTTATCATAATCTATATTGGGTTTTTGTTTGTATACTTTGACAACTAGCCTTGCTTTGTGTCTTTCAATTTTGACTTCTATTGTACACTTAGTCTTGTAGAACCACTTCACTTCAATTACTTGTTTACCATTGGGTAAATTGGTCACCTCCCATGTTTTATTCCTCTCTATAGCTCCAATTCTTCATCCATGGCCTTACACCACTTCTCTTCTTGCACTGCTTCCTCAAAGTGTGTTGGATCACTATAGGAGAATAATGTAAAATATAATTCTAATCAAAATCAGCATGCCTTTTGTTGTCATAAATCTCCCTCACACTCTTTATCTTTCATGGCATTAATGATGCAATTTTAGGGTATAAATTACCTTTTGATCTGCTACTACTCTAACATTTAGAGTTGGTGTACTATTGGTTGTCGAAGCTACTCCTCTATTGTACTTTGGAGCTCTTACTCTATTGTGTCTATTCAAAAATGTTGTTATGCTGAACATTGTCAGAGTTGCTATTTTTTTTATAAGATAAGCAGTATTTACATGGTTTTGTACCTTTTACACAACAAGCCTCAAGGGTGAAAAAAGATCAATTCCAAAGAACAAAACAACTAGCTAGAAAACACTATAGACATAGTAGACTAACAATCAATAGTAACACCACACAACAATGGTAGACTAACTAGCATTCTCCCATTTCTGAGAGAGGAGGTTGAAAAGATCATCCTTGACCACTTTCAGGCCTTCTTTAAGAGTCTTGTTATCCATCTTGTCCTTCATCACAACAGAGAAGGTGCTAGTCACATAGTGGACCAACTTGACAATGAACTGGGTCAAGCCATTGAAAATTTTCTCCATCTTCCCCATTTGCTTTTGCAACCCACGAAGCTCCTCCCCTTTATCCATAGTCTTCACAATATTCGCACGCTCGACATCCTGAGGGTCAAAGGACTAGGAAGTTCAGTTCTCATTAAGCATTTTATTGAAGTTTGAAAAGTTGCTAGGCCCTTCAACAAACTCCTCCACATTCCTATTACCTTTGTTGTCAAACCACTCCCCATTAGAATAAATTTCACTAATCTACACTTTCTTGTTATTTTTTTCCAACCTACCAGATCTCCTGATGTTGGTACATTTTCAACCCTAGTCTCCATTATAGCAGCAACGATAATATCCCCCATGGAATCTCTTCCCACCACATTCTTCCCTCTAATTTCCATGGCCATTGTATCCATCAAACCCTTCCCCTAAGTTGTTGCTTTGTTGAGTACCGCCAAAGTTACTATTTTCCAATTCTTTGCAGTACTTTCTCCCTGAGCTAGTCCTCTCTTGAGCTCCTTCTTGGTTGTTGTCTTTTGAAACTTCCTCACAATCAAAGGGTATTATGATTGAAATACCCATTTTTCTATCCACCATTCCATGCCATGATTCATTCTCAATGAACACAACATCCATGTTGATCACTACCTTTTTGGTGATGGGATTTTACAACTTGTAGGCTTTTGATTTCTCACTATTTTCTATGAAAATGCATTTTTCACCCTTATCATCAAATTTCTACATTTTGTCTTTTGGTACGAATGCATATTCCACACAACTGAAGATTCTTAGGTGTTGAACACTCCACTTGTTATTTGTCCAAGCCTCTTGTGCGATCCTATAATAGACATCCTTTGTAGGACACATATTCAATATGTGTACAATTGTTGCCATAGTTTCACCCCAAAATATGTGTGATAGTCCTTTTACTTTTAGCATACTTGCTACCATGTCTTGAATGGTTCTTTTTTTCCTCCCAACCACTTTTTTTTGCTATGGGGTATACCTTGTTGTGATATTTTTATGAATGCCCTCACTCCTACAAAAAATTAGGAATTATTTGGAGATGTACTCTCCCCCTCTATCTATTCTAAGGAATTTGATATAGTGACCACTCTCCTTTTTAACTTCTGCCATAAACCATTTAAATTTCTCAAAGGTTTTCAAATTTTTTCTCAAAAAATAGACTCAATTTTTTTTGCTGTAATAATCTATCAATGTCATGAAAAAAGTGTTTTCAGCTAAGGTGGGGGTTTTCATGGGTCCACACAAATCTAAGTGCATTAATTCAAGAGGTGCATTTTCTCTCCTAGAGTACCCTAATTGAAATGTTTGTCTATGTTGCTTTCCTAAAATGCAGACTTCACATTTCCCATCTACTTTTACAATAAATGGTAGACTACTAACTATTCCTTTCCTGGACAATAAAACTTAACTAGAAAAGCTTAAGTTCCTATACCTTAAATGCCAAATTTTAGATGGGACTTTGATAATTGTTTTGAATGTAGACTGTTATTCCACAATTGATTTTTTTTGTTCTGCTATCAGTGCTAGTGAAAATTGCTATTTTTTTCCTTTTGTTGTGTTTTTCATAAACACTATATGCATCCTTAGAGGAAATATTATGTTTCTTTTCATTTGCATTGCTACCATCACTTTCTTGCTACCTCCTTTGTCAAATATTTTGCAATCTCCATTTTCCATCAAGATTCTATAACCATTTTGGACCATTTTTCCAATGCTCGATAGATTATGCTTCATATTGGGGGCATAATAAACATCCTATATTTTCTGCCTCTCACCATTCTTTGTTTGGATGTTGACTACACCCTTTCCAATAATAGGGACTTTCTCATCATTTCCCAATTTGATTTCTATTTTTATATTACTATCTATGGAGGAAAATAAATTTGTGTAACCATCCATGTGGTTGTTGCATTCACTATCCAAGTACCAAAATTCATCATTGTTGTGTTCAACAAGGTTGCAAACAATGAAAACATTGGACTATTTGTCATTTTTCAAGTTTGTTCTCATTAGCTATATTTTCATTTTGACTCTCATTATTGCATTGCTTCTTCCTACACTCACTAGCATAATGACCATACTTGTGACAGTAAAAACACTGCAAATTACTTTTGTCATAGCTCAAATTTGAATTGTTGTTCTTCTAGTTTTGGTTTACTGTTTGTGAATTGCTTGGCTCCTCTTGGTTGTTTGAGTCTCCTCTTCAAGAATTACTTGTTTTGCTTCCTTTTTGATCTTTTCCTTTACTATTTATGTCTCTTCCCCAACCTCTTCCATTGGTTTGAGCTTTGAAAGCTTACTCTAGGGAAGGAAAATATCTATTTAATCATTGCTTATGGGTTTATAGTGAACCCATCAACTCATCTATAGTCATTTTGGACAAATAGTTTGCCTCTTCAATGGAAATGACTATACGATCAAACCTAGTAGGCATACTTAGGATTTTATCAATAATCCTTTGTTCTTCCATTGTTTATCCAATAATTCTAAGCTTATTTATGAAAGTAGACACCTTGGTGTGAAAGTCTGAAATTGACTCACCATCTTTTATTTGTAGTCTCAAAATATCTTCTCAAGAGCTGCAACTTAACCAATATCACTTTATTTGTCCCCTTATAGTTTTTTTTGTAGAATTTACCAAGCTTGTTTTGAGTAGTTGGCTTCTACAATGCATGGGAAGATAGCCCCAGCCAAGGTTGCCTCAATCAAACTGAGGGATTTTGCATCCTTCATACGATTTTTTTTAATTGATTCTTTTGTGCATTAGAGAGGGCTGCATAGGCTACTTGGATTGTAATATTAGTGAAACCATTGATGACCAACTCCCATAGGTCATTAGCAACCAAGTTTTTCTTCATCTTCTTATCCCAAATTTCATATTTCTTCTCATCAAAATTCAATGACTACTACCAACCTTTGCTCTCTCCTCCTGCCATTTTTCTCAGATACCACTTGTTGGCAGGAAGGGTTGCAACAATACAAAATAGTGATGTGACTGGATGATGCATATAACAAAAAATAGAAAACACAAATAACATTGCACAAAGATAGCATAAAATGACACAAAAATTTAATATTCATGCATTCATTTTCATATATTCCTTTTAACTCCAAAATTACAAAATTATAGATTACTTGCTTTGTTTACATTAAAAATAAAACATATACAATTTGGGCTACTGTCCAATATAATGATGCTACACTCACACCTAAACTATTACTTACTATAGTGTTGAAGTTGTTGTTGTTAAATTGTTGTGTCTAATAAACATCCCCTTCTACTATATCCTTGTTCTATGTAGAAAATTCCTTCTGCTATTGTAGGGTCTCCACAAAATACAAAAATAAAGCTACTTCATAAAACCGACAATTGCATTTCCTTTTGTCTTTTTTAAAAAAGAAAGCTCAAAATTGAGTGCTTCATTTCAAATTCAAAATTTTCTACCACATTAAATTCTTCTAAGTCAAATAGGCTGCAAGAAATCATACATGGGGGTAGGTGAGAGAAGTTTGAGTAAAGATTAATTTTTCCAACACTAATTAGCCCTAGTTTGTAATAATCTAATATGCATTCTCCTATAGAAAAACAATTATTTTCTCTCTCCCAAGCCTCATGGGATTTCCCATGCAAATAACTTTCAATCACCTTTAGAGAAAGTGGCATGCCTTCACATTCGTCTTGCAGCTGTAATCCAATAAATGGCATTTATTAGATGATCAGTTAGAGGGAAAGATAATTGTGCATACAATCAGATCCATAATTTTGGAAAATAACCTACTTTAAACTTCAACATTACCTAAAATACTCTTCTTCAATCAATAACATATTAGATCTAAGCATTTATTTTATTCATTGTGCATAATCGAGTGTCTGAATATTTCTTGAACATTCCTTATCTTTTCAAGGCTAAGGACAATACAAATTTGACAAAATTTTCATCATTGCACTTTCCCTTTGTTTCTTTGTCTGTGAAGATATTGAACATAAGATGTGGGCTACTTAGGAATAGTAAACTATTTTTTTCAAAAATAAACCCCTTATTAATTACATACATGAAAGTCTCTTACAATTCTAGGAGTTTTTAGTCATACACAACATTTTTCTCCCATGTTTTTCAAATGTGAATGCCTACTTCTCCTATTTCACATAAAAAATCCACTATAAATTCCAAATTATTTTTCATGTACCATATATTTTTTAAATAAAAAAAAAAATATAAGCTTAAAAGAAAAAACTATACCTCTTTTACCAAAATTGACTAGCTAAAAATTAAAAATATGCCTACTTTACCAGATTTGTATTTGCAGTTCTTGGAATCAATGTTTGTTGAAAAGACCAAAAGTAGAACAGTGACAGTGCATCCTCTTTGCATAAAAATGACAAATGATACACTTGAGTTGACAAGATTGCAGGGATAGTGGAATTGTCTTAGGTTTTTATATAAGTTTTGAATCTCGATCATTGAAATAGTAAATTTTCCAAATTTTCTCTAGACCAAACATCATCCAAAATCACTAATGTTTGTTGCATTTTCCTTAAAATCAATTACTTCTGCTTCATGCACGCATTTTCCAAATTTTGAAATTCGTATTTCTTTGTTCTAGTAAGGTTCTTCCAGATAGCCCCAAAAATTCCTTTTAGGTATGGAGACTTTGAGACGGTGATGAAAGTCACATTGTTGTCGAAGTATTCTGATATACATGAAAGAATGATTGAATTTTAGACTAACTAACCTTAGCATGCATCAAAAAGGATTCTCATAAATATCTTAAAAATAAAAGAGGGGTAAAAATTTATTCAATCCAGACAAGAGCAATACAAAGCAAGGGAATTGCACATCCTTATGAATCTCCATGAATTGGTCCAATTTTTTTGAGAAATCTAGGAGTAATTGATCCCTTTCTGTAATATTACAATCTTGCAAATGATTAGAATCCCATTTAGCCAAACAATCAACAACCTTATTCCATTCACACGAAATATGATAGAAAGAAACAGAATCCAAGGAAGCACAAAGATTAAGAATCTATTTTATAATAACAACCAAATGCCAACTAACATCCTCTAACTGTTTCCTCTTCAACAAAGTCACAACCACCTAAGAATCAGATTCACAAATGATCTGTCTCCACCCGAGAGCATAACTATGCTCCACAACACATAAAATGGCAAGATCCTCCATCACATTATTAGTGTACCAACCCTTATAAAAAAAAAAGATAAAGTCGACAATCCTAGAACTAGTCTGCGCAACGCTTCCAATACCAACATGACTAGGATTTCCATGAGAAGAACCATCTGTGTTGATTTTCAACACACCTTGAGGAGGAGGACACCAACACCCCTCCCTATTTATCTTCTAAAGGGGATGATGACATCTATTTCTCATGATCTGACCATCCCTCTAATCAACCCTCCACTAAAGAGGAAGATTGAGACAAGTACAAAAGGAAACCTCGCCTGGATCCACACCCTAAGCCAAGTCACACTTAGCCACAATAGTTTCACCCACATAATGAAGAATCCTCCACCATAAATGTTGGATAGCTAGCTTCACATCTTGAAAAATCCTACAATTCCTCTCCAACCAAATATGCCAAATAATAAGAGTTGATCCCAAAACCTAAGTAATTTGAAGGAAAGAGGTCTTAACAGGGGCCTTCCCCCACTAGGAAAATAAATATGCCAAAGAAGAGACATGCCAGCAAGTTAGGTTCCACATAGCCCACCAAAGGTGGTAAAGCCTCCTAGAAAAGGGACACTAAAAGAAGAGATGAGAGACAATCTCTTCACTTTTACAACACAAAACACACATTGAGGGCCCCTGAAACCCTCTCTTGCACAAGTTATCTTGAGTAAGAAACTTGTTTTGGACCACCAACCATAGAAAAAAATTGCACTTGGGCCAAGAAAATCTATTCCATACTTGCTTCCACCAAGGAGCCTCAATGTTCCCAAACACTTGCCTAAGAAACTCACCATAACCAGTAGAAACCAAGTACTTATTAGATAAATCACTATTACTCCAAGCCAGGACATCCCACCTTGCCATGGAATTGCATTGTTGTGAGGCAAGAATTTGAGCCAACTCTTGCCTATCTCCCTTTCACCCTCTTGACAACTAATCTGAGAAGTGCTTCCATCTAAGACTAGCAACCAGTCTAATATTCTGAATAGAATTATAATGCTCATTGTGTTCCAACCAGTAGTAGCAAAATGGTCACAAAGAGACCAGAGGTGAGGGTAAGTAGAGAGAATAGGAGGATGAACATCACAAGAATCCCACCAACAAAGAGCACGAGAACCCATATGACATACCCAAAAAATCGCCTTCTTGACCAACAAATCCACTAATTTGAAGGTATTCTAAATCATAGATCACATTCCTTCTATAGGAAAGTGAGGAACATCAAAAGTGTTAATATCCTTAAGATAATTCTGGGTAAGAATACAAGCCCAAAGTTGAAGCTGACTAGTACACCAACACCAATATAACTTGGTAGCAAGATCTTACCCATTCAAAATAGTAGAATGTAAATGATGGCCCATTTCTTTTTGTAGCCTACACTTCGTATCCCACTTAACAAGACTCCACTTAGCCGATTGCAAATTACCACTCCAAATAAGTTTTCATGAGAGTGCCTCAAATTCCCTTAGGAAATACAAAGGAGTCATCTAAGAAAAAAACCTATAAATAGGGAGAGCCTAGATAATGAACTTTAGAAGAGTCACTCTTGAAGCAGTAAAAAGCGAACAGTGAGTCCAATGATTTACTTTATTGCACAAATTATCAAGCAAGATTTTCCAAGAAGACCTTGGCTTCCTACCAACATCAAGAGGTATTCTGAGATAGAAAAGGGGAAGAGACCCAATCTCAAACGTCAAAATATTAGCAATATTCCATTGAATAGATTGGGGACTATTAAGAAAGAAGATAGAAGACTTGTGCTCATTAACTTTCTAACCAAAAGTAGCAAGGTAAATATCCAAAGCCCACCAAAAAATAAAAAATCCTCCTAAAGACAATCCCTCCCCATAAGGGAAGTTTCATCCACAAACTGAAGATGAGAGAGTTATGGTAGACCATTCCCCATCCCCAACCTTGAATCCTTCCTTGGACAAGCCAAGACTTAAGAAATTTTCTCAAACCCTTAGCCATAATAATAAACATATTAGGGGAAAGAGGATCTCCTTGATGAAGGCCCCTGGAAGCCTACAAAATCTCAGAAGGTTCCCCATTCATAGGAATAGAAAAAGAGGAAGAGGTAACACAACTCATATTCCAATTGACCCAATTTGTACTAAAACCAAATCCTAAGAGAATTTTCAACAAAAAATGCCACTTAACTCTATCATAAGCTTTGGTCATGTACAATTTGATAAACAGAGATTTCTCCTTAGAAGTTTTCATAGAGTGAATGAATTTAGAAGAAACCACCAAAACATCCAGGATCTATCTACCATCCACAAAGCCTCCTTGCTCCTCATAGATTATAAAAGGAAGAAAAATTCTTAGCCTCTCTGCAATCAATTTGGTAATAATTTTACACACCACATTACAGAGAGCAATAGGTCGAAAGAATTCAAGTTGATCAACACCTTCCTTTTTAGGAATGAGAACGAAAAAATTAGAGTTCAAGGCACAAAGCATCTGCTTACTACGAAGAGATTCCCAAGTAACCTCTAGAAAATCTAAACTTATAATATCCCAAAATTCCTAAAAAAATTCAACAGGAAAACCATCTGGACCAAGGGCTTTACCTTTATTCATCGCAAAAAACAACCTCTTCAAATTCTAGTAAAGAAATTGAATGAATGAGGAAATCATTTATCTCCTTGGAGATCAGGGAAGGAGTGGAAGCAAGGATCAAATTCTCCTCATTTTCTGTAGGGGGGAAATGCTAAAAAAAAAGTGCAAAACAAAATTGTCTTGCCTCACAAGATAAAGATTGCAAAGAAGAAATGTGGATCCCATCCATAGTGACCAAAGAGGAGATACAACTTCTATTACGATGAGCCTACAAGGAATGATGGAAGAAATCGATATTCTTGTCCCTTTCTTGAAGCCAATTATTTCGAGCATTTTGCTTCTAGAAGATCTCCTCCTGAAGCTCCCACTCTTCCACTACTCCCACAGCTTGTGATTCTACTTCACCCATTTGAGAAAAAAAAATCTTGAATTTTGTGAGTAATCACATCCAAGAACGCCTAGGAATTCCTCTTCATAACCTTAAAGTTACAAAAACTCATCCTATTCCATCTCTTAAGGTGAAATTTAACATACTAAAGTTTCTTCACAAAGGTGTACATAGCTGTACCATAAGTTGGGCTTCCATCACATCACCACTGGGCCATAAGATCATGTAAAGAAGACTCTTGAATCCACATAAGCTAAAACTTAAAAGGAGGATTCTTTGGAGCTATAAAATTTATTACTAAAAGTTTAATTGGCTAATGATCAAAACCCCTCCAATCAAGAATCATAAAACCAGTAACTAGCCTACCTCCCATCAGAAAATAGGAAACAAGAAATCTATCGAACCTTTCAGAGATTACTTCCTCTCTACGCCATCTATTATTCCAAGTAAAAACTCCATTAGAAGGCTTAACATCAATTAAAGCAAGAAAATCCACATTCTCCTAAAAAAGATCAGAAGCAGGACCAAGCTAGTGCAACCCACCTCTTTTCTCCTCCAAGCTCAACACAATATTAAAATCACCAGCTAAAATCCAAGGAAGATATGGAGCACATGATCCAGCATACCTTATATGATCCCAAAGCTAGATTTTTCCACAAATATCAATCAGTGCATAAACATTGGTAACCAAAATGGTCTCACCAATTTTCAAGGAAGAGGCAACCATGGAAATAGTAGAGTGACTAGAAATACACCAAAGTGGAGCAATATTTCTTGGATCCCAAAAAAGAGCCAAACCCCCAGAACTCTCTTGAGAACCAATGCACTAACACTGGCCAAAATAACAAATACCAGAAGCATACTGAAGCATGAAATCAACTAAAAGTTTAGTCTCTTGAACACAAAAAATGTCTGGAGAATTATCAACAACTAGATCATGAATAACCTCTAGATGGGAGGTGCTATTCAACCCCCATACTATTCCGTGAGAGAAAAATCATGGGGGAGATGGAGAAAAGTGGGCATCAATGGGTTTAACATACCCATATTCCATCAACAAATCTCTAATATGCTTAATCTTCTCAAGATCCTTCTTGCAACCACTTTTAGAGAGTGCTTAGAAAATCCCTTCATAATCGAGCAATGTTGCACCCCCAAGGCTGGAGAATACTCCTTGCTTCTACTAGAAACTAGCTCCTTCTTTTCCAAATCTGCCAAACAATGTCATCTTAATCTTGCATAGTGTCATTCAGAGATACGAGTGGATCTTACATACCCTATGATAAATGAACATCTTGACCAGAACCCTATCCCTACCCCACAATACAACTCATACCAATAACATCAGAAGGCACATTCGACAAGATTCCTTCCTTTAAGGCTGAGGTGTCCAACACCTTAAACCAATTAAAGTGCTCTTCATTCTTCCTGTCCTTGAACGATCTCTTCTAACCATGACCCTTATCCCGAGGCTTAACTGACACAAATCCATCTTTATCTGATTCACCCTCCATCAAGGAAAATTTCCCTTTATCCACCTTAACTACTTTTGGAGCCAAATAAAAAGGGGAGTAATTAGTAGGAGGATATTTATTTATCCTACAACAATGCTTGTTAAGATGTCCATACTCATTACAAATCCAACAATTCAAAGGAAGGTACTCATAATCAAGTATTTGAATCAGGGATAAAGTACTGAGAAAAATTTCTAGAGAATTTGGCAAGGGATTATTCAAATCAGCCTCCACACAAATCCAAGATAAGGAAATAAAATTTATTTCAAGGGTTTGTTGAGATTGCAATAGGCTTACCAAGGATAGCTGTAATTCGTTGTAAAATATCTTCTCTCCAAAACTCTAAGGGGAGCTACAGTAGATGGACCTAGACCAAAACCATCAATGAAAATTCTTCAAATGTATTAAAACTCATATACCATGGTCTTATAAACAACCCAACATGATTATAAAAGTAGGGTCCTCCCTCAAAAACTCAATTCATATTAGCCATATTGGAAAAGACAACCACAAAATAGCTATTTGCAGCCACCATTAACTCCATGTCACCATCAACCTTCCACGTACACCTTATGCAAGCATCCAAAGCAAGCAAAGGAATATAGATCCCAAGAAATTTTCAAATTACAGAATTTCTACTCCAATAATAAACATCATCAGCCAAAAATTCTAGAGAAAGAACCAAGATTGGATGATCCCAACTCCTAGGCAAACAATGATTCACCTTCTTCAATTTGGGGCCCTCCCCCACAAAAAAAGACTCAGACTAATAAGCTTTCAACCCTTATGAAGATCCATTGTCAAACCCACCATGATTAGCCACCACCAAACTGTAAAAGACCTACTACTCCCCCATGATCCAAACAAAAGAAACCCCCTGAAAGAAGAACTAACCCAACCCCAAACACCAAGCATAACCAAGGAAACGAAAATGAAACAACTAAACACCCCTCACAAGCTAAAACAACCCCCCACAGTAAATCACAACCACAAAAACTTGTTTTTTCCACATGAAAAGCCATCACAAGAAAGAGAGAGGGAGAACCCATGACCTATTCTAGGCCACATGCCTCCAAACCAATGCATGCACAACCCTCCATCCAACTCCTTCTCATAAATATCTTAAATTTTGATTGCACAATTGTTTTAAATAAGGTGGAAATTTACTAATAGGTGTAAATTTGCTGTTAATTTTTTTATTGAAATATATTATCAAAATCTCTATCATTATATAAAAAAAATAAACAATTTGTCCAAATCAGAAAGTTGTCTTGGGCTAAATAGTAACATGTAGGGGATCCCATTCTCAAATTCTTTCAGGAAATTTGAATGATAAATGATATTTTTATCATATATCATTATCTTCATCAATAGTGCTCAATTAATTGAACTAACTATTTGACTATATTAATATTTAAACACTCTACACAAAAACCGTCATAGAGAAAAGACCAATACCTCTAATTTGATGATCATTGCAGAGAGCTAGTGCTAAACTAGTTTTACCTCCAGTAGCAATGCATTGCACCACAACAAATGACACCTCATTCTATATCAAAATACCCTTCAAATACTTAATGCATTTCTCTAATCCCACATAAAATATAAAATCTCCAAGAACAACATATGTGGAATCCTCTTCTATTTCAATACTATCAATAAAATGAACATAATCCATGAGCTAAGTTGTTTGCAAATTGCGAATTGTTAAGCTTCTTTGCAATTTCAAATGTAATTCTACCTATTCTTCTCTTAAGATGCATTTTATATAAGTAATAGATGTGGTGAATGAACATTCCCCCATATTTCCAAGAAGTTTTGGGTATGTACAGGATCATGATGGGCCAAAAAGTGGTGATATGATGGGTATGTGTAGGGTATGTGGCTAACGACTTTTATTTTACCCAAAATTGATGAAACAAAAAGGGTTTTTAAAGGAGATTCTCAGATTTCCACCAATATAAATTATGTTTTACTTTGAATTTAATAAATAATTATTATTCATGAATTTTCTATTTGAATTACCACTAAAGTCCTAATTGATAGGCCGATTGAAAAACATCTATAGCTTTCAAACGATATCACATTTTTTGAATCTAAAACATACTTCACATTCTATGCTTCGCATACTATAGGATTAAAAAAAAAGAAATTCATGAAGTTTTGACCAAGTTAAGGTGGTTAGAAGCATGATTTTATATATATATATATATATATATTTTAAATAAACCTAGTAGTTTAGAAACTACATTCAATTTTCTATAGATTCTATTCTTACATATTTTTGAAATAATATAGATAACTTATTCAATTTTTTATGTCAAGTTGACTAACTCTGATTTTTCTAAATTTTTTGCCACTTAAGGTCCTATTTTTTCCATGATGATCCTGCACATACCCTTGTAATGGAAGCAACATCTTTACCTATATACGCATTATCTGGTACCATGGATGAAAATCGTAAATGCTCATAGTGCAGTGGATTTTCATATAAGCTGCTTTAATAGCATTTCCCTAGGCTTTTTTTCCTTTTGATAGACAAATAATAATGACATCTGTAGTTCCTTGGAACCAACTATCATTTTTCATTTCTTAAAACAAAAGCACCAATTAGTTGGCCAAATTTTTATGAGTATGTAAATTGGGTGACAAGTATTTACTACTTATTAGAATTTAATTAATATAAAGTAATTTATGGAAAGTACATTATTTTGTTTCTATTATTTAATAAAAAAGATAATAATTTTATCCTTTTTAAATTATAATTTTATTTTGATTAGGTTATTTAATGATTTCAATTAATAAGATTAACTTTAACAATTTTTAAATTATATGTTTTTAAAGTTCTATTTTAAGCAATTAGAGGTAACATTCTTAACCTTTTTTTTATTAAAATGTGTTATAAAATAAAATATTTCTAAGTTACTCAAAAGCATGTAGAGATATGTAGTAACCCCAAAATATGTAATCAATTTTTTTTTCATATAACATAACTTACTACAACCCACATACAATGACTGAGGTAAAACAAGTTTGCAAATGATTGAAATGAATTCATGGTCATTAGGCCTTCACAACAAGGTTTGAAATAGCACTTACAACCCAGTTGATAATTTGCAACAAGAATACATGACATAAATTCATAACATCCATAAGAGAACATGACAGAAATTTATAATAGTAGTAGGGAATTTCCAATAAAACATTTGTTCTTCCTATAACTAGTAAGCAGAGGTGAGATTGTTTCATTTGTAGCCATTTATCTATCCTTTGTAGCCAACAAGTCCATTTACCTTCAGGCATCCTGAAAACTAAGTATTCATGTTTCACGCATTATCAATAAATCTCCCTTCCTATTCCTCATAGAAAGCATAATCTAAAATATGCATGATTACCCCTTAATTATGTAGCAGTATCAAAGAAATGAAAATACTGAAGTACAAACAATGGTGTATGTGAAAGATCATGATGGGCCAAAAAGTGGCAATATGATGGGTATGTGTAGGGTACGTGGCCAATGATTTTTTTTAATCCAAAATTGATTAAATGAAAAGGGTTTTTAAAAGAGATTCTCAACTATCCACTAATATAAATTATGCTTTAATTTGAATTTAATGAAAATTATTATTCATTTTCTATTTGAATTACAACTAGAGTCCTGATTGATAGGCTGATTGAAAAACATCTATAGCTTTCAAACAATATCACATTTGTTGAATATAAAACATGCATCACATTCTATTCTTCACATACTATAGGATTAAAAAAAATGAATTTCATGAAGTTTTGACCAAGTTAATGTGGTCAGACATACAAGTTTTTTATATTTTTTGAAAGTTGTAATAAAAATTCATAATTAATTATTTACTTGGAAAAAAATTACAAAAAATATGCATCACATTAGGACATAAGTCCTTTACTTATATCTACAATCTTATAAAAAAATATTATAAATTTATTGTGGTTAGGGTGGTTAGATAGACACCTACTTCTTATTTTTTCCTTAAAATTTAAGTACTATTGCATTGATGTTTCAAATTTTCACCAAATATTATTTAAAAATAAATAAACCTAGTAGTTTAAAAACTACATTCAATTTGCTCCAAATTATTTTTTTATTAATTTTTGAAATAATATAGATAAGTTATTCAAATTTTTATGTCAAGTTGCCTAATGCTGATTTTTTTGAATTTTTTGCCACTTAAGGGCCTTTTTTTTCCATGATGATCCTAAACATACCGAATGAGCAATACTCACATGGGTGTTACCTAAAGAAGATGGATACAAGTAAGTGGTTGTTCACCTTGTAAGATTAGTCACCCTCCAGCATCTAGAGTGCAGGGTGAATCCCAACCCACCAATGGACTCTAAGATCCACAAAGAGAGTTGATTATTTGAATGCTAGAGCTTTTAGGAACCACGTAACTACTAAACCACGGTAACTTTCAAAGAGGCTGCCTATTACTATATTAGCAAGACTAGACCAAAAATGAAAAAGAATAATATAAACTAGGAACTGGGACTTGAAACTGTAGACACGTAAAATGTACCGATTGACATTGGACATCGAATCTTGACTACTAACATCACTTCATCCTGAATCATCCTCTGATCTAACCAGTTAATCAAATTCCCTAATTTGATTAAATTCATCATTATTTCCTCTCTTAATTAAATAAATCAGTTATCTAATTAAGACATTCTCTCTTGATACTTAAATTAACCAGTCTGATTTAATTATCCCCATTTAATTGAATAATTAATTTTATTTTATTAAATCTCTAAAGTCTATCTATTAAATTAAATAAATTAAAATCTTATTTAGTTTAAATCTAACTTCATCCTTTTTAATTAAATAAATAAAAAATCCTTATTTAATTAATCCTTATTAACATTCTTCTCATATTTGTTTTAAATAAATCCACAAATTTAAATCAAATAGGTCACACGATTTAATCTCTTTATTAATTTAATTAACTTTGATTAATTTAATCTCATCTCATGTCCCATCCTTTAACTTTTCCCACTTGCTCATGAAAATAGATTTAATTGATTTGTTAAATCTCTATTTTCTTCAACAAGGCATCTTTTAAGGAATATTCCCCAAATTTGAATTCAAATTCCAAGTCCTTACATGTCCTTTTCCTTGAGCCAAGTGGCATTCAATGCATTCTTCCTTCCCCCTTACATGTCATCTCAACAAATTCAAAATTCAAATATATGCATTTATTGATGCATTCTTCAAAACTTGCACATCCTCCATCCATTCACAAGTTGAGAAGTGGCATTTTTCCATTGGCTAATTCTTAGTCCCACATTACTCTATTTCGGGCATTCCTTCATCTTCTGATTCTATAAATAAGAGGCTAATCCTTCATATTGATCATCCACAATTTGAGTAAACTTACCATGCTCAAATCATTAGCAATTCTCATACATTATCATTGAATTTTAGCTAGGTTATGCAGATTTTTCTATTGGAGCATTCATCAAGCATCAACAAAGTGGGTCAAATCTCTTCATCAAATCACCATTGCATCATTGGAGTTGGGAAAGGGCCAATTTTCACATCAAATTGGCACCAATTCCCTCAAGAGATTAGGAGTTTGTTTGCTTTAGAATAGGGGGTATATTCAGGATCATGATGGGCCAAAAAGTGGCAATATGATGGGTATATGGTTGACGACTATTTTTTTACCCAACAATAATGAAATGAAAAGGGCTTTTAAAGGAGATTCTCAAATTTCCACTGATATAAATTATGTTATATTTTGAATTTAATAAGTAATTATTATTCATTTTCTATTCAAATTATGACTAAAGTCCTGATTAATAGGTTGATTGAAAAACATCTATAGCTTTCACACAATATCACATTTTTTGAATCCAAAACATGCGTCACATTCTATGCTTCACATACTATAGGATTAAAAAAATAAAAATTAAATTTCATGAAGTTTTGACCAAGTTAAGGTGGTTAGACATATGAGTTTTTATATTTTTTAAAAAGTTGTAATAAAAACATAATTAATTATTTACTTGGAAAAAAATTATAAAAAAATATGCATCACATCGTGGCATAAGTCCTCTACTTATATATAAAATCTTATAAAAAAATATTATCATTTTATTGTGGTTAGGGTGGTCAGATAGACACCTACTTCTTATTTTTTCCCTAAAATTTAAGGACCACTGCATTGAAATTTCCAATTTTCACCAAATAGATACATTTTTTTTTACACAAAACTAGTAGTTTAGAAATTACATTCAATTTTCTATAGATTCTATTCTTAAATATTTTTGAAATAATATAGATAGCTTATTCAAATTTTTACGTCAAGTTGCCTAACTTTGATTTTTCTAAATTTTTTGCCACTTAAGGGCCTATTTTTTCCATGATGATCCTGCACATACCCTAGGATTTGATATGCTTTTAAATTTCATTGTGTTCTTCATTTCATATTCTATCTCTTTTGCTATTCAAATGAATTTCTTGAGGAATCTTTGTTCTTCCTTGCATTTTATCATCTAATGTGTTTGTTCATGTTGTTTTGCAGGTATTAGGATTAGGGTTTGACATTTTGGCACTAGAAGGAGGGAAATCTCATATTCTAATCATGTTTTTGTTTGTCCACAGGAAAACTGCACTGCTGGGAGCTCAACGTTACTGTTCAGCATCACTGGTTTTCTAGAGTCGCTATATAGGACCGCTAAAAAATCAAACTGTGACACTATAGCCTTCCTGCCCAAAGAATTTGAATTCCTAACTATGTCACTGAATCTGTTTGACTCAAACTGCACTACTGGAAAAAAGTGTGACACATCGTGCTCACTGGCCTTACTGCAGAGCGACGCTAACTGTCAAGCGGTGCTATACAACACCACTAGAGAAATAAAATTGTGATGCCTTCATGGATTGCACTACTGGAGTGAAGTATAAAATGAAATTTGATTTATAGCATGTGCTTTTTATTAAATTTTAGTTCTCCTATCTATTTTCTGTCCTTTTGACCCCTCTTTTGTAGAATATCACTAATTCTTCTTGTAGGGTTGGATTAGTCAAAGACAAAAAGGAAGATAAGCATGATGATGTCATCTCACAAAAAAACAAGTGTTTTTAAACACTTAAGTGTTTGTTTAACACTCTTGGAGGATTCATTACTCCTCTTAAAAAAAATTTGTCATCTTTTCATGCTTAGGATCCACTAATTTCATTTGGGCTCTAAAAGGAATGTTTCAATTTTCACTACAAAGGTTTAAAAAGAAGATTAGGACTCAAATCTACTAAAGTTTGTTTTTGGGATTAAAAATTGAACCAAAAAAATCTCATTTGTCCTTTGGTGCTTTAAAAATAACTCAAAATTGCTTTGTGGCCTTAAAATGAACAAGTGCAACTTTATTTTTGTGATTGCTTACTTAAGCTAACATCATCGAAAAACTACGTATGTGCTTCTCTCACCCTTTATAGAGATCTTGAGAATCAAAAGGCCTTTTTGTGATCTTAGGTTGAGATAATGTAATCACCTCCACACTTCATTTTGGGTTTAAAATTAAACAAAATTGTGCGAGTGTGAATGAATCTATTGCATGTGTTCTCCCTTTGTTTCTAAACAAAGGTTGATTGAACTATGAATAAATTTATTCACTTTTGTTTATCTTAGAGGGCCTTCCTTGGGGAAAAAGTAATCACCCAAGGGAACGACTCAAGAGGTAACACTTTGAACCCGAGAGTATTTCTAGTCGGGATATAAATGTGGGTATTGGAATAAACACCAATATCACGCGGTTGAATCTAACAAGAAGGGAAGCAATGGTCTCTCACCACGCAGGGTCAACTCCTATGAATGGAAAGTCCTCATTACAACCCATGTTTTAAATTTCCATAATCCTTGATCTATTTGTTGGTGCAAGAATGGTCGTTCTGAAGCTACCCCACACTTTTACAGTCTTTAGTAGAAATGGAAAGCATGCCATGGGAGTTTCATGGGTGTTGATGCTTGGCTACCCCATATAAGTGAGTGTCATGGAGGGGAGCCAGTGGCGTCAAGCATCTAACCATTTGCTAAAGATAAGCATAGCTGGACTTGTCCAAGTGGGTACTCAACAAATATTATCTTTCAAATCCATAGGGTTTTACTTATTCTTGGTTACAAAATGCTTTGCTAGTTCAAAAACATTTGGAAACAAACATTCAACATCATCCTCAAAATTTCAAACCCTTTAGGAGGAAAATATTGTTAACTAAATTCTTGTGTTATTGCTTTCCCTTGGGATTACATCCTTAGAGGTTTCTAAGCACTTGAATTTACATCTCAATTTTCCTACTAAAGTTAAACAATAGGTAACCCTTGCCTTGACTTCATCAAATTTGCACATAACATACTTTGTAGGATTTGAAGAAATTGAGACATTGGACATCTAGTTTGGAAAACTAATCAAAAGAAGTGTTTGTGGTAAAACTAAATCACTAAGAAAAGATAACCAAATTGACTCTCACATGTGTTGATTCCTCATGATTTCTAAGAAATTCAAAATCTTGAAACAAAAGTCCTTGAGTGAAAGTTCCAAATTTAGAAGTCACACTTGAAAGTTCATCAAGAAATACATTAGGAAGTGCAACCAAAAGCAACACATCAAAATAAACAAGAAATTCAAAAGGTTCTATAGACTCATTCCTTTGAACAATACACAAATTTATGCTCAGTTTCAATCACTTCTTGGTTGAAAGGTCCTTAAAAGTATCACATGTTCTTCAATACCGAGGTCTAGAAAGAGAAAGTCTCTTTTTAGGTACATCTTAGGATCTCAAAATCAAAACTTCATCCATCCTTGAACATCAAAACCAAAATCATCTCATCCACAACTCTTGGAAAGTATTGGAAAAATCCTTCATGTGAAACTTTGGGCAAAGCATTTGAAATCAATTCAAAATCACCTTATTTGATTGAATGTGTGTTGATGCATCCTTCTACACATATTTGATCAAATTATCAAAATTTGTGAACAAATTCAACCCTTGGTAAACATCCAACATCTTGGGGTTTAGGAGTTCATTATCATCTTGTTTGAATAGGAGTGTTTAGATGAATCCTTCTTCTCACATCTAGACAAATTATCATCTTGTGGACACATTTACTCTAGGACAACATCCAACCTCTTAGAGTTTATGAGCTCACCGAAATCCAAATCCAAAACAAATCAGTCCTAAAACCAAAGTCCTAAAGTTTAACATACCCCTTCAATATTTTCTCAAAGAGTTCCAAACATCCATCAAACATCCATTTTAGATCCATATCATTATCACCCTTTGATCCTTAAATCATCTTAAAAATTTTCCTTTTTTGTACCTAGAAAAATATATCAATCCAAAGAATTAGAGATTCATCTCCCATATTCCCAAAGATTGATCCCTATTTTTATGGTGTAAACTAGATCTAAACACAAGAAGAACATGGAAGCCAACAAAGAAACACCTGCTTCAAGTGACCTAAGCCAAACAAACTCTAAAATGAATCCCTTTGAATCAAATAATCCTTTAACTAACTTTCCCCCATCATCAGAAAATCCACAAGGGGAAAGCCAAGGAGAGGATCTTACCCTCAGGATGTCAGATGAGGAAATCATTGAAATGCTTCAAAATCCATAAAACCATAAAATTATTAATATCATGATGAGAATCAATCCTTCATTATACATGCTTGAATTAGAAAAAAAAGGGGCTAAACTCTGTTTTGATTTTGACATGAGTACTATAGTGGAGATATCTTCTGGGATCACACCCCCAATCTCATCCACCATCCCCAACTCATCTACACCACCATCCCAAAATATCACTCAAAACATACCACAAATCACATCTTTCGCTCCAACTCAACCTAATGTTAATAAGGGAAATGCATTTCTTAATGCTATTCAAACACATCGTCTTGTCAAGAATGAAGGCTTGGACGTAAACACCATTTCAGAACAAAACATACCCCAAAATCCATTGCATATGTATATGTCCCTCTCACCTTTCATGATCCAAATGACCCATCATCATCATCATTTCGTGCAACACCCCAAACTTCTCTCCCCATAACCTCACAAGGAGAGGAGGACATATTTGAACCAGGGGGCATTTTCAAAACTATGACATTTTCTCAAGAAATCACACCCCTCACATTTTCACCACTTCCGCCATTGCCATCATCATCCATACCACTCCTTGGCTTAGGGCTTCCCCCTTTACCAAGTATCAATCAAAACATCACGCCAAACTTTTAGAACTTATCATTGACATTGCAACAATAGATGACAACTACACAAGCAATCAGAACATCATCAACCACCCCCATAATATCTCAAAACATGGTCTCTCAAGGACCAACCACGTCAATCACTCCACCTACCACTCAAACCCCAATCACTAACACAACGACACCTCTCACCACCACAAGCACCATTCTGAATCCACCACCTCCCCCACCACCACCAAGCTCTAGCATATCAAGCCAATACAACATGGCATTGCAAGTAGCTCAACAAGTTGCTTATCAAAGGGGATTCCTACACGTGCAAAAACAAAAAGCCATGCAACTAGCTGCTCACCAAACCACTCAAGTTGGCCAAGCAGCCCAAGCTACATAACAAGCACAACAGGTTGCACAAGCTCAAACATTCTTACAAAAAATGACAAGTTGCACAAGCTACACAAGCACAAGCCCAAGAAAGAGCCCAAGTGTAGAAACAAGCTCAAGCTCAAGGTTAGGCACATGCCCAATATCAAGCACAACAAGCACAGACACGAGTACAAAGACAAGTAGCACAACTACAAGCATATCATCAAGCAATAAAACAATATCAAGAGCAGCAAGAAGAAGCCCAATTGGCAGCCCAACAACAAGGACAACAACAAGCTCAACAATAGGCAATCTTAGCACAACAACAACAAGACCAACAACAAGCATTATTCATACAACAACAAGTGCAAGCATACATGGCTTGACAAAATGTGCAAATGCCATTAAATAACACACTAAACAACCCACCCATCCAACCAAAAATTGAACCACCCCAAAATACCTTCATCCCACCCCCCGATCTGCTAAATGACGTAATGACACAAATTAGGTTGCTCTCGCAACAAGTGCTTTATCTTCAATCAGGGCGAACCATAAAAACACCAAGAAACTTGTGTCCCTATCCATTTGACATGAGGTTTGTGATGAAACCATTCCCGAAGGGATTTGAGATCCCAAAATTTGACAAATATCAAGGGACGGGAAACCTTGAAGATCACATTGGGGAATTTCAGGTTCACTGCATGGAAGTCACATATGACGATACCTATTTGAAGTGGCTATTTCCTAGAAGTTTGGATGACCATTCTATGGAATGGTTCTCTCGCCTAGATCTCAAGGTTCAAGGGATTACCACATATGACTAGTTGATATGCAAGGCCCTCAACATCAAACGAGCCTTTATGACACAACCCACAGGATCAACATCATACCCCTAACAACGAAACAACCACCCACTCAAAAATTACAACGAAAACCCCCACAAATGGGCAAGAAACAAAAACATTACTAATGATGGTGTTGTCAATGCCAAAGTTGTCATCAGTGCCCCTCACCAAAATACACCTGCACCACAAATCCAAATCCAACAATAAAAACAATCATCAAGAAACACAACAACCAAACAACAATCAAGCAATTAACAATGTCAATGATCAAAGGGGACCACCCCAGTGAAATAAGAACTACCCCAAGAAAAAATACATCGCTTTGGGGGAACCACTTGAAGTCATCATGAAGAAGCTGATAAACGAAAAAATCATCAAATCTCACACCTTTGAGAATTACCAAGAACGAGATGTGAAACCTCCTTGGTATAATGAGAATCAACTATGTGACTTCTATAAAATCAAAGGGCATACCATGAATAGTTGCATGAGATTAAAAACCATATTTCAAGATCTCATCAATCAAAGAATTATAAACATGGAACAACCAATAGGAAACCAAAACCTTAAGATATACATGAATCCGATACCTAACCATGGTAATAAAGGGAATAATAAGATGGATAAGGGGAAAGAAACCTTCAAGAATGTAAATCATGTGTATGACCATGTTGTTGCATCGCTGGATGACTACTGTGCTACCATCACCATCAAAGGATCCCATGTTGATTGTGGAATTACCACAAGAGGTGGAAAAGTTACCATCACAGGATCATCCCTGCCAAACAAAGTCCCTACACCTAGATTTGTCCCCAATGGCTATAATTTCCTTGATTAGCTCAAAATAACGCTAGTGTAAATCTCAATCATGGAGTTACTAAAAATCTCATCTGCTCATAAGAAAATCCTTATTCAAGTAGGGCCGGCTATCATGGACACCACTTATCAGGTCCTAGACCTTGACTTGCCGTATAACATCCTCCTAGGACACCCATGGATTCATGCAATGTAAGTGGTAGTATCCACTTTCCATCAATTTGTGAAATTCACATATGAGGGACAAGAAGTCACCATCCATGGAGATCTCGAAATATTGTCCTATTGTAAAAGCCTTAAAGAAAAGTACTATAAAATCCCCCAAGTACTAAAAAATGATGAGGGCCCATCTAAACCATGCATTGATCCTGCCACTCTCACTTCCACTTATGCGACAGAGACACCTGCCACTCCTACCATTCCCACCATCTATGAAATTAATGTTATCATCCAAGATAATAGTTGTGGAAACTACAAGCTCAATAAAAATTATTTTGTAGTAGGAGAGTTACCACAATCTCCTAGATCACGGGGACGTCCACAAGTAAATGAAGCCTCCACATCTCAAGCATATCCTGAAGACTATCCAAAAATTACAAGTTGGGGAGACCTTGGCTAAGAGGTTATCGAAGCAAATCCATCTCATCTCCTATACCAAGATGAGAGAACAACACCTAATTTACCAATGGATAAAAAAAACAAGGGTTTGCAAATGATGCTCGCAATGGGCTATGACAGAAATCAAAGACTTGGGAAAAATGACAATGGGCTTATAATACCTATCATGCCAAAGATGCAAATGGGAAGGGTTGGCCTCAGATGTACCCCTCCAAGTATAACCATATGTGGTTGAGGTCTTCCAATTAGAAAGGTCAAAAATCCTCCTCAGCAAACCGCAACAGAACTACGCTTACAAGTACCTACATGGCGAGTCATAAACAACTTTAAATTTGACATAACTAACGTTTGTAGTAGTAGTGATAATGAGGATCCTATTACCAACCTACATAGGCTATTTGAGGGTACTTCTCTTTTCATGATTAACACCCTATCTTTTGAATTAGACCACCAAAATCATGAAATCTGATTAGTATACCTGCAACTCATCGACAATCACTAACTAGGAGCACCAATTCTTGATACATTCGAAAACGATGAGGAAGTATCATAATTCATGGGACTATGGGATAAAATTCCATGTGGGGATCACAAAGTAGGGTTCATATTTGAGCTAGATACACATTCCTATTATGGTGAAATGATTGAATCCCTTAGTCACAAAAGTGAAAAATTAAGAATAATATCTAAGTCCTTGAGTGAAAACCACACAGTGGGACTCTTCAACCAAAAAAAAGTAAAAAGAAAGGATGAATCCAATGTTGAAAACCTCTTTGAGGCACCTAAGGATGGGAGATTCAATCTTCCTTTTAGAGCTCTTCATCAAGAAAAATTAACAGTCCTGGTGGAAAGGTGGAATCTGGTCAATCTAGGAATAGAGGAAACCCCGCACATCACATTCTATGTTGAGTCATTACTATAAGAGGAACAAGAGCTCCTAGAAACCTTCTTAAGAGAGAGAAAAATAAACTTCACATGGAGCTATACTGACATGCTAGGACTTGATCCAGAAATTGTGGTTCACCACTTAGCAGTATATCTAGAGACAAAGCCTGTTAAACAAAAGCTTCGAAAAATGCACCCTTAGATCACCTTATTAGTCAAAAAGGAGCTAAAAAATCTATTTGATGCAAGATTCATCCGATGGATAGATTATCCAAAATGGCTGTAAAACTTGGTGCCTGTCTCAAAACCCAATGGAGGCATCAAAATCTGCACAGACTTTAGAGACTTGAACAAAGCATGTCCGAAAGATGACTTCCCACTTACAAACATTGACATGATCGTAGATATGACAACCGGACATGAAATGTTGTCACTAATGGATAGATTCTTTGGGTACAATCAAATCATGACAGCCAAAGAAGACCAGCATAAAACAACCTTCACTTTTCCATGGGGGACTTACTACTGGAATATGATGCCATTTGGCTTGAAGAACGTAGGAGAAACATACCAAAGGGCCATAACATTAATATTTCATGACATGATCCATAAGACGGTTGAATATTATGTTGATGAAATTCTAGCTAAATCCAGAAAGAGAAAAGATCACATAGCAACCCTAAGTTCCATTTTTGATAGGCTGGACGAATATAAGGTTAGATTAAACCCAAAGAAGTGCATCTTTAGCGTACAATCAAGAAATTTTTTTGGGATACATAGTGTCAATGAGGGGTATTGAGGTAGATCTAGTAAAGGTAAAATCAATCCTTGAGATGGAGGCACCAAAAACATTAAAGCAATTGAGACTTCTCCAAGGTAGGCTTCAATCCATTCAAAGGTTCCTAGCACAGCTGGCAGACAAACATAACCCATACTCTCACCTACTTCACAAGGGAGTAGCATACAAATGGGATACCAAGTGTGAAGAAGTATTCAATAAAATCAAAGAATATTTTCTTACACCACCGGTCCTAATGCCACCAATCCCAAGAAAACCATTAATTCTCTATGTATCAACAACAACAACAGTCCTTGGAGCTCTCCTAGCTCAGCATGAGGAAAATGGAACAAAAAGGGCTATCTAGTACTTCAACAAAACAATGGTTGGGCATGAGATAAACTATTCATTCATCGAGAAAGCATGTCTATCATTAGTGTTTACATCACATAAATTTAGACATTACATGTTGGCACAGAAAATAAAACTCATTGCCAAAATCAACCCTCTCAAGTACTTACTGTCAAAGGAAATGCTCACTCGAAGAATGGCCAAATGGGTGATGATATTATTAGAATATGAAATTGAATATGTGGATCGAAAATCAATCAAAGGCCAAGTCATCGTAGATCAGCTTGTAGTGGCACCAATCTATTTAGAGAATCCTCTCATTTCAGAATTTCCAGATGAATCCATTTTTAGTCTTAACATAGCCGACCACTGGAAACTCTACTTTGATGCCTCGTACACATAGCATGGATTAGGAGCTAGCATCTTCTTTATCACCCCACAAGGGGATTGCATACCAAGGTCCTACAAACTGGCATTTCCCTGCACCAATAACATTGTAGAATACGAGGCTTTAACCATAGGTATAAGAATAGTAGTGCAGTGGCACATCATAGCCCTTAAAGTATACAAAGACTCTCAATTGATAATAAACCAATTCAATGATAAGTACCAAACTAAATACTATAAGCTCACTCCATACAAGAAACTGGTGGAGACTCTCAAAGAATCCTTCATCAAAATTACATTTGAGCAGATTCCTAGAGCCAACAATAGAGTAGCAGACACCATTGCAACAATTGGGTCCCTATTGGACATTCCTCACAATGTCCCAAAATATGAATTCTTGATAAAGAAGCTTCTAGTGCCCGCATTCGAGGTACCAGAATCAAAATTCATGTGCAAAATCATTAGTCTTGGTGATCCTTGGTACCACAACATTTATACATACCTTTGAATAAGAGTCATACCTGCTGACTTACCCTCAAACCTAAAATGAACCTTTGTAATAAAGGTATCTCAATTCATCATCCTAGAAGATACCCTATATCGTAGGAGCATAGAAGGAACCCTACTACGCTTCTTAAATGTTGAGGAGGCATTGACTGCTCTAACTGAATTACATAGCGGTATCTATGGTTCACACTCCAGTGGAATGGCCATAGCCAAGAAACTATTGAGGATGGGGTATTATTGGCCTACAATGGAAATAGAAGCACATGACTATGTCAGAAGGTGTCTACAATGTCAGCAGCATGGGGACCTCATCCATGCTCCAGTTCAAGGACTTCATCCCATTGTCACACCATGGACCTTTTCATAGTGGGGACTTGATCTCATTGGAAAAATCACTCCCAATTCATCTAATGGCCACATGTTCATCATAACCGCCATGGAGTACTTTACTAAGTGGGTGGAAGCCATACCCATGACGTATATAACTAGGAAGCAAATATAAAAATTCATCTTGAACTATCTCATTGGCCGCTACAGTGTCCCACAAGCCATTATCTCTGATAATGGGACACCATTTAAAAATCAAGATGTATGCAACATATGTGAAAAATTCAAAATCCAACATCACTTCTCCACCCCATACTATCCCAAAGGCAATGTCCAAGCATAAGTTACAAACAAGACCATTATGAAAATCCTCAAGAAAACAGTCAATGACGCAGGTTGTGACTGGCATTTGTAGCTTAATCCTGCTCTCTAGGCCTACTGAACTAGCATTCGTACACCCACCGATGTCACCCCTTTCTCCTTGGTCTATGGATCAGAGGTAGTACTCCTCATTGAGATCGAGCTCCCATCACTCAGGATATCACTGCAAAACCTCATCATGGATGAAGAGTACTGAGTATCAAGACTAAATGAGCTAGAGCTACTGGATGAGCAGTGTGTGGATGCTCTAAATAATTTCCCAGTCTATCAAAATAGACTCAAAAGGAGCTACAATAAGAAAATCAGAAGCAGGACTTTCCAATTCAGAGAATTGGTATTAAAGGAGAATTAGAAGAATGTCCCAAATCCAAGAAACAAAGAAAAAATTAAACTCAATTGGTTGGGACCATTCGTTATCACATCAAGTTATAATTCAGAAGTGTATTATTTATCAACACCTAAAGGGGAACCTTTGCAAGAGCCCATGAATAGCCCTCATCTCAAAAAATTTATGCCTAAATCTTTCAAGGTATAGAACCAAAAAATCCAACAAATTAGAAAATGTCCTGAAAAAATGATTACCTTTGCGAAAACCTAGAAAATAGGCATCTTGGTGACAACAAAAAAAATAAAAAAAGAAAAAAATCCATAAAAATTGAAAAAAGGATCAAAAATAGTAAAGAGAAAAATTGTTCTCTAGTGAAAACCACTTTGGTGGCACTTTGGACAAGTACCTTCATGAAAACCTAGAAAACAGGTTCCTTGTGTAAATAATCATTTTTTATCCACCAGGATCTTTACGGCTTGTTCTGCATCATCCATCCATCTCATTTCCATCATTCATCGCATTCAAATCTCCATCCATCACTCATCCAGCTGCATCTGCACCATAGCTTGGTCCTATGTTCGTATCATGATCCGTCCTAGTACTACTCATTCCATCCTCAAGGTCAGTTTGTCCTACCTTTATTAGAGTAGTCTATTGCATCACACTGAGGTCATGTTCTCATATGATCGGATTCACATATATTCTTGAATTCCTAACATCAGAAAATCCAAAAACATCAAAACATATCAAAATTTGAAACGCAGTTCAAAAAGTCATTTAAAAAGTCAAAAACAAAGTCATCTTGTTGAACTACGGGTCTCTAAGCCTTGAACGTAGGAAAGGCTGATATTTGATCATCCCCCAAGACACTTAGGTTAGTCCCTTAGAAGTCTGTCATAATAAACTGACATCTCATCATGTATATCATCATCTGTAAATCGATAAAGTCATCAGTGGAACTACGTGGTCTTTGCCTGTATAACATAGGAAAGGCTAGTTTGTCAATCAGCCCCTGAGGCCCCTAGGATAGGTCTTTAGGATAGTCTCTTGGTTAAAATCTCAGAAAACCCCAAAACATTTGTAAAATCTCAAAAATACCAAAAAAATCCTCAAAACATTACAAAAAATGATAAAAAACATCCAAATATTCAAAAAAATTCATCTGTCTCATCTCGCTTTAACCCCCAATAACATCACTCATAATAAACAATCATCATCCTCAACCTTTTGTGAAACAATCAGAAAGAAGTCTAGCTGCTAAAAAGTGAAAACCCGAAACGTTAACTCTCAAGTCTAAGTCAATAAGTAAGAAAGTCGGGTAACTCTTGGTATCGATAATCCATCATCCAATTGGTCCCATATCAATCATTTGAAAGAACACTTTGGATAAACGAAATGGAGTGCCGCCATCCACAACCATGTCCTAGGATGTATCCTTCCTACAATGGGCATTATCTTTTGGAAATAGTTTCAGTTCCTATCCTTAAAAACACATTCCCTTTTGGTTAGCAGTATTGAAGAACATCGGCTTGCTTGTTTACTTTATCTTTGTCTTTTGAATTATCTTATTGTGCTCATTCCTATGACTTCTTGATGATATCCAAACAAAGGATTTAGAGAAATAGGAATGGGGAAACGATCATTATATTTTATCTGATGTGCTTGTTGGATGTTCTTGTAATATAACTTGGCAAATACTTACTTTGTTAGAAATGTATGGAGGATTTTTTGGACAACTTGTTGAATATTGCATTGATAGGTTATACCTTTTTGTGTTCTGGTCTGAGATGTTTGAAACTTCTAAAGTGCATCCTAGCAAGGTTTTCGTATGTTAGGTGTGAACAAAAATGCTCCTATCTTTTTGTCAAGTCAAAGTCCACCACACTAGGTACAACACCATCCTGGCTCTCTATACCTTGATGCATTGTACCACGTGTGTAATCAAACATAAGGAAATTGGCCCTTTGAAAATTCTAACTCCTCGGCAAGAAATCATCATCATTTGCATATTCATCATCCTGTGAATTATTGAAACGTCTTCTTCTCTTTCATCACTTCTTTCTCATCATGCTAACATGGTATTATGAGAGTTAGTTATCATTGTCATCATCATCAATCCTACATCCACAAATCATTAACATATTGCATTGAAGTACCCTAAATTTGCAAGTAAGACCAACCTCAATTACTCATTAGAAGGGTTAGTCTAAACATACAAATAAGTAAATACTTCTATGAAATAAAATATCTATGCTAAAGAAATTTCCACAAGTAACAAAAACAACATCAAGAAGACATTTCAAAAGCAAGATAATCAGCTATTCCATATTGGCTTGGTGTTACATGTGCTAGTAACCCTTTCCCAACCCTTGCTAAGAAGCCAAAATGATAAAATGCAAATGGAGATGATGAGCAAGATGAGTTCTCAAATCTAGAGAGTAACCTTGCATAAAAGTTGTGGATGGATCAATAAGGATTAAGCCTTCTTTTATAGATTTTCTTGAAGAGAGATTGGTCAAGATGATGAATGTGGGAATAAAGATCCTCCAATGAGAATAGGCCACTTGTCAAGTGATGACAGGCCAATGGTTGTGCAAGATTTGGGAAGAGTGCCAATGAGAGGGAGAATTTGAATTCAAATTTTGCAATAAATTTTGAGAGGGGGACAAGAAAAACAACAATAAATGCCACGTTGGAGGGACAAATCAACTTGTCATGTTGAGGGAAAATGAGGGTTTTTAATAAATCAATAAAATTGATTTATTTGTGCAAGTGGAGATATCTAGATAATGCAAGTGGGTGAGATTAGTATTTAATCAGGGTTAGATTAAATAAATAATGATTTTGTTAGTTTAATGATGATTAGGTGAGTTTGACTTTTAAGACTTTGATATTTGATTTATTTAAATAAAAAAATGATGGGATATGATTTTGGATTTGATTTAAATGGATGTTTGATTTATTAAAAGGCTGATGATAATGTTTTATTTAATTTTGAATGAGTGACCTTAGGAGATAGGAACTAATGAAATTACCTGATAAATGAATGAAAGTGAATCTGATCAATCGATGAATGGACCTAATGCAAAATCTAGTTCAGTTGATGAATGAACCTGATCAAATGCAGAATGTTAATTTTGCATGTCTATATTTTTCCCCTCTTTGAAGCAATGTACTTGTTTTGTTGGTTCAAAGAATAACTTGCCGCGATAAAAATAAAAAAAATTTGATTTTTCGGATGCCCCAACGGAAAGTAAACTGGTACATTGCCCCCTTGAGAGATTGAGCGAAAATATTCGATTTGAGGGTCGATCTCATGATAAAGAGGTTCAAAATGGATGGTTATGGATGACGATTCAAATGAGATGATTTTAAGATGCTTAGAATGATAAATCTATATTATCCTCAACAACTTAAATGATTATATGATGCGAGATGGATGAGATTGATGATGTGGTATGCTATGATATGCAATGGATGATTTATGAGATGCTTAGACTAACAGTCTATATTATGATGATTATATGCCTGTGAGATGATATGCAAAATACTGATGATTTATGGATGCAAGATGAATGCATAATGGATACATGATCGATGTATTGGTGATGATGATTAATTATTCATGCTGTGATGTTAGTGCAGAAAATGAAGAAATTAGATGATGACAAGAGGATCCAACAAGTCCATGATCTGACGAGACTTTATTAGAGATGATGATGATGATAGATGATGATGATAGATTTGCTTATCAAGGATTGGGATTTTAAAAGGGCTACTTACTTTATGTTTGATAACACGCCTAAGTATGATGCATTAAGATATGAAGGACCAGGATGGCGTTGTACTTAGTGTGATGGAATTTGACTCAAAAAATAGATAGGAGTATTCTTGTTCACACCTGACATATGGAAACCTTGCTAGGATGCACTTTAGAAGTTTTAAACATCTCAGAACAAAACACGGAGAGGTATAACCAATCAATGCAATAGTCAACAAGCCATCCAAAACATCCTCTATACATATCTAACAAAGAAAGTATTCGCCAAGTTATTTTACAAGAATATCCAACAAGCACAACAGACAAAAGAATAATAATCGTTGCCCCATTCCTATCTCTCTAAATCCTTCATTCGGATATCATCGAGAGGTCCTTGGATTGAGCATAATAAGATAAGTCAAAAGAAGAAGACCAAGTATGCAAACAAGTCAATGTTCTTCAATACCACTAACCAAAAGGGAATGTGCTTTTAAGGATAAGAACTGAAACTTATTGCCAAAAGATAATGCCCATTGTAGGAAGGATACATCCTAGGACATGTTAGTGGATGGCGGCACCTCATTTCGTTTATCCAAAGTGTTCTTTCTGATAAATAATGCCCCTTGTAGGAAGGATTCATCCTAGGACATGATGTTATTAGATGATTGATATGGGACTGTTTGGATGATGGACTATCGACAAAAAGACTTGACCAACTTGTTTACGTACTGACTGAGACTTGAGACTTGACGCTTTTGAGATTTACTTTTAACCTGCTAGACTTGTTTCTAACTGTTTCACCAAAGGTTGAGGATGACGATCACTTTATTATGAATGGTGTTTATTGCGGGTGCAAGCGAGATGAGGTGGATGGATTTTTTCAAATATTTGGATGTTTTTTGAGTTTTATAATGTTTTGAGGCTGTTTTTGGTATTTTTCAAGGTTTTACAAATGTTTTGATTTTTAGTTTTCCAATGTTTTTGGGATTTTCTAAGATTTTTACCAAAATACTAACCTAAAGACCTATCCTAGGGGCCTCGAGGGCTGATCGATAGAATAGCCTTTCCTACGTTATACACGCAGAGACCACGTAGTTTGACTGATGACTTAACCAATTTACAAATGAAGATATACATGATGAGATGTCAAATTATTATGATGGACTCCTATAGGACTGACCTAAATGTCTCGGGGCATGATCAAAGATCAACCTTGCCTACGTTCAAGCTCAAAGACAATGTAGTTCAACTGACGACTTTTTTTTTGGCTTTTTGAATAACTTTTTGATCTGTTTTTGGATTTTATGATGTTTTGATGTTTTTGGCTTTTTTTTGATGTTTTGATGTTTTTGGATTTTTAGATTTTCTGATGTTTTTGGATTTTCTGATTTTGAGGACTTTAAGACCATACATGAATCTGATCTGATAAAAACGTGCCCCCAACGTGATGTAATAGACTACTCTGATAAAGGAAAGACAAACTGACCTTGAGAATGGGTCGAGTAGTACTAGGAGGGATCATGATACGAACACAGGACCACGCTATGGTGCAGATGCGAGTGGATGAGTAATGAATGGAGATATGGATGAGATGGATGATGGAAGTGGAATGGAGGGATAATGACGAACAAGCTGTATAGGTCTTGGTGGATGAAAAGTGCTTATTTACACAAGGCGCCTATTTACCAAGTTTTCACCGAGGTACTTGCCCAAAGTGCCACCAAGGTGTTTTTCACTAGAGGATGATTTTTCTTTTTACTATTTTCAATCCTTTTTTCTAATTTTGTTTTTTTGGTTTTTTTTTTTTTTGTTGTTACCAAGACACCTGTTTACCAGGTTTTCACCGAAGTAACCATTTTTTTAGGACTTTTTCTGATTTTTTTTTTGGATTTTTGGTTTTATACCCAAAAGAATTAGGCATAAAACATTTTGGGATGGGAGCTATTCATGGGCTCCTGCAGAGGTTCCCCTTCGGGTGTTGATAGCTGATATGCCCCTGATTTATAGCTTGCTATGATGATGAAAGGCACTAACCAATTGGGTGTGAAATTTCCTTTGCTGTTGGGATTTGGGACATTCTTCTGATTTTCTTTTAAGACTAGTTCTCTGACTTGGAAAGTCTTGATTCTAATCCTCTTTTTGTAGCTTTGTTTGAGTCTATTTTGATAGACTTGTTAATGATTCAAAGCATTGATCCTTCTCTCATCCAGTAACTCCAACTCATTTAGTCTTCAAACCCGATATTCTTCATCTGTGACAAGGTTTTGTAGTGATATTCTCAACGATGGGAGCTCGATCTCAATGGGGAGTACGGTTTCTGATCCGTAGACCAAGGAGAAGGGGGTTGCACCAGTGGGTGTGCGGATGCTGGTTCGATAAGCCCAGAGGACAAGATTAAGCTACAGATGCCAATCATGACCTACATCATTGACTGTTTTCTTGAGGATTTTGAGGATGGCTTTGTTCATGGCTTCTGCTTAGCCATTGCCTTGGGGATAGTACGGGGTGGAGAAGCGATGCTAGATTTTGAATTTCTCGCACAAATCACAGACATCCTGATTCTTGAATGGTGTCCCATTGTCTGAGATAATGGCTTGTGGGACACCATAATGATAGACGAGATAGTTCAGGATGAATTTTGAGATCTGCTTTCAAGTGATATAGGTCATGGGTATGGCTTCCACCCACTTCGTGAAGTACTCAGTTGCTTTTATAATGAATTTATGGCCATTGGATGAGGTGGGTGAGATTTTACCAATGAGATCGAGTCCCCATTGCAAAAAGGGCCATGGTGTGATAATCGGGTGAAGCTCTTAAGCTAGAGCATGGATGAGGTCCCCATGCTGCTGACATTGTAGACACTTTCTGGCATGATCATGTGCTTCCCATTCCATTGTGGGCCAATAATACCCCATCCTCAGCAGTTTCTTGGCTAAGGTTATTCCACTTGAGTGTGAGCCATAGATACCGTTATGAACCTCGGTTAGAGTGGTTAATGCCTCCTCAACATTTAGACAGCGTATTAAAGTACCCTCTATGCTTCTACGGTATAAGGTATCACCTAGGATGAAAAATCTAGATGCCTTTTTCATAAAGGTTCGTTTTAGGCTCGATGGTAGGTCAGCGGGTGTGACTCCTATGTGAAGATATGTATAGATGTCATGATACCAAGGATCGCCTGGACTAATGATTTCACACACATATTCTAATTTCAGTACCTCGAATGTGGGAACGAGAAGCTGTTTGATCAGAAATTCATATTTCAGCACGTTGTGAGGGATGTCTACTAAAGACCCAATGGTAGCCATGGTGTCAGCAACTCTATTGTTGGTTCTTGGAATTTGCTCAAATATTATGTCGATGAAGGATTCCTTTAGAGTCCCAACCAATTTTTTGTATGGGGTTAGCTTGTCATCCTTTGTCTGATATTCATTATTGACTTGATTTATGATCAATTGTGAGTCACCATAGACCTTGAGAGCTATGATATTCCACTGCACTGCTATCTTGAGACCTATAGTCAAAGCCTCATATTTCGCTATGTTGTTAGTGCAAGGAAATGCTAGTTTGTGTGATCTTGGTATGCAGTCCCCTTGTGGGGTGATGAAGAAGACACCAGCTCCTAATCCATGTTGTGTATATGACCCATCAAAGTATAGTTTCCAGTGATCAGCAACGTTGAGGTTAAAGATGGATAGTCTGGAAATTTAGATACAAAAGGATTCTCAAAATAAATGGGTGATTTTGCTAGTTGATCTGCAATAACCTGTCCCTTGATTTCTTTCCTCTCTACATACTCGATGTCATATTCTGATAATATCATGACCCATTTTGTCATTCTGCCAGTTAACATTGCCTTTGATAAGAGATATTTAAGGGGGTCAATTTTGGAAATAAGCTTGATCTTGTGTGCCAACATGTAGTGTCTAAATTTTTGGGATGCAAACACTACTATGAGGCATGCTTTCTCAATGAATGAGTAATTTAGCTCATGACCCAGCATTGTACTGCTAATATAGTAGATGGCCCTCTCCATTCCATTTTCATCATGCTGGGCTAGAAGAGTTCCAAGGGTTGTTGTTGTTGCTGATACATATAAGATCAATGGCTTCTTGGGGATGGGTGGCATTAATACTGGCGGTGTCAGTAGATATTCCTTTATTTTGTTGAATGCCTCTTCGCATTTCGTATCCCATTTGTATGCTACCCCCTTGTGGAGTAGGTGATAATATGGGTTCTGCTTGTCTGCCAGTTGTGCTATGAACCGTCGGATGGATTTAAGTCGGCCTTGGAGGCCCTTCAATTGTTTTAATGTCTTTGGTACTTCCATCTCGAGTATTGCTTTTACGTTCGTCAGATCCACCTCAATACCCCTCATGGACACTATGTATCCTAGCAGTTTACCTGATTGTACACCAAAGACACACTTCTTGGGATTTAGTCTGACTTTGTATTCCTCCAATTTGTCAAAGATAGCACTTAAGGTTGCTATATGATCTTTCCTTTTTATTGATTTGGCTAGGATGTCGTCGACATAGTCTTCAACTGTCTTGTGAATCATATCATGGAAAACTAGTGTCATGGCCCTTTGATAGGTTGCTTTTGCATTCTTTAGGTTGAATGGCATCATGTTCCAGCAATAGGTCCCCCACGGACAAGTAAAAGCTATCTTGTGTTGATCTTCTTTTGCTATCATAATCTGGTTGTATCTTGAAAATCTGTCCATTAGTGATAGCATCTCATGCCCTGCTGTCATCTCTACTATCATATCGATATTGGGAAGTGGAAAATCATCCTTGGGACATGCTTTGTTCAAATATCTAAGATCTATACAGATTCTGATAACTCCATGAGGTTTTGAAACAGGTACCAAGTTTGATACCCATTCTGGATAATCAATTGGTCAGATGAATCTAGCATCTAATAGCTTTTTGAGCTCCATTTTGACTAACAAAGCAATTTGAGGATGCATTTTTTGAAGCTTTTGTCTAACAAGTTTTTCATCTGGAAACACTACTAGGTTGTGGACCATAGTATTTGGATCAAGTCCTGGCATATCAGCATAACTCCATGCAAAGTTTATTTTTCGTTCTTTTAGGAATGCTGCTAGGAGTTCCTGTTCATCTGATAATAGTGATTCCACATAGAATGTGATATGCGGGGTCTCCTCTATTCCTAGGTTGACTGGGTTGCATTTTTCGGCCAAGACTACTGACTTCTCTTAATGAATAGCTCTTAGGGGAAGATTGAATCCTTCATCCTCAGGCACCTCAGAGAGTTTTTCACTGTTGGATACGTCCTTTCTTTTTACTATTTTTTTGTCAGAGAGTGCCACGGTGTGGTTTTCACTCAAGGACTTGGATATGATTCTTATTTTCTCACTTTTGCGACTGAAGGATTCAATCATTTCCCCATAATAGGTGTGTGTGTCCAACTCCATTATGAATCCTGCCTTATGATCTCCATCTAGAATGTTGTCTCTCAATCCCATGAATTCTGAGAGTGCTTCATCATTTTCTAATGTATCAAGAACTGGTGGTCCTTATTGGTCATAGTCGATCAGTTGGGGGTAGACTAAGCAGATCTTGTGATTTTGAATATCTAGTTCAAAGGATATGGTACTAATCATATACAAGGTGGTATCTTCAAATAACCTAGGTAGGTTAGATAAGGTATCTTCATCATTGCTACTAATGTAGGGCTCAGTTATAAAATTATGTGCATCTCTACCTATGACTATTGGTGAGTGTAGTTGTACTATTACTGGCTGAGGAGAAACATTAGCGGCTCTAACCGAAGGACTTCAGCCACATATGGTTATTCTCGGAGTGGCACATTCAAGACCAAGATTTTTTATGGGTCACGTCTTTGGCATGATAGGTATTATGAGCCCATTGTCATTTTGTCCTAGTCTTTGATTGCTGTCATAGCCCATCACAAGCATCATGTGTAGGCCTTTGCTTCTTTCATCCATTGGTAGATTAGCTGCCAGTATTTCATCTTGATAGAACATGTTTGATGGATCTGCTTCAATTACCTCATGGCCAAGGTCTCCCCATCTTGTGAATTCAGGATAATTTTGAGGATAGGTTTGTGATGTGGGAGCTTGATTTTCTTGTGGGCATCCTCGTGATCATGGAGATTGTGGTAACTCTCCTATCACAAAAGTATTATTAGGGAGCCTATAGCTTCCACAACCATCCTCCTGGATGATAAGCTTGATGTCGGAGATGGTGGGAATGGAAAGAGTGGGAGGTGTCTCTGTCGTAGAAGTGGACGTGAGGGTGGTGGGGTCAATGTATGATGTGGATGGGCCTTCATCATTTTTTGGCACTTGGGGGATTTTGTAATATTTGGCTTCAAGATTCTTGCAATATGAGAATGGCTCACGATCTCCATGGATGGTAACCTCTTGTCCATTATGTGTGAATTTCACACATTGGTGGAAAGTTGATGCTATGGCTTTCATCACATGGATCCATGGGCATCCCAAGAGGATATTGTATGGAAATTCGAGGTCCAAGACCTGACATGTGGTTTCCATGAGTGTTGGCCCTACTTGGATAGGGAGCTTAATTGTGCCCTGAGGCACTCTTTCTTGGTCATCATATGCTCTGATTGTGATGCCCTTCCCTTTATCAATGGAATCTTTTGATATCTTTAACTGTTTGATGAGACTATAATAACAAATGTTCAAACCTGTACCTCCATCCACCAAGACCCTTTGGATTTTAATTTTGTTCACAATGACCTCCAAGTGAAGTGTGTGATTGTGAGATGGTTGGGCAAGAAAATCTTGGTCAAAAAATGTAAGGATATTAGGTGTTATGATGTTTCCGACCATAGCATGGAATTGTTCCGCATCGAGGTCTACAGGGATGGTAGATGAGGCTAATGCTTCCTCAAGGATCTTTTTATGCCCTGATGAGATTTTTAACAACTTCATGATGGAGATGTGTGTTGGCATTCTTTTGAGTTGGTTTACAACATTGTAGCTATATAGAATGGCTCTTGATGTAGGGACTCTATTTGGTTGGGATGATCCTGCAATGGTGACTTTTTCACCTCTTGTGGTGACTCTGCAGTCTTTGGAATGGGTACTTTTGATGGTGATGACCATGTAGGTTTCATTGAGGTTGGAAAAAACTATTTCGTATACATAATTTACACTACCTTTTCCTTTATCCTTGTTATTCCCTTTGTTGCCATGATTTGGCAAATGATTCATGTAGATTTTAAGGTCCTGATTCCCTGTAGGTGGTTCCAAGTTTATGATTCTTTTGTCAATGAGATCTTGTATGATGTTCTTGAGTCTCATACAATTATTTGTGGTGTGGCCTTTTATTTTGTGGAATTCACACAGTTGATTCTCATTGTACCGAGGAGGTTTGACATCAAGTTCTTGGTAATTCTCAAATGTAGGAGCTTGGATGAGTTTTTCGTTGATTAGCTTTTTCATGATGTCTTCAAGTGGTTCCCCCAAAGTATTGTATTTTCATTTGGGGTATGTTTTGCATTGAGGTGGTCCTCTTTGGTCAATTAGGTTATTGATTGTGGGATTATTGTTGGGTTGATGCATTGTGTGATGAATGTTTTGATTTGGTGTTTGGATTTGTTGTGTGGGTGTGTTTTGGCGCGGACCACTAATGACCACCTTGGCATCTACAACACCATCATTGGTGAAATTTTTGTTTCTAGCCCACATGTGAGGTTTATCATTGTAGTTTGATGATGAGCGGTTGTTTTGCAGTTTGTGATATGATGTTGATTCGAAGGGTTGAGTCACAAGGGCTCTTTTGATGTTAAGTGCCTTGGTGATCAATTGATCATATGTGGTGATACCCTAAACCTTGAGATGAAATGATAAGCGACCTTCAAGGTTGGTGATGATTGTGTAGACTTGTTGTTCTTCTGGCATGGTCCACTTGCTCCAATTGGCCTTGGATCACCATCGTTGAAGGAATGAAGCGAAAGATTCATTCTTCCCTTGTTTTAGAGCATATAGTTCTTCGAGACTAACATCCATTGCAATGTTACCTATGTAGTTCTTAATGAATGCACTTGTAATCTCTTGGAATGTTCTAATTCCTGTAGGTAAGTGAGAGAACAATTCTATAGTGGGACCCACCAAGCTTCTAGGAAATAGCTGCATCAGATACGTATCGTCATATACCACTTCCATGCAATGAACCTGTAATTCCTTGATGTGATCTTCAGGGTTTCCTGTCCCTCGATATTTGTCAAATTTGGGGATTTCAAATCCCTTAGGGAATGGTTTCATTTATAAGCTCCTATCAAATGGATAGGGAGACAAGTTACTTTGTGTTTTGGTTGTTCACCCTGATTGAAGATCGAGCACTTGTTGCAAGAGCAACTTGAGTTGTGTCCTCACATCATTCTGGGGATCAGGGGGTGGTATGAATGTGTTTTGAGGTGTTGCAATCATGGTTTGGATGGATGGGTTGGTTGGTGCATTGTTCAATGGTATCGGTATGTTGTGGCAGGCCAAGTAGGCTTCTACTTGCTTTTGGATGAACAATGCTTGTTGTTGCTCTTGTTGTTGTTGCGCTAGGATTTGTCCTTGTTTTTGTGCTTGCTATTGTTCCAACAACACTTTTTGTTGTGCTTGTTGCTACACTTGTTGCTATTCTAACAACACTTGTTGTTCTTCCCACAACGCTTGTTGTTGGGCTGCCAATTTTGTTGCTTCTTGCTGCTCTTGGTATTGCTTTAGTGCTTGCTGATATGCTTGCATTCACGCTGCTTGTGCAAGAAGTTGTGCTTGAGCTTGCGCTACTTGTTGCTATAATAAAAGTTGTGCTTGAGTGACCCTTTGTGCTTGTAATGCTTGTGCAACTTGAACAGCTTGTTGTTCTTGCTGTTGCAATAAAGCTTGGGCTTGTTGTGCTTGTTGCACTTGTAATGCGCATGTGCAACTTTGGAAACTTGAGCAACTTGAGCGGCTTGTTGTATGGCTTTTTGTTTCTGCACTTGTTGGTATCCTCTTTGAAAACCAACTTGTAATGTTGTATCAAATTGGTTTGATGTGGTAAACGTTGGTGGTGGTGGGGGAGGTGGTGGGTTTGGAATTGTTGTAGATGATGATGTTGTGTTGATTATTTGGTTGGTGGATGGTGTTTTCGTGTTGATTATGTGATTGGTGGATGGTGTTGTTGATGTGGTAAGTGGTATCGTTGATGTGATTGGCCCTTGAGAGACCATGCTTTGCAATGTTGTGGGGGTGTTTGATGATGTTGCCATTGCTTGTGTGTTTGTCGTTTGTTGCTGTGATGTCAACAATAAGTATTGAGCATTTGGAAAAATGTTTTGATTGATGGTTGGGATGTTGTTTGGATTAATACTCGGTAGAGGGGGAAGCCATAAACCAAGGATTGGTGTAGATGACAATGGTGATGGTGGGAGAGGTGGAAATGTAAGGGGGGTGAATCCTTGCGAGAGTGTTGTGGTGTTGAAAACCCCCTGGTCCGAACATGTCTCCCTCCTCTTGTGAATTTGTGAGGAGGGGAAATTGAGGTGCTTTGTGAAAAGATGTTGATGATGGGTCATAATGTAAAGTGAGAGGAACATTTTTTTTTAATGGATTATGGGGGATGTTTTGTTCCAATGTGGTGTTTACGTCCAAGTTTTGATTATTAACAAGGGAATGTGATTGAAGAGCATTGAGAAATTTGTTTCCCTTGTTAACATTGGGTTGAGTTGAAGTAAATGATGTTGTGGTTTGCGAGATATTCTCCATGATGTTTTGAGATGGGGGTGTAGATTAAATGGGGATGGTGGATGAGATTGGTGTAAAAGATGTCTCTACTATAGTGCTCACATCAAAATTTGAAGCTGACTTGGCCCCTTGTTTTGATAGTTTAAGCATGTACAATGAAGGGTTAAGTCTCATCATGATGTTGATGATTCTATGGTTGTTTGGATTTTGGAGCATTTCAGCTACTTCTTTGTGAGACATTCCAAAGGTAAGATCCTCCCCTTGGGTTTCTTCTTGTGGGTTTTGCGATGATGTTGGAAGGCTAATTGTGAGGTTTCCATCCCCAATGGGATTCATTTAAGGAGTGGTTTGGCTAAGATCACTTGAAGCGGGTGTTTCTTTGTTGGCTTCCATACACTTCTTGTATTGAGATCTAGTTAGAACCATAAAACAGGGATCAATCTTCGAGAATATGGGAGATGAATCTCTTGATTCTTTGGATTAATCTCTATTTTATGTCTCAAAGTGAAAGTTTTTAGGATTCTTTTTAGGATCAAATGTGATGATGATATGATGGTGATGTTTAAATATGGATGTTATGGATGTTTTTGGCTTTTGATAAATCTTGAATGAAATACTAGGCTTTTAGGATTTTGGATTTTGAGATTTTGAGGTTTTTTCCTTGATCTTGATTTGGATTTGGATTTTGATTTTGAACAAAAAGACCCTAAGATGTTTGATAATGATCTAAAGGATAGTTTTGTTCAAAGGATGATGATTTGGATGTGTGTGAGGAGAAGGATGCATCTACCCACACCTACCCAAACAAGATGATTGTTTCACTAAGTATATGAAGAAGGATTCATCTACATACACTAAGCTAGACAAGATGATTTTTGATAATTTTGACTAAGTATATGCAAAAGGATGCATCTACACATGCCTAGCCAAAAGGTGTTTTGATAAATGTTTCAAGGACTTGGTCTCAATGATTTTGGTGTTTTCTTGATTTTGTCATAAAGCCTAGCACTTCAAGGATGATTTCAAGGTTTTTCAAAAGATGATTTATGAGATGATGTTATTTTGGAGGATGGATGAAAAGTTTTTGATATTTTTTGATCCCTAGATGAACCTCAAAAGACCACTTTGTTTGCCTAGATCTAGGTATTGAAGAGCATGCAAATGCTTCCTAAAGACCTTTGCAACCAAGGATTGATTTCATTTGAACTTTCATTTTTGGATTTTCAATGATTTTTGCTTTGGGGTTTGTGAGTCTCCAATCACACATGAAAATTCATTTTGCTTAGCTTTGCTTAATGGCTTTATTTTACCAAAAACAATATCTTTGATTAAAGTTTCAAACTGAGATGTCCAATGTCTCAATTTATTTAAACCCCACAAGATAGTTTATGTGGAAATTTAGTGAACTTAAGGCAAGGGTTTTCCTATTGTTTACTCAAGAAGACAAATTGAGATATAATCCAATGCTTAGAAACCTCTAAGGACATAAGTCCCAAGGGAAAGCAATAACATATGGATTGAGTCAATGTTATTTGTCTTCAAAAGGGTTTGAAATTTTGATGATGTTAAGTGTTTGTTTTTGATCTATTTTCGAGCAAGCAATGTATTTTCAAACTGACTCACAAGCAATGCAACATCCTAGCTTAATGGGTATGTTTTTCTTAGTGGGCTTGCCTCATGCCCTTCATAGAAGAGATGATTTTACATGCAACCAAGGAAAAATATAAAGGTATGATGAAATCCTAACCTCTATATTTCAACCAAGATTGGACATGGCAAGTAACTTCTTGGAATCTAAGTTCTAATGCACCACTTTGATAAACTAGCTCAATGGATAAATAGGCCACTACAAAACAAGGGTTCTAGTTCAGACTTTCCATTCATAGGAGTTGACCCAATGTGGCAAGAGTCCCCTTTCAAATCCATCTTGTTAGAGTCAACCATGTGATATTGGCGTTTCTTCCAATATCCACATTTATATCCCGGCTGGAGATACTCTTGGGTTCAGAGTGTTACTGGTTGAGCCATTCACTTGGGTGATTAATTTTTCCCACAAGGCGGGCCCTCTAAGATAAACAAAAGCAAATGAAGAACAAAATATGTAACTCGATCAATCTTTGATAGCAAAAAAGAGGGAGAATATACGCGAAAATGCCCCCCACTCACACTCACACAATAGTTTGTTCAATTTTAAGCCCAAATCAAAGTGTGGAGGTGATCACTTTATCTTATTCCAAAATCACCAAAAAGGCCTTTTGATTCTCAAGATTGCTTGGAAGCGCGAGAGAAGTGCATATGTCCTTTTCAATGACTTTAGTTTAAGTAACCACAAAACAAGGCAAACACACATTCATTTTATCCTTCCAAAGCAATTGTTTGATTCGTTTTAAGAACCAAATGAAATATGAAGATTGCTTGTCCAATTTTTAGCCCAAAATGAAATCTAGTAAGTGTCTAAGCTTGAATTTTAACCTTTTGCGAATGGAAAAAATCAAATTGTTCTTTTTAGACCCAAACGAAAATTAGTGTCCTAGGAGCGAAAAGGTAACAATTTCATAAAGAAGTGTTGAACAAACACTTAAAGCGTTTAAAAAAACTTTGAGTTTTCAAAAAAACAAAATCCTCCTCCTTTCGTTTTCCTTGTGCCTTGTGCCATCGTTGTTTTTTTGTACCTACAAGATGGAAAATAAAATAATGTGAGACTAAGTTATTCAATTAACTTAAATGATTTCACATAATGACACATTAACAAGGGCCTTGATTTCAATCAATGTAAGGAAATACTTATTCAAAAGTAGGCAATACTTGCTAAGAAAGACTTTTCTTGCTAGTAGACCACTCTTTTCAAACTAAATCCTCTATCTTTCTTTGTTGAGACCAAAAGAAAATTCCTTAACCCTTAAATAATTGAATTTTTAATGCTAATTTCATTCTTTAATGACAATAACAAAATATATGAACCTATAGATTATACGATACATAAAATCTATAGTCATCCCTCATAAAATCTTTCTAAATCTGATCACAAAGAATTGTATAGAGCATAACACGTTACAACCAAGCAGATACCCATTCTAGCTTGAATCTACTAGGTTTTCTTTTAATCGCCCATGCTATTTTATTGATAATTAAATGTAATAATGATTTTCTTTTCTAAGGCCCAACAAAGAACCTTATATGATCAGGTTAGAGCTCCCATTGTCAACGAAATCTTAGAGTGTTAACCACGATATGAAAGTGACATTGCTGGAATCATATAATGGAGAAAATTTCGTACTTACATTGTAACCGATAATGTTGTGCCACAATAAAGTACCCTAAATCTGCAAGTAAGACCAACCTCAAATACTCATTAGAAGGGTTAGTCTAAACATACAAATCAGTAAATACTTCTATGAAATAAAATATCTATGGTAAGGAAATTGCCACAAGTAACAAAAACAACATCAAGAAGACATTTCAAAAGCAAGATAATCACCTATTCCATATTGGATTGGTGATACATGTGCTAATCACCCTTTCCCAACCCTTGCTAAGAAGCCAAAATGATAAAATGAAAATGGAGATGATGAGCAAGATGAGTTCTCAAATCTAGAGAGTAACCTTGCATAAAAGTTGTGGATGGATCAATAAGGATTAAGCCTTCTTTTATAGATTTTCTTGAAGAGAGATTGGTCAAGATGGTGAATGTGGGACTAAATATCCTCCAATGAGAATAGGCCACTTGTCAAGTGATGATAGGCCAATGGTTGTGCAAGATTTAGGAAGAGTGCCCATGAGAGGGAGAATTTGAATTCAAATTTTGCAATAAATTTTGAGAGGGGGACAAGAAAAAAAGCAATAAATGTCATGTTGGAGGGACAAATCAACTTGTCATGTTGAGGGAAAATGAGGGTCTTTAATGAATCAATAAAATTGATTTATTTGTGCAAGTGGAGATATCTAGAGAATGAAAGTGGGTGAGATTAGTATTTAATTAGGGTTAGATTAAATAAATGATGATTATGTTGGTTTAATGATGATTAGGTGAGTTTGAATTTTAAGACTTTGATATTTGATTTATTTAAATCAGAAAATGATGGAATATGATTTTGGATTTGATTTAAATGGATGTTTGATTTATTAAAAAGATGATGATAAAGTTTTATTTAATTTTGAATGAATGACCTTAGGAGATGGGAACTAATGAAATTACCTAATAAATGAATGAAGATGAATCTGATCAATCCATGAATGGACCTAATGCGAAATCTAGTTCAGTTGATGAATGAACTTGATCAAATGCAGAATGCTAATTTTTCATGTCTACATGCATAAATATATCATATAGGGAACAAATGCATTGCATTTCCATATAAATGTATTATTATAAGTAGTTTCATAATTAAGCATGTTCATGTTTCATCACATTACATTCTTTATCACATTGCATTCATCACATAAACCATCACATAAATACTCATTGTCATTGAACATTTCATAGATTATTTTACACTACCATATATGCATAATCAAACATAATAGGTACGAGAGCATTATAGATAGTTCATTATAAGCATACATAGTCACATCATAAAGTCATTTCCCACATTACGATCATTTTGCATAAAACATCATTATACCACTTTGCATTTTCATATCACATCATATCACAATAAATGCATCACATACATTTCTCATTGTCATTAAACATGTTTAGGATAATATATATCTGTTATCATTAGCATCGTAAAAAATCATCTCATTTATATCATCAATACATACATATAAAACATGACCATCGCTTTCATATTGCATCATACATAATCATAAAAGCATACATATTATCCACTAGTCATCCATATCATATAGAACACTCCATAAATAATCATATAGCAATCAATTTTCACATTTCATTCCATACCATTATAAAACATTCAAAGCATAAAAGGAACATAAAAATCTATTACATTCAGAATGTACATCCATCCATAATCATTTTATATAGGCACGATTCACATATCATTTCGTGTATACACAATAGATAATTTCCATATTATTTTTCATATCATTTACATCAACATAAACACATCACCATAAAGATTACATCATCCATCCATTCATCTCCATATCATGAATCAACAAAATAATATAGATATATTAGTCACATAACCATTACATAATTTGAACATAAATCATCAGAAGAAAATGCATCCATAAACACATCGCATAACATCATAACATGATTGCATAACATATAGAAGTAGAGCCATCCAAAAATGTATAAATAAATGATACACATCACATCATGTCAAAATCATCATCTCATATATATATCATCATCGGATAACTATCATAGTTCAAAATAATTGGATCAATGTACATGTATGTCAATAAGTACAAAAAGGCCCATCGGGCTATCAAAAAGGAGCCCATATGGCACAAAAAAAAAAAATCATCTCAATCAAAAGGAGGCCTAACCCTCCTATTTTCTGCCCTTGCATCTCTCACCGTGACCCTCTACTGGTCTATGATTGGTCTGCTGTGAGTAGTCTAGGGCCCATGTTGCTCTAGGTACGGCCTAATGATAATGCATACGATAATAATCTGCCTCTCGGACGGCCTCCCTGTAGGAGTGAAGGGATACTATACTTTGAGAGTGATCTGGTCGACATTTTTCAGTGAAAATTGAAGTGTCTTGTTTTTCTCCAAAATCAGCACCATCAGAAAGAGCTCGGTGTCCTTGTTCCAATGCAACTCAAACAAAGCGAAAAGGAGTCCGTTTGCACGAGTTATGGCCAGTCAAACCTCGGGTCAAACTGGGATCAGGGGCATCCAGAAGGCGAAAAAAATGGTGTCATCAAAAATCAATGAAACCAGCGTCATCACGAAGAGCTCATCATAAGCTTTCCAACGCAACTCGTTTCGTCAAAATCCGACATCATATGCTCAACTTATCAGCGGTCAAAGTTTCAGGTTGACTTGGTGGACTTGAAGGTACAGTGCTGACGTCATCATCCGTACAGCTGACGTCAGCACGAGGTACGAAATCCAAAGTGGACCAATCAGAAGCTGACACGTGGCAGTCCGTACAGTCCGTACATGTCGACGTGGCATAGTGATGTGGCAGGTGACATCAGCGAATTATAAGTAGACACGTGTCATCTGTACATCCAGTCAGCATAGACGTGGTAGTCCAGTCAGCGTACGAACAATCCTCGTCAGCATTGATGTGGCATTCTCCATCAGCAGATGAGTCAGCTTGGACAGCTAATGGTAGAATGACACGTGGCAACCTCGTCAGTCCATTCAGCGTCCACGTCGTCTGTGAGTCCGCAACATGTCAGTGCCGTCAGCGAATGGTTCTGTGACACGTGGAATACAGTCAGAGTTGAGTCAGCGAGGTCAGCTTATCGGTTGCTGCCATGTGGATGAATCCAAGAGTGCCACGTGTCTTCACGTCGGTATACTCCTTTGGTCGGTGGGCGAATCGGTTTGTTTGTTAAAAGTTCGCGGGGGGGATTGGAACCCGCAACCCATTGCCGCCAAAGTTAGCTGCTGGCCGTTGCGCCATATCCGTGCGGCTAACTGTATGAGGATACCGTTTGGTTTTGTTGAAAGTTTGTTGAATATGATTTGGAAAAACCGACGGCCGAGGCTTGAACCTGGAACCGCCGGCCTCTCAAAAGGTATGGGCACCGCTAGCCCATGCAGGCGGTTACAAATATAGTTGGCATCAAATTCTTTTATTGATCATTTTGAAACCGAATACCTTATAAAATTAAAACAAACTCCCAAATACAAAAATAAAACAAACAAGAATCCTTTTCAAGGATTAACCAAAATCTCCAAAAACAGAATAAGCCCGAGGGAAGTATATTCGAAGGGCTTAAATTTAATTTTGGGAATTTATCAAAGATTTTTATGCTATTAGGGGAGGATTTTTAAATATTTTTACTAAGTAAAGGATATTTTTATGTAATTTTGGAGAGATAAGGAATATCTTGTAAATCTTTTGGTTGAGAGCCAAATTGAGGAAATTTTATGTATTTAAAGGGGGCTTGAGGTGAGAGTTGAATCAAGTTTTTTTCAGGTGTTGAAGTCTTGATGCTAAGGTGACGAAAGAGAGGTCTTGTGGAGATTCTTTGAGTCATTCTTGCACGTCAGAGCACTATTATGCTGCCGAAGTGCTTGGAGAATGATTGTGGTGCTTTGTAATTGATTTTGGAGTTAATCGGATCGGTCTCTCTATTGGAGTGGACCCGGAGACGTAGTCACTTTCGTGACGAACTCCGTTATCAACTGTTTGCACTTCTTTTCTTCTCTCTCTTTCTTTCTCTCATTTCCTTCCTTTCTATTATAATTACCTTGTTATTACTTTCATTTTGTTATTTCCTTAAGTTAATTTTGATTTAATTAACTTGAAATAATCATTGTAAAAGCATTGTAAAAGTTAAGCATTTAAATACTGCAATCTAGTCTAGATCCTATACAGATCAGAGAGGAGGAGGCTGCCATGCTTTCCAAATACTGTCTCTGACCCATCTCTGTGGCTGTTTGAAGCTTTGTGGCCTACCTTTGTAATATGGTCTAATCCCTCTCTGCCCTGGCCTAATCCCTCTTGGTCTTAGCTTGATCTCTCTCCCCTGTCAAAGTTTGCACCTGGGCCTCTAGCTGCGCAATCAAAATATCTCGAGCATCTCCCTATCCTACTAATTGTGCTCATGGGGGCTATACCTAAGGCTGATCATCAGCCCCAACCTGTGGTGGTGTATTTTCCTGGTCCTACTGCCTGCCTGGCACCTGCTGCTGAACCTGCATCAGAATGTCAGCCTGAGGAGGTTGAACGGGATGAACTGGAGGCACCACCGGCTAATCTTGTCGATCTCCCCATCTCTCTGTCCTCATCCTCCCCCTCTGTCCCTCGATCTTTGTCGAGCAACAAGTGCTCCTAGAACTGTCAACTATGAGGGAGGCCAAAACCAATCTCTGTATGCATGTGTGACACCTAGATCTGTAGACCCCTAATTGTAAACCCATGGCTTGGCCATCAACTGTTAGAAGTTGTCAATGGCCTCTGAGGAAGGAATGTATCACCCCCACGAAGCTCGTGATATAGTACGAGCAAATACAACCACATAATCATCATCAGGACGGTCTTGTGGCTCACCAAACTGATGCTGCACGTGTCCTAACAGGTATCTCTCCACCATCATGTGCTCTCACCCCTACATGAAACAGTCCTGATGGGAAAAAAAATCTACTCTGCATCATCGGCCCATCCAAGCCGACCAAGGTATGGGTGCCATGTAAACACTGTTATCAGATCTAGGACCCTACTTCAGTAGGGAATCTTGTGCTCACCTGTGTGTGTAAAGGACACACCACCTCTGTAGTGCCATACGAGGGGATCATCAGGCCCCATCGGTACTGGAATGACATGCGGCTATAGAATGGCGATGTGCTCCCACGCCCATACGTGGAGGAGTGTAATTCTAGCCCTGAGTGTTTTGCCATCATGATACACATACTCATGAAGATCCCTATAAAGAGAGGCTAGAATAACGGGCCCCCAAGCATAATAGACTGGTCTGTCACGAACCAACTGCTCCCAGCAGAGTCCCTAGCTAGGACTCAAATATTGGCCTTGTTGGTCTAGGGCAATGAGACCTGAGATAATCGTCGTGACCACTAGATGGAACGAGGATGTAAGGGTCTTGTGCTGCTCCAGCTATATCTAGCCCTCACAAACCATAATATCATCAGTTTCAAGGACTAAATAACAAGTCTCCCACCCAACATCCATATAAAAAATAATGCACTAACCATGAATCGAAAATCTCAAGATGCACCACACGTCCTCTAAAGTGACGGTGCCATCACTAGTAGGAAGGTGGAAAGATGAGGTCTCACTATGCCATCTCTTAGCAAGCACTGACATCATCCCAAGATGGGTGCACATGGGCACTATGTATGCAATGTGCTATAGCCCCATGACCCATAATTGATCCTGGTCCCTGTCACTGATGTCTCGTAAATAACAAAAAATCTCTCGTGATTTGTGCTCCTAGGAATGGAGCTCCCTCACTGTGTCCTACATCAGCGAAAGTCACCATGTTAAATTTTTTGAAAAATTTCATCTCGAGCATCCAAAAGTCCATCCAAGTGTTGCTACTTGTGAAGGTGTCACAGTTTGAAATTTTCAAACTACGACGCTAGAGGGGTAAACTCCAAAAGAGCACCGCCACGGTGCACTTTTCTTAAAAGAAGCGCCGTTTGGGAAGATTCCTAGCTAAAAGTGCACTACTGCGTCGCACTTTGAAATGACCCCGTTGGCCATGGAATCAGCATCGGAGTTTGAAGCTTCTTTCCAAACTCCAAACTCCACCACCACGGCATATTTTATTAATAGCAGCCCAGTTTTTCATACCGAGTGACGTAGTTTATTTTTTGAGTGGCTCTATATAGTGCCACTGCAAAGGAATAGTTTTAAATGCATGAAATGAACATGAAAAGCAAGAAATAAAGCTCAAGTAAGGATCAGCTATCGGTGTCCCAATGTTGAGTGGCCGCTGGTATGTCCAGACTTGCTTGGAAATGTGTATCAGGAGTTGTCGCTGACCATTTTGTTAGGGAGGTTAGAGCTCAAATCACTAAATTGCTAAAGGCCTGTGTGTAAAAATGAATTGAAAGTGACCCTTTGGGCCCCTTTTCAGCCTAAAAGTTAGGGTTTTTTTACCCTGTTTGACTATCCTCCTAGGATTTGGAACCCTCAAACCCATTTTTATCTAGTTGAGGCTTGTTTTACATCATTTTATTGTGTCTAGACATGTTTTTTGCCTCCTGGAGCCTTTCTGGACCTATCAGGCACCTTGTCCTTTTTTTCGCGACATCCCCCAAAAATTGAAATTTTTGTCCAATCTCTTGAGGGGGCAATATAGCAGCATGTTTCTCTTGTCAGGCACTAGTGGGGCAATATTTTGAAAGTAAATTTCTTTTGGCTTTGATTGAGATCATTTATTCTTTGAACCAACACAACAAGTGCATTTCTTCAAAGAGGGGAAAATGGTAAACATGTAAAATGTACTAATTGACATTGGACATCGAATCATGACTACTAACATCACTTCATCCTAAATCATCCTTCAGTCTAAACGTTTAATCCAATTCCCTTATTTGATTAAACTCATCATTATTTCCTCTCTTAATTAAATAAATTAGTTATCTAATTAAGACATTCTCTTTCGATAATTAAATTAACCAATCTGATTTAATTATCCCCATTTAATTGTATGATTAAATTTATTTGATTAAATCTCTAAAGTCTATCTATTAAATTAAATAAATTAAAACCTATTTAGTTTAAATCTTACATCATCCCTTTTAATTAAATAAATCAAAAATCCTTATTTAATTAATCGTTCACATTCTTCTCATATTTGATTTAAATAAATCCACAAATTTAAATCCAATAGGTCACATCATTTAATCCCTTCATTAATTTAATTAATGCCTTGATTAACTTAATCTCATCTCATGTCCCATCCTCTAGCTTTTCCCACTTGCACATGAAAAAAAAATTAATTGATTTATTAAATCTCTATTTTCTTCAACAAGGCATCTTTTAAGGAATATTCCCCAAGTTTGAATTCAAATTCCAAGTTGACTTGTCCCTTCCAACAAGGAATTTACTCTCTCTTACATGTCCTTTTCCTTGAGCCAATTGGCATTCAATGCATTCTTCTTTCTCTCTTACATGTCATTTCAACAAATTCAAAATTCAAATATATGCATTTATTGACACATTCTTCAAAACTTACACATCCTCCATCCATTCACAAGTTGACAAGTGGCACTTTGCCATTGGCTAATTCTTAGTCCCACATTTCTCTATTTTTGCATTCCTTCATCTTTCGACTCTATAAATAAGAGGCTAATCCTTCATGTTGATCATCCACAATTTGAGTAAATTTACCATGCTCAAATCATTAGCAATTCTCATACATTATCATTGAATCTTAGCTAGGTTATGTAGATTTTTCTATTGGAGCATTTGTCAAGCATCAAAAAAGTGGATCAAATCTCTTCATCAAATCACCATTGCATCATTGGAGTTGGGAAAGGGCCAATTTTCACATCAAATTGGCACCAATTCCCTCAAGAGATTAGGAGTTTGTTTGCTTTAGAATAGGATTTGATATGCTTTTAAATTTCATTGTGTTCTTCATTTCATATTCTATCTCTTTCCCTATTCAAATGAATTTCTTGAGGAATCCTTGTTCTTGCTTGCATTTTATCATCTAATGTGTTTGTTCATGTTGTTTTGCAAGTATTAGGATTGGGGTTCGACAGAAACAAACTGGTCCTTTGCTTAATTTCAACTTCACTAGAATGAATTTCCACTAATATTCAAAGCTATTGAATAGCGAATAATTACATCCTTCACTTGCATGCCAATAGCTCTAGAACCAACACACTATTGGTGATAGTCATTCAAGCTTGAGAGGTCCATGGCATTCTTCACCGGTATACTTGGGTGATAGCATACTATCTCTGGATATAACCATACCACTCTACTCATAGAGCATGCTCCTTGACTATTGTCAAGTTGGATCATTGATAAGCTTATCTTAATCTGGGTCATAAGATAAATTACAAATTGGTGATCACCACAGAAGAAGCATATATATTATTTTACAAAATTAATGCAATCCTCCTACCTATACCCTTGTAGATCCCATACCCCAACTTCTATGTGTTTCCATAGAGGTTGGCATCTATATCTGACTTGGTTTTTCAAGTGGACTAAGCCATCCTTGAGTTAGATAAATGAGATAAGCCATATAGCTCACGTACTTACAGTCTTGACCTATGGCTTGTGGTTTCTAGCTTAGTATTAGGAGTAGATAACCATTTTCTTTTCATAGATAACTTCTTTCTACTAGTACATAAGCTTGGAAAAGGTTTCATTCTTAGATGGCTAAAAGATATATATACTTTTAAATATTTATATGGTATGTGACTTGACTAGCTCCTTCACAAGTATCTAACTAAATTCTATATCACAAGGGATTGACATGTTTTTAGCTTGTTGGTATTCATCTTACAAAATTTAATCATTAATTACAACCTAGTTGTCCCAATTTTCTGCCAGCACTCATTATACAAAGATTTAAGCAATTCCAAAGCATATGATAGTAGGTGTATAGTTGCACAAGCCACAAACTAGAAGGATGGTGCTACATGTGCTAAGATAGCTAAGAAAAGAACCACACCATCTATAATCATGACAATGGGATTAAAAATATTCTTTTCTATGTTCATAACATACTACATAATACCCAATCAAGTAGAAATAATTGAGTACATAAATTTTATTACTACTATCCTAATTGTAAAGAAGTCCAAGGAAAACATCGAGTTGAAATCTAAGAGTTAGGGATGCATATTAACCTATGGCAACACATCATGACCTAGCATAGCATTTTATAGTCTCCTTTCCTTGAGGAATTTCATCAAACAATTCACAAAACTAATTTGGTTGTCCATATTAATTGGCATTAGCTATCATACTAAGCTGAAAGGTTTATTTTGTCACATAACTTTGAAACAAAATAAAAACCTATCCAAAGATTAGGAAAAGTTTTATCACCAACCTAGAGCCTTTCCTACACTAGTTTTTATTTCTTGGAAGGATTTGGTTTTATACTTCTAGACTAGCAGAAATTAGTGAAAGGTTTGACCAACATATATATTTATCTACAACCATTAAAAAAATATCCTCTAACTTATGTGCCCTCATGAAAATGTAGTTAAAACAGTAATTCCATGAAAGTGTAGCACTATAAAAGCATAAGACATGTAAAAATATGCATTTGGAAATAGCAGAGGCATCTCAAACTATTTTAGCAATTTTGTAAGGCTCAAAATCACTTACAATACACTTGTTTGCTCCTTCGTTAACTAGTTTCTTTGGATTGAATACTCTACTGGTTAATATTTTAGGAATATTATGAACCCTATGATGGATAAAATAAAAGTTTTATCATTCTTATTATTGCATAACAACAACAATAAATAATTTTATGAAGAGAACAATAGCTAGAGGAGTAAAACTATCCCTTGGGCATAAAAATCAATCCCAACAGCTGGAAAAAGTTGTTAAGAATTCAAACTCAGCTCTAGACCTTCAAATTTGAGCCTTTTTCCTCACCACACCTCCTGTTGCTAACCCAAAATGAAATAAAACTAGTCAAAAATTCCCTTCCCATGCCTCTTTATTTCCCACTTCCTTTCCTTTTTCCCATTCTTGTCTATCAATTTTTTTTCATGTTTTTCAAGAGTGCTAGGTGAAGGATTTATTGTGGAAGAATGGCATAAAATTTTCCATTCCTGAAGTTCGACCAAGCATTCAATTTTCGGCCGCCCTCCTCTCCCTTCATGGTCGTAACATGCTCGAAAACCCTATGCCTATACTAGTAATCTCCAATTTTAACTTTTGTGATTTCATTTCTTTGTTTTATTTTTTTTCCTAAGTTTCTTATATCCCTTTTTTTAATGCAATGCCTTATTCTTTCATCGTTGGTTATTCTTGGGGTTTTATAATAATTTAAATCATACTATACGTAATCATAGTATTACTTATAATGATAATATTACTTGTAATAATTTATTTATTTAATCATTTATTATTCAATGTATTAAAATGGACATCAATAATAATAATAATTATTATTATAATATTTCCTTCAAAATTATATATTTTATAATCTATCTCGCAATTACAAATTTTATTACCACTATTATGAACTATCACCCCATAAGCTGGAACTCAAAATTTCATTATAGATAGGCTTTATAGGAAAGACATGTTGAATGAAAAGTGTTTAGAAACTAATATTCACAAGGTAGCAATTACCTAGCAAGTGGACTCAAATGAAGACCTTTAAATCCACAAGGAAAGGACAATATTGACTAGGGATTGGATGAGTCTTGGCATTAACTAGTGTTTTGGCAAGGTTGGCATAAAAATCATTTTTAATTTATGGATCCATAGAGGCCACACCACTATGCACCCTAACAAATATGCACAAAACATTGTTCCTCGTAACATTCACAATTTAGTTAGTCGAGATTAGATGAAGTATGGCCAAATATATCTATAAATAAATTAAATGAAAAACATAACTAGATTTCATATGCATACATCACTTTTAGCCATTAAAATGTCATTCACTTAAGAATACACACACCCATACATCTACACACACATAGAGTTAATATTAAGTTTCAAGTCCCCACCCCAAGTCCAAATTACATCTAGACTATGGGGCCTTATAATGGGTTCATACGGGATGCAACAAGAAAGTAATATGATTGTTGAAAAGTTGTAAAATTATTATCTTCTTAGTTAAGTTATTAAAGAGTATAAAGAAAATAACACTTTTAATAAATTACTTTTAGTTAAATAAATGTCATTAATTAGTAAATCTCTTAAAGAAAACAACTTTATATTTATATCAAAAATAACTTTCCAATTACATATTTGTAAAAGTTTGTTCTAAGAAATTAGAGATTATATTCTTAACTTTCTTTCTATTCAAAAATTATTAAAACAAAAATTGTTAATAAAGACGTGGATTAACATAAATAAAGTATAATGATAATTAGAAAGAAATAAAATTATTATATTTTTAACTAAATTATTGAATAGTATAAATAATATAATATAATTTAAACCCTAATCATAATTATAACCATAACCCTAATCCTAGCCACCCTAACCTTAATCCTAACTCTAACCCTAACCTTAATTATAACTATACCATTAACACTAGTCCTAGTGTGAACCCTAATGCTATCTCCATTTGTATCCCTAACCCTAATTCTAACCTTGAACCTAATCCTAACCCTAATCATAACCTTAATCATAAACCTAACCCTAAACCTAATCTTAATTTTATCTCTAATTATAACCCTAGCCTCAATACTAATTACAACCATAATCCTAACCCTAATCCCAACCCTAATCATAACCCTAAACCTCATAATTTTGTATTCCATGTTGCACTTCAAATCCTACTAGCATATATATATTAAAACGTCAAAAGATATCTTTCTAGAGGTGCCTATTTTTTATCAATTAACCACATAAAATTTCAATAGAAACTTTGAAAAGGATATGTCTCAACACACACACACACACACACACACACACACACACACACACACACACACACACACACACACACACACACACATGCTAGTTTAAAACTAAATTATTGAATAGTCTAAAGAAAATAATATATTTTGTATAAATTATCTTAAATTACTTAAATAAATATCATTAATGAAGAAATAGTTAACTTACATAAAATAATTTTCATTTGAGTGGGGGGGCTTAGTTCGATTGGCGAAAGTATCCTCTTGCAGCAAGAGATCATGAGGTCTAGTCTCCCCTAGTCCCATGGTACCAAAAGGGCATAACCAATCACGTGAATTTTTTTTACGAGATGTGCTACAGTTTATGAGGGATACCTGATCCCTACAGGCTTACCAAACCTTTAAGTAACCTGCTTCGCTTCTCAACTATAACAAAACTAGAGAGACAAAAGGCTGAGTGCATTTGTTGTTGATGAAATTGATCATGAGCATCTCAATGACATTTCATTTCCAAGAGCTACAAGTCCACCAAGTAGCCCCTCATCAATTCAAAGTGCAAGTCCAACTTCAAGTCCAACTTCTACAAGGAAGGTAAGTAGCTTAAGTGATATTTATCAGAGGAGTACAAATGAAGCACATGAAGAAAATCCAAGAGGTGACATAGTAAATTTTTCTTTACTTTCCAAGGCTAATTTTGAGCCATCATGTTTTAAAGATGCAAGTACTAATGAGGTTTGGGTGCAAGTAATGAAAGAAGAGATAAATTCTATTCATAGGAATGATACTTGGGAGGTTATAGATCTTCCACATGGCAAGAAAAAGATTGGTACTAAATGGGTATACAAGACTAAGTACAATAGTGATGGGAGTGTTGAAAGACACAAGGCAAGATTGGTTGCTAAAGGCTTCACATAGAGGTATAGTATTGATTATGAAGAGAAATTTGTGCTAGTAGCAAGACAAGAGAGTATCAGAATGCAAATTTCACTAGCAGCTCAAAAGAAATGGAGCATTCATCACATGGATGTGAAAAGTCCCTTCTTGAATAGGTACATAGAAGAAGAAGTGTATTGGGAATAGTCACAAGGTTTTGAAGTGTAAGGAAAAGAACATCAAGTCTACAAGTTGGAGAAGGTTTTGTATGGCCTCAAGCAAGCACCATGAGCATGGCATGCTAGGATTGATGGATATTTTTAGAAGAATGGCTTTCAAATAAGTAAGAGTGAACCTACCCTTTACTACAAACAAGAAGGTAATGATATTCTTATTGTAAGTTTATATATTGATGATTCGTTGTACATGGGTAGTAGTTCTAAGATGAAGGATGAATTCAAAGTCGCTATGATGAATGAATTTGAGATGAAATATTTAGGTCTCGTGAAATATTATTAGGAATGGAGGTTTGTCAAAGTGAGAATGAAATTTTCATTTTTCAAACAAACTATGCCAAAGATATGTTGAAAAAAATTGATATGGTTGATTGTAAACCCTGCTCCACTACAATTGCTCATGGATTTGTGTTGTGTAGAGATGATGGTGCTGAAATAGTTGATGATACAGCTGATAGTAGTATTGTTGGAAGTTTGATGTTTCTAACTCACACAAGGCTTGATATTGCTTATTCAATTTCACTTGTTTCAAGGTACATGACAAAGCCATTTGAAATACATATGAAGGCAGACAAGAGAATTTTGAGGTATGTGAGAGGCACTCTATATTTTGGTATTCATTACTACACTTCTAAAAGGTTTAATCTTGTTGGTTTCAGTTATTCTAATTGGGGAGGTAGTTTGGATGATCGAAAATCTACATTTGGTAATTGCTTTTCTTTTGGTTTGGGTTTGATTATTTGGAGCTCAAAGAAGAAAAGTATTGTTTACCTTTCTTCTATGGAAGCAGAGTATGTTGCAGTTACCTCGGCAGGTACATAAGCATTATGGCTTAGAAAACTTCTTGAAGAAATTGGAGAGATACAGGTTCAGCCTACAGCAATTTTTTGTTATAAGATTAGTGTCATCAAATTGGCTAAGAATCTAGTCAATCATAGTAGGAAATTTTTTTTGATTTAAAACATCATTTTATCCATGATTTGGTGCAAGAGAAGGTAGTAGAATTGATGTACATCAACACTAAAGAACAATTAGCAGATATCTTCACCAAGGTAGTTGCAAAGGATCAAGTTTTGATTCTCAGAGATTAGATTGTGAACTCTATCAGCATCAAGGGAAAGCATGTTGATAAATGATGTTGGATAGTCAAATGACTTCCAATTCTACTAGTTCATCCACCATGTAGTATCATGCATAATTAGCTTGCATGTGTGGACAGTTAGATTCAACGCTATTTTTCCAGCTAGTAATAGTTTGTAAATTTAGTTTTTGACTTCAATTCATTAACTTGAATTTCACTGCTAAAGTGATTATATTTCATCATAGATAATAATGCATCCAATCTACATGCTTAGTTTAGTTTAGCGATCAATGCAATAATTTTAAGCTCTTCATATGTATGCATGGATAAAGAAGTATTTTTATAGCCTACAAATAAAGTATTGTGCTTTATTTTTTTCTTGTGTAATCTCTGCTACAATAGTGTTTTTTTTATCTACTTTTATTTTCTTGATAGCCCATAGGATTAGGAATAAGGATAGACTTTAGATTCTACATTTGGTATTAGAGCATCATGTCAAGTCTAAATTCCTTGCCAATTCCTAATTTCAATGGAAGTGATTATGAATATTGGAGCATCAAGATGATGGCATTTTTTATAGGAAAAGATTTGTGGGAGATCATTGAGATGGGTTATGAAGAGCCAACAAATTGAAATGCTCTTGCAACTAATGACAAAAAAACTAAGAAGGAGGCTAAAAAGAAGAATTCTCAAGCCTTGTTTCATATTCAAATAGCTCTTGATAAGAGCTTATTTCTGAGAATTGCAAGTGAAAATTCAGCTATAGAAGCCTGGAAGAATCTAAAGGAAGCTTACCAAGGCAGTTACCAGGTTAGGGTAGTGAAGCTATAGACATTGAGGAGAGACTTCAAAAATTTGAAGATGCAAGAAAATGAGAAAGTAAGATGTGATTATGAAACTAAGATTAAAAGAGGACAAAGTCAGATGATACAAAGCTCACCTTTTCAGCAATCACATAAAATAAACAAGAAAAATGACAACAATCCCTTTCAGATTGTATAGACATTCAAGATTCAAAGTTCATTAAACATCCACACTTATAATTTACCATAACAAATCAAATTACCCAAGAATGGCTGCAACTGACTTAATATAATAACAACCACAAAGAAGAATAAATAAGCAAAAAGTCTTAGAAGCTCCCCCTATTTCTTGGATAAAATAGCAGAATTCAAAGCCTTTGTTTCTATACAATAGATCAAAAATGAAAACGGAAAGCTATCTATTCCCCTTACAATAACAAAATCAGATAATTCCCCTCCTCTCCTGCTAAGCTTCAGCTTCTAGAAAGAAGAAAGAAGAATCCCCTTCTTTGGAATTCCCTAGCAAATTTAAAGGATGCCCTTATCAAGCCTTTTCAGTTACTCGATAACCGATTCTTGGGAAGATAATTTGTTACAAAATTAATCTTTTTAACCCTTTTTTTTCCTTTTCGTGTACCTAACGTCTCATCATATACCCTGATTAAAACCCTTAAGAGGAAAATATCCTTTGATATACTGACAGGTGCCAGATTATTTGATATATAATACTTTCAATCCCCTTAATAATGTTGTATGGATAGGAAGATTATTAGCAAGATAACGAAAAGCGAAATACATTGCTATCACTATCCATAGAATGTTTGTCTGAGAACTCTATATCACCATAGCCACTAAGCCCCTCGTCTTCACTAGAGAACTTCATTTGATCATCCTTAAGGGAAACTTCGTTCTACCAATCAAGGACTGAAAGCTTGGATACGTAATCATCTTCATAATCCGAGTGGCTTGTCATAATCTTTTGTGGATTTCCCTTTGCTGGTAAAGACAGAACAAGATCTTATGAATTCCAATGTCCTGTAAAAGCATCAAGATTCTTGTTGATCAAACACTTAATGCATCAATTAAACCAATGGTCTACTACACCACATTTGCTACTTCTGTGTGATCTCAACTAGAAGTTCGAGTGGCATATAATCCTCTTTGGATTGAGATCTTTTACATCCAAATTCTTCCATTCAATGACTATGAGATTCAGCCTCGAGCCTATCAACTGCATTTACCCGAAGATTAGAATCGATCCTCTACAGATTTTGATCATTTTTTTTTTTGTATTTCCTGAATGACAAGGACATAGTAAGCAACACACAAATTGTGCCTCGGTCTGCCACCCTTGTCACAATACAATTTGTGTGGATATTTTTGATTTCTCGATGTCTGTTACTTCCTTAATATCAATCTTCTCTACTGAACTTGATTCTTCTTGTTTTATGAAAAGGCCTTGTGATCCTAACACTTTGTCCATAAACTCTAGCAAGATAACACAATCTTTAGGATAGATCACAGTCTAGAAGAATTCTATTTACCTTTGGGCTTCTCCCAAGAATTCTTTATGAAATTCAGGGAAATCGGGTACCAATCCACCTTGATGTAGAGCATAATAATGATTAGCTCCAAACTATCAACATATTGTGAAATTAAACCGATAGAAGACATCCTTCCAATTCACAGACAGTAATAAGGAAAGAAAGAGAGATCAATGTTGTCTGCAAGCCAAAATCAACATCGAAAGTGGGATACCAAATCTTGCTAACAGTTTGAGTGTGACCACGATGAACATAGTTGATTTCTTCTCAACATCGATCTGGCGACGAATATATATCTCAATATATCATGTTGTAGCTTTGAAAGATCGACATTATATGTTGTACTCATTCGGTTTAGGGACTGCTGCTATGGATGTTGCAATACCAAGATTGACAGACTCCATCAATACTTCAGGATTATCCAGATTGGAGCTTGCCAACTACATTTGCTTTGAGATATTCTAAGTTCTTTTCAACAAATCCATAGTGTGAATACGCTGTGATTATTCGAACCACATTTATCTGAGGCATTCATCAAACGGTTCACACACCTTGTCTAATGTTTTCATATCAGCCGAGAATGACCGTGAATTTGGCTCCACATTTTCAATCTGCATTTGTTTGAAAGTTTATAAATATTTTACAATGGATCCGCTTGTGCACACACTGCCATCATTGCATATTGGGTTCATTGCTCATAAACGATTTATTACAAGAGCTTGAAAAACTGCCTCCATAAATCCATCTTGTGTATATAATGCAATCATTGTTCATAAGCATTTTGTCAAGCTACCCACGTGCCCTTAACTATGGGAATTGACCTTTGTATGTATTATCGGGTAGTCAGGCCTTTTGTGAACTCCAGAACCAATAGTGTCGAGTTCCATTAGAGTTTCATAACTTATAAATTGCCCGACAACAAAAAAAGAAAGAAAGAGGGACCCTTCATAAACTGTATAAGGTCACCAAAGTATTTGACTTTTAATAAAGTCTTTTATCGTTTAACACACGAAACTTCATAATTTACTTCACCTTTATAATTTAGGGAAAATGTAAAATGCTCCGTCAAAAATTAATTTCATGGGCAAACATGGAACTTTTGAAAATGTGTCGTAAGTCGAAGACGAAAAGTTTCATAACTTTCCGCTGTTAGCTTCATTTTATGCAAAATTTGGACAGCAAGATGAATTGACTATCCCTAGAAAAACCCAGAAACCATTTAATCTCTAGCAATTAGAAAGTTCAATTTTCACCCAGTTTGTGGATTGCGGGCAGAAAAAGGTGAAGTCAAAAATTTCACAACTGATAAAGCATATGCGCATGAGGACTGGCCAAATTGGGTGGAATGGAGATAAAATCATGCCTATAAGAGGAATTTGCACCAGCTAACATAGATTTGAAAATTAATGGTTTTTATGATTTGCCAGGGTCAAAGGCATGTAGAAGGAATGCATTAAAAATTTGAAATTTTTGGGGTAATAGGTTGCTGTGTCGGGCTCGGCTTGGAAGCACAAATTCCGTGTATTTGCTCAAAAAAATTTATGGCAATTGGTAGTGGTTTTTTTTTGTTTTTGGTTATGTGGGTTTTGTTATATGCCTGGTTTGGGTCTGGTATGGTATTAAGTTTTAGTTTAGTTAAATGTCAATATAGTTGTTTGGGGGTGGTGGTTTTAGATAGTATGGTTTGTATGCAGCCATTTTGGAAATCTTTTGTCATGACTGGTTTAGCTATGCAGGGTCATGTTCAATACAACCCATCAAAATTAATATAAATAGATAAAAGAAAAAAAATATGTAAAATAAACTATAAATAAAAGAATAACATCTCTTAAAAGAATATATATATCAAACAACTCTTAAAACGATAACAATAAAAGAAAATATGTAAAGAATATTCAAATTTATTAATCGTTAAAAAAGAAAAGATGAAAAGATAAAAGAATATATAAAGATAAAGGAATGAAAGAATATAAGTGTATATATATATAGATGATATCAACTCTAAAAAAAATATAAATAGATAAGAGAAAAAATGAAAAAATAAAAGAAATAAATATAAGATCACAAAAGAATTATAGAAAAGAAAATAAATATAGAAATGTATAGTAAACATGTGAATGGTAAAAATAAATAATAATAAATATATAAGATAAGAAAAAGAAACTAAAGAAAAGGCACTATGAAGGAAAAAAAAAAGCAAACAAAGATAAGAGAAAAACAAAAAATAAGCCAAGGAACAAAATAACAACGCATCTACCTATGAAAGACCAAGAAGAAGGAGAAAGAAAGATGAACACAATGAAAGGAGGAAGAGGAGGAAGAACGAAAGGAGACACCAAACCACCTGTGGGGGAAGAAAGGCTAGAAAGGGAGCAGGGTGTTGAAAGACAAGAAGGGGAGAGGAAAATAATAAGAAAAGAAAGGGGGCAGGAAGGGAGCACAGAAAGGATAGGAACATACCTCATTGCAAAAGTTAGAAAGCAAGGGTTACCAAGCAATACTAACACTCCAACCCTCATCATGGTTGAGGTTAGAGGGGTGGTTGCTAATGTGAATGGCTTCCTTGAGCTTCCTTTTGTAAAAGTTATCTTCTTTTCACAAGATTTGTGTTGGTTAATTTTAACGAACCAAGTAGGCCTTAGTAAATACCTATGAGTCTGCCAAACTCAATTCTCAAATACCTGCCAGACAAGTGGCCAACAAATGAGATAAAGTGTATATTTCTTTCTCTCCTACACTTTGGGGTTTTCTAGACCCGGGAGGGTGTTCCCACAATGTGAAATAAGTCATTCATTTCAAAAACTTACACATACATTGCAAATTAAGGCAAAAAGATTCTCATTAATTAAAAATAAGATGAAATCAATCACAAAGGTGGCAATTCTTTGAGAAAATTATGCATCTTAAGCTGAGAATACCAAACAACATGAAATAATAGGCAGGTCAATGATTATTTAAAAGATTGCTCTTAAGTCAAAGGAATGAAACCCCAAGAAAGGTTAAATGGGTTAAAGATTAGTGCCATTATCTATGTGTTAGGACTCTGTGCAAATTGAAACATAAGGCATGTTTAATTCTGAGTAATTATGATCTAGCGATATCACCTTGTAATTCACACATCAATGACTAAGTACTAAAGACTTCGTACCAAATCCAAATGACATTTCATATGAACTCATGATCTAATCTAAGCATTTTAACTCATTCCATGAATAAGAGCTAAAATCGGATCACATAGACAATTAATGAAATAATTGTTGATCAATATTTTCATTAATAGTTCGAATAAAAAATAAAAATGAGAGACTATAGACTCAAAAAAATTCCATTATCATTCAAATATACTAAGAAGCCATACATTTAACTAAGTTTATTGTCTAGACTTAAAACATTAGATAAAGACTTAACATATTTTCTTCGTGTTTTCTTGATTCTCTCAATGTAGCTCTAAAATTTCAAAAAAATATCTGCACAAATGGTCCTTAATTCCCTTTTATAGAATAAGGGAGCAACAAAAAGCATCAGACCAAGTGTACACAAGTCAATATCAAATTGGACCACTAGAAGGTATATTCCATATTCAGTTATATTTGCAATCATTAGAAATGGAGGGAATACACATAAGACAAAGAATATTTACATTTGCAATAGAAAAGCACTTTTCCTTTTCAAAATATATCAAAAGTAGCACATCCAATTCATTGAGAAAAATGACAAGATGATGTAGACCATTGATGAGTCAACATCTCAATCAACATCCTACATCATCAATAGCCGATACTTTTCTATGAAACATATGTTTTAACTTTGTAGTTTGTGAGGCCAGACCTCTACAATACATGACCAATTATATGTTTCACAAACCAATCTTGCCAAAATATAACCTTCCCCATTCATCGTACTCTTCCTTAGATGGCTAATAAAATTCCATAATTTTATCTGTGGCTTTCCAGTAGGGGGAATATTTGGTTACAACTGCATTGGATTCCCTATCAAAATCCTCTAGACAGTTGATAATAAATGTTAGCCTCCCAAGGGTGTTACTGAAGACATCAATATTAACTTCTTTGCAAATTTTATTTACTTGGGAATCAATAACCTCATCCAGCTTCCTCTTCCATGTTTGCAATGGTTTCACTTCATAATTGGCAACCTCAATATCTGACAGTGGTGCTAAATCAGTGTGGTTGTATTGAGCTATCACCTCTTTTATTTTTCCCTCCAATGGAGCAGCATATCCTGGAAACTTATGCTCGCTCAACTCACACACAAAGTCATAAATTGGAAGCACTAGAGGGTACTTATCTTCATGTTGGCCAGCTCCCACTAAAATTAACTTCAATCTCTCAACTCTTGGGACCAATTTATTTAGAGTTGGTATGGCCAATTGTTTATCCTTTTGAGACAACCTCATTACACACACCATCAAAGCATAGTTGTCATTCACGCTATTAATTCTCTCCTGAATCCTCTCATTGAAATTTTTTAAAGCAATGTAGAAAACCTTTGATATATTTTCATACATTGTATCTTGAGCCTTCTCTAGCAACTTCTTATACACCTCAATTTGCAAAAGAAGTTGATCTCTGTCAGATGAACTAGAGCTTTGTCTACTTATTTCTTCCTCTACAATTGATTCTTGTCCCTGATTATATGTTACTATTGCTAGAGCCTGGCCATGAAATGAGTGTTGCATAGGTGTTATTGGAGAAACTAAAGGTGGGTGGCTTGAACTAGGTTGACCTTGTTCTTTCTGTACTTCCTCTCTTTGTTTATAGAATACCAGTTCAATTTCAAGTGTAGCCACTTTTTGTAGGCTACTGTCATAATCATTTAGGAGTTCACTATATTTAACTATGAGATTATCTCTTTCCAAGGTCAGACCCTCCATAGTTGACCAGGTAAATATGGAAACATTAACAACCATGTTTATAGCTTCCAAAGTTGGAGTATCAACAACTATTTGAACAAGCAGTTGTCAACTAAGCTCTGATGGCTCTGCCAGGACTGGTTTCTTAGATCCCAGACAATGACCAAATTGCCAATGCATCCCAATCCTCACTAAAGGATGAACCTCAAAGGTCCATTTCTAGTTCTTCTTCTATTTGTACAATAGGTCTCTCAGCCCTTGTTATAGCATCTAAAATAACAACATCAACAATATTCCACTTTGGAAATAACAACACACCACTCTTCTTTACAAGTTCCATTGCCTTCTGGGAATTAATCTTTTTGAACTCATCTTTCATAATTTGTTTCTTACATTTTCCTCAATAACACTTTTAGGAAATTCAAGGTGCAAGTTTCTTTCAATAGCCACCTTCTCTACATAATCTACAATCTTGGATTTCCAGCAGTAGTCTTGAAATGTGGAAGTTTCAATGAATGAGTCATCTTCCATAAACTCTTTACTGGCCTCTACCCTCAAGTCACCTAGAGTATTCAATCCACAAATATCAAGCTTTCCAAGTTTTAGAATTCTCTGTCCTAAACTTGAGGCAATCGTTCCTTCATTAGGAGGCATCCCTATCTACATTTCCTCAGGGGTGACAACAATATCATCTTCATCAGTGTCAGAATAATCAACCACTCCTTTTTTTTCAGTTCTTTTCTTCTTTTGAGGTGGTTTCTCGAGAGGGACAAAAATTTCAGGAGGTGAATCAATATCAATTATAGGTAAAGAGGCCTGTGGGGGGGAATTCGACATTGCACTCTTATGAGAGTCTACCTTTGGTTCTTTAGAGGCAACAGGGACCACTGAACTTCCTTCTTTGCTTGCCATTTTCTTCCTCCTAGAGTAAATCCTCAATTGCTTGGGTGGTTGATATGTAGGTCTTTCTTCTAATGTCACCTCAACACTTTCTTCAACCACCGTAGCCTTTCCTTTATTAGGAATCTCCCACTCCTCTCTCAAAACACCAACAAATTCTCAAAATTGTCCATGAAATACATAGCCCTACTAAAATCACCATGTATATTTAGTAGAGGATCATATTGAGGATTATTCTTCTTCTTGGCTTCCACCATCTTTCTATAAGCGAGATACTTGGCTTTTCTTTCATCTTGTTCCTCAAAATTCAAGAGATCCCTAATGATATCCTCAGGGTAATCAAAAGCATGTACAAACACACCCATTTTCTTATCTTCTTTGATTTTATTGATGAAGTCTTTGGGATCATGATTCCTCAAGTTCATAGTCCTCAGTTCATAAGGAGTTAGCATATGTTATAGTTCCTTCACTGCCCCTTTTGTCACAATGTCATCTACAATTACAGTCCATTCTAGGAAGAATGACCCCTTCCTTGCTGACTCAGGTAGATGTGCTTCCTGTGCAGCTCCCAACTACCTGATGATCTCAAGGAAACTTATTCTTAAAGGAACATCTATAGGAAAAACATATGGGCCCACACCACCACCATATATCTTGAAGATTGTCTTATCATGATACCAAATCAAGTCTCCCCAATTATGACTCAAATTTAAATCTGGCCTTAGCTCCCTAGGTCTCAAGAATTCATGGATTTTTTTAGGAATACTAGGTGGTTCAAATACCAAAGCTCTCCTTATCCTAGAGGCAAAAATATTTCTAAACATTACAAAATTGTACCTCTTATCATCTTTATCCAAGATATGGGTCCAACACTGAATAGGTAAGTCAACACCATCCCTTTTCCTTTCCAATATAATCTCCTTCTCAAATGCTTTATGTCTCTTATACAGGAACATGTGCATTAACAATGAGTACCACTAGAACTTCACCCATTGGTTTCCTCCTTACGACTCAACTAAGCCTTCATGGATGAGATCAACCAAATAGGTTGCATAATCATAAACCATATTGTACGGTAGATGTTGCATATGTGCAGCCAAGTAGCTATACTCCTTTTGTAATCTGTTAGGTGGATTGGTGCCTATAAATTGGTAAAAAAAGTATAGTCTTTCTGAAGTAACTATCACAATTGCTCAATGGGAAAGGTTTGAGCTCTCTATCATCAATTTTAACCTTCCTCCATTGTTTCCTAGTTCTAACCACTACAATATGTAAAGGAAATTTTTTTGACCTAATGAATACCTTGGTCTTGTTATGCTCTTCTCTAATAGTATCCATATCTAAAGGAAACATATTTGAATTCCTTTCATATAGGTCAAAAGCCTTTTCAATTTCTCCACTAGTTATTTTCACCATAACCACCCCATCATATGCTCTAACTGGCCTAGAAACTAGATCCTACTTTGTTGCGATATCTTTTAGGAGGTCCACATCCATGCACACATTGGGAACAATTGGTCTCCCCATATTCAAATCCCATGGGTTACTAAAAGGAGACCCAAGGTTTCTATTGCCAAACCAATGTTGAAACATCTACCATCCTATGTAGGGTACTTCAGTGTCTTTGATCAAGCAAGCTTTATCTATCAAACCCTCCATCAAAATAGGGTCATGAAACAAAAACCTTCCCTCTGGTTTCTTATTGGTAGACTGGGGGATCAAATCAATTACATCTTGCAAAAGGGTTTTAGACTAAGTAGACAAAGAGGCACCTTGAATTTTGGGAGCCATGGGCTTGGGTATGCTAGAGTTTTTTTAGAAGGATTTTAACTACTCAACTCCTAATTGTAATTTACAGCCGAGGACAAGGGCTAAATTTGGGCAATTTACAGGGCTACAAATTTTAAAAGAAAAAATTAACCCTAACTTTAAAGTGGTGAAAGAGAAATGAAGAAACACACTTTTTAAAAACAAATTAAAAGCAAGCCCTAACTCAGGAAACTAAAAAGGTACAAAATTGTGTTTACGATACTTATTGCTTTCGACCATGACAAACCCTAATTTTTCCCAAATAATTTTTTCAATTCACTTCTTAGCTCCTTCTATTGCCTTGGAAACATCTTCAAATATCAAATAAGAAAGCCTCGACTACATGTACAATTCTAAAGGGAATTGAATAGGTTTATAAGCCACCTCCACCATTAATGTCCATTCGAGCGAAGCAAAAGAATTTTAACGAGCTTACTTGCATTTTAAAATATACACCATTGATTCATGGCTAAGCTAGGCATCTTGAATTACTTAGATTGAGTCAAACTAATTTGAATTTACAATACCATTCTAGCTCGAATGATCAACCAATAGAAAATTGCTGAAAAGGTTTTCCCTATATACAAGAGGGTCGCACCTACTAGTAGCTGTAGAGTACACATGGCAACATCTCACGTGTCTCACCATTTTTAAAGAACCGACATCTTTCTTCCGGGAGCTAGTGGGGAATGACTATGATCAACATTCTTCTTTTTCTTAGCACCATCAATGTCAAAATCAAGGGAATTGAAATGGGACACACTAGCCAAGCCTACAGACATGTGGCATTGTTCTGCTAACCTTGTAGCAATTAAACTGCAATCATTTCAAATGGGTGAGCCAATAGGGAACGGTTTAGATTGAATCACGTGATCTAGTGACTAGCAAACCTGCACAAAGACTTAATTGTTAATCTTAAAAAGGGGCCTTGACTAGGCCGACGAGACTTTACCCCTTAGGAATTCATGACTTAAGCGTAATTTATTTGTACACAAAGATTAAAGGTTGAATTTGGGGATATTCAAGAGATTATGCGACCGGGGAAGATCAAACAACTTAAAATGAAGGGGTCAATAAGAGATGTGAAACTGTGACTCGAGAGACAACTTATATTATTGGCAACCAAACCAAGAAGACAATATAGAAATATAACACTCGAGGGCTAAAAGGATATTTTGGATGGCAAGTTCATTCAAGCTAAAACCCTAAACCCTATGTGTAATTAACATTCATTGCTGATATGGAGGTCAGAGGACCTCAAAGTATCAAGGATTTTTTGGGGTCTAACAACGGCTCATGCTCAGGAATGCATACCCTTGGTGGGTATGGTGAGAAATAGATCTCTTGGTGGAGTAGACCAAACACAGAGTGATAAAAAAAGTAGAAGCTTGCCCGAACAAGGAAAGTAGACACAACAGAAAGAAAACATACCAAACCCTATGTACAAAATTTATAGAACCATATAATGTACATGGATAAAAACCTATGTCAAGAGAAATAGGGTTTCAGGAACTGTCCATGTACTGGTAGTTCCAAAAATTCACCTGCAAGTGACTGTAAGAAGTAAGAATCTTCCCCATGAATATCTGCAATTAAGGGCCAAGCCATAAGGGATCAAATTGCCCATATTATCCTTTATTCTCTAGTCTA